>VZRW01005371.1:155438-224621 GCA_013398125.1 Aegotheles bennettii
CTGCCCAGTCAGATGATATATTTGAAGGACAGATGAAAAGAACTAGCCATCACAGATAAACCTCAATCAGAAAAAGTTGTGTGTCTTTCATGAGGATGCTGTTTTGCATGTTGCTGTATTTTTTAATTATTGTAATGAGGTGTGATTGTCTATTGGTTACCCACAATACTTCTTGGGGACTCTCCCCCGGTAACTCTTGTCAACACTTGTTAATCTGACAAAAGGCTACAAATTAAGCTCTGTTAATTTAATGTTTTCTCACCGAGATCTAAATACCGAAAGAGGCCCAAAGCGCAACTGAAGTCCTTTGATTCACTGTACTTTATTTTGGTATAAATTTACATTCATTATTGTTTTCCTTTGGATGTGTAGCCCTCAATTAGTGTGATGGCTCCATTAAAGCAAGCGAGACTTCGCCTTTAATTATTACAACAAAACACCTAGTTTCAGCTTGGGGAGAGGGTCTCTATTGACATAAGCAGAGGTTATAAAATTTAATTAGCCATTCCTATCAGATTTATGGCATTCAAATTGTTCTGTGTTTCTTTCCTTTGATCCTTGCTGTACAATCCCCAAGATTTTTGTTCTGATCAAATGAGAATAAAGCTTACTGTGCAGAGAGAAGTTTTTTGTTGTTTTTTCTTTTTTTTTAAACCCTTTTTTCTTTCTCTCATTCTCTCTTTCCCTTCTTTTTTGCCAGGCAAGGTCAGCCAGTGTACCCAATCACGACAGGGGGTTTCCGCCACCCTTACCCAACAGCTCTGACTGTCAATGCTTCCATGTCAAGGTGAGTTCAAATACTGAGGTCCTGAATCTAGAGCAAATGTAACTCCTCCTGCTGCTCTCCCTAGAGGAGGGCATTTCATCCAGAAAGCGTATTTCTGAAAGCACTTGAGTTAAAGAGTCATCCGTGGTTTTTCGGTGGGGCAGAGAGGACGAGGGGTACCTCCTCATTTGACAAGAAAAGGGTATCCTAGTGCTGTCATCGGGCTTTAACAATTTGTTTTTGAGGGAGAGGTGGAGCGGGAAGCTATCTTTAAAAGCCAAACTAAATGAAAAAACTGGGAGAACGTGATGTTGAAAAAGCGAGAAGGAGAAGTCGTGACACCTTTTGCCTTCTCGGTGGCTGTCACCCAGAGCAGCGCTGTGTGCGCAGGAGGGGAGGTTCAGGAGGAAGGAGGGCTGCTCTTCAAGCAGAGTTGGGAGGAAGGTTATTGCGCTGTGTTTTCCCCTACTAAAGCTCCAAACACTGATAGTCAACATAAAAGGGCCTGCCCGACCCTCTAAAGCTTTAGAAGTATATATTTCTCCCCCTCCCTGCCTCCAATTAATTCCATCTAATTTTCCAGGGGCTGCTAGTTTTATTTACAAACTGGTTGGCAGCACTATGTTTAAGTAATCACTAATTGCTCCTAATGATAGTTTTATTTTCTGTTCATCTGATTTTCAGTCTGGTTAATTAAATCGGTGGAGGTTTAGACTTTCCTGATGGGCTGAAACAGCTAATCCATTTTGATGATGGCACATAATTAAATTAGCATGCATTACATAGCAAGGTTCCACGTCTCTTCCCTGCTCTGTCCCTTCTTCTCCATCTCTGCAGTTTAATATGTGAAGATTGGTGTATAGAGGATTTAAGGAGGAAAAGGTTGGAGGTGGAGGGGAAACGCACCTCATTGAGAAATGGAAACCTGTGACTAGAGCTCTTGAGTGGATGGGTAGGGAAGTAGTGTGTTGTGTTCTTTAGATAAGTAGAGTAAAAGCAGAAAATTAACATTGGCCCGTGTTGCTCCAGCAAACATAGAGGCAACTGGAAAATCAACTTTCAAAAAAAATGAATAGATGCAGCACAGGGGAGCAAAAATTCTGGGTTGGGGAGAGAGCTGCACATTTAAACAATGGTTCCCTCCCTCCATTTAATCTTTTTTAATATCTGTAAAAGGCTTGCAGGCATGGTGTGAGGCAAAGTAGAGCTTGATTTAGTTTAATTATTATTGGAGAGGCTAGTCATTTGAGGGAGGGGGGAGATGTGGGAGGGGGGAGGCTATATTCCCAAGATAGACTTTATGAAAAGTATCTAGTTAAAAAGAGTACACAGCAAATTAAATACATTATTGTGGTAATGGGACGACAGAAGTAGAGGTCTATTATACTTATGGCAGTTATAGGAAATGTAGGCTCCTTGCCCTGTTCTAGCACATCCTTTGATATTCATTCCATTCAGCAGCAGGGCCAGGACTTCTCAGAATTAAGTGATGGGTCATTATACTTTAAACACCATGGAGAAGCCTAGATTGGCAATTAAACAGCACTTGCTGACACTCGCTTGTGCCACCCTGTGACCCCCTTTAGATTGAGTTGTTGGAGCTCGGGGCCCTCAGCCTGCTAAATTGGTAGCAGGCACTTCTCCTGACGAGGGCTGGCTCTGAAATCTGCCGGCTTCAAAGGGAGCAAGATCATGTATAAACCATAATGTGGGTGCACCGTGGCTCAAAAAATAAGGCAGGAATAGATGAAATGTTACAAGTGCAAGGGGAAAATGAGAGAATAATGACAAATCTAATGCAACTCAAAGCAGAATTGTTGCACAGAAAAATGCATCCCACTGCTTGTGCATAAAATCAAGGCAGGCAGATGACATCCAGTTAACAGAAACATGTCAACAATGAAGTAAAGTGAGAGTGAGTAAGAGAGAAGCCCCTGAGACAGCCAGGAACAAAAAATTAGTTGTCCTTAACAAGTTAAGACTCATCATTATATTCTGGCTTGGAGCCATAAAAGGAGACAGTGTTGTATAATGAGCTGCTTAGAATTTTTAGGGTGTTTATTGCAATTCATGGAGTACTTGTCTGGAGAAAAAAATACGGGAGGATGTCTTAGGCGAAGGTGAGAGGCACGCATAGGCACACAGCCTTTCTTTTTGTCTCTGACATGTGCCCATACACACACACATGCTCAGGCACACACACACAGACTGATGAATAGATTTAAGATGTTTATCCTTTGTTTCAGCCCAGAAACTTCTCTCCTGGTTTCCCACACAGGGAACACCCTCTGGCCAGACCGTGCTTTGATGCTTGGTTTGAGTGCCTGAGCTCAGCTGCAGGGCAGCCCTTGCCCTGAGTAGCCAGAGGAGTTGGGACATGGGCCCAGCATGCCCAGGGATGCCCACGCTTGCCTGCAGACATGCCACTCATGGCTGGCCTCTGGGCAACAGCCCTGCAGGGCCCTGACACAAACCTTGGGGTCACTGTGTTGGCTCTGCCCAGATGTTGAAGCCAGGGCAGACCCCAACCTTACCCCTCCATCCATGATTTTCCAGAGCCTTCCTTCAAAAGTAGTTCCAATCTTTGCCCGCGTTATGGTATAGACCTTAGAAGCATATAATGCTCCCCAACCCTGAATATTCCCTAAGCTTAGTAATTACAGTTCATTAGTTAGAGTGTGCTTATGAATAGTTTATAAAAGGTTAATGGGTGACTAATAGTGATTTTCATAAATGGTTTAGACTATTAAGGTAGTGTCTTCAGGTTGTTTTAACCATTTATAACTCTTTCCTCCGCTTGTAGCATTGCCCCACTCACTTTGTATGCATGCATCATGCTTATAACGTGCCTTGATCCTTCATTACCCCTCTGTAATATGCTCTTAATGTAAATTGAGACAGGGTTAACTGTCTGATGGGCAAACAGTGGACCCACTATGAAAAAACAACTGCTGTGAGAGGAAATCAGGAAATAATTTAACAGAATTACACCAGACAAACACTGCACAGCAGTTAAGTGGTGGCAGTGGAAAATACCTTCTGTAATTGAAATTTCAGGGGAAATTCACTTTTGCTGAATGTAATTACTGAAGTTGGAGTGTAGCCAGGAACTTAAAATTAACACTCTCCCCCTACTCGTATTGCCATTTTGTGGTCTAAGTGGGACCAGGACATTGGTCTCCTTGTAGCCTCGCTGTTGTCTTTTCTTCTAAGCTACCATGCACCAGAGCGTTTCCCCAAACATGCATTCTCTCCTGGCTACTTTTGCCAGAGAGCAGGGAAGGCATTTTGACAATCCATGTGGAGATTTGTGCCCACGGGCTTTAGCAGAAGTAAAAATCCATGGAGGAATGACCATTTTGCTGCCTGTTCTCCTCTAACCCTGACATCACACCCTCCTCCTTTCCTTCTTTCCATGCCTTTGTGAGGAGCTGCAATTCTCTCCAGTTCAAACAATTTTACATTCTCCTTGTCAGTCCCTGCTCTTCCCACCACTGCCTTCAAAGACAAAATACTTCTGTCTAATGATCCTGAGTACTACCAGCTGATAGACAAAGATCCTCAGAGCTCGTAGTGGACAGTACCTCTTGTTCATGAAAGTACTACTGTGTCATCTTGTGAATGTAGGGAATGTCTAGGCAGTTTGGGGGAGGGTTAAGCTCAGTAATGGAATTTATAAGAGTGCAAAAAATAAAGAAATCCCATTATATTTCTGACACTTGTACACAGTCTACTTATCCATGGTATATCACCCCATTTTAATCCCCATTTGTTAGAAAAAATCATTGTATATTGATGATAGAAGAAATAATTCTTTATCCCATTGTATGTTCCATATTCTTGGGGTACTTTACTTGGACAAATCTGGGATGAGAGTAGGGATTTGCAGTGATAGAAACCCTTGTCATTTGCCATAATCACTTTAGCCTTGGATTTTTGGGAAAGTTATTTTTGAACCAAATATTTAGGCTAGATTGCATTCCCTGGAAACCTGTTGACTTCAGTGGAGGTTTTCTAAGGGAAAGGCAGTCAGTCCTTATTCCGTGCAAAACTTTCCCGAGACTCTTGAGAAATAATGTTAAGAAGTCAATCCTGCTTCTGAGAAGTTTGTTCATTTTGGTTAAAAGTAAAAAGTCTGAATGATTGTGCCATGTTTCTGCTGTGGCCCTGACCAAGCAATTAGATACATGCAAAAGGATTACACATCCCTGTGAATCCAGTTGCAGGATCAGGGCCTGTCCATGTGTATGACCATAAACCATGAAGCTGACAACATTTTTTCTCTTTAGAAAGGCTAGACTGTTACTTTGCATTAATTTAAGCCTTCCTGGGTTACCTTAATGGGTTAAAATTTGCTCAATTCCACAATCTTCTCACCTTCTGTTAAAGCACTGTGGCTCAGATTTATTAGACACAAATAAATATTTTCTTTTGCTCCATCAACAAAATGTGGCTAATGAGGCATCTATAAGGATTATCAAAAATGCATCTAGATTGTGTTGGCATTAATATTTTATTTTGCTGTCAATATGCAACAAAAGATGTCATCCCAAATTCACAATACAATTCAGAAGTATAAAAATTGATTCCTTAGTTGCCACAGATAATTTCTTAGCAAAGAAATGGACTGGTGGATTTTCTTGCAGGTAGCTGAAATTCCACTTTCATCCAAGTTCATCCAGTAGAATTTGTCTTTTGTTAAAGATGTTAAAAATCATGATGTCTCATGTCAGTAATGATAATGAAGGGGAAGATTGGCTTTAATGACATTAGAAGAGTCATTATGTTTAATTTATTGCTAATTAATGCTGCCAGCTTTCATATGCTTTGTCTAGCTGTCATGTGCTTGTTATATGCCTTTTTTTTTTTTAATGTGTGTACACATCCCTCCCCATTCATTCATTTTTATTCTGACGATTTACACAGCTTTCTCTCCTCTAGGTTTCCTCCACACATGGTCCCGCCACACCATAGTTTACATACAACTGGAATCCCTCATCCGGCCATAGTCACACCAACAGTCAAACAGGAATCTTCCCAGAGCGACGTTGGCTCACTCCACAGCTCGTAAGTTGTTGCTTCGCATGTCTTATTATTAGAGCACCCAAAGCATTACCTGTGCATGTGTGGCTTTTAAAAAGACTTGGATTTGTAGGAATGTTTTTGATGCAGAATATTTTTTTAATTGCTTTTTCTCTTCTGTTCTAATTGATTTGAACATGGTTTGACTACCAAAGTGTGTCAAAATAATAACAGTCTTGCAAAGTCATACTGTGACATAGACAAGGAGTTATTAAGTTCACCCATTTTAAGAAGGAAGTGGAATTTTCTTAATCAAGATTCAAGCTTCTTGACCCGTTTCCCTGTTACTCAGTGCCCTACCTAATACACAACAGGAGACAATAAATCAGTGCATAAATGACTTGTTCAAAGCTTTAGAGAGAGCTGGTATCAAGTTTAGGTTTGAAGCGAGGAGAGCCGTGGTCTACCTCTGCCCTAGTGCTTCTGGTGTTTCTTGTCTTTCATTTCATGGGTGAAGCAGAAAGACAGCATTTCAGTTCCCAGAGATGATCGAGTGTAATTATTTCCTCTACTGTCATGCTCACAAGCCCTCCCTGTGAACTCATTTTCCTCAGTGCCCATATCCTTCCAAGGTTCTTTTGGGAGCTGAGAGGGTACTTGGTGATATTGCGTAAATAGGAGATAGGTTTTCTTATAATGCTCTTAAAACTTCTCATACAACAGCCAGGGTGAAGGCCCTAAAGAACCTTCTGGTCCTCTTTCTAGAGACTAATTTCTGAGGATTAATGCTAGAGGGTTTGATGGGATTAATTTAAAAAATTCACAAGAGTTCTCACTGTGAGGTTTATGTCTGTTGTATCTTTACCCTTCAGAAAACATCAGGACTCCAAAAAAGAAGAAGAGAAAAAGAAGCCACACATAAAGAAACCTCTTAATGCATTTATGTTGTATATGAAGGAAATGAGAGCAAAAGTTGTAGCAGAATGCACATTGAAAGAGAGCGCAGCCATCAACCAAATCCTCGGTCGAAGGGTAGGTAACATGGGAGAACCACAAGCAGGGACTGAAACTCGGTAGGATTCACAGTGCTTGCAGAAAAAGGGAGTTGCATCCTTCTGGGGCACTGTGTTTTCCTGTTCTTTTGATAATGGGCAGGGAAGTAATTAAACCAAAGGCCGCCTTTTGGGTTTTGGTTTTGCAGACACTTTTTGCTGGTGGGCTCATTCACAAGGAAGGGGGGGAGTTCATTATTAGCAGTGTTATCTCAGTGTTATTCCCATCACTTGGAGATGAAAAAATCTCATATGTCTTATTTTGTCCTAGAAGCAGGCAGAAAAGTAAATGGGGAAGGAAAAAGCTTTTGGGAAGTACAGTACAAGTATTGGCACCTGTGAGAGCCAGGAGAGGAGAGAAGGGTGCCAGTGGGGAAGGCAGGGGGGGACCACCTGTAAATCTGTAACTGAGATCTGGCTCCATGACAAGTGGTTCAGCTTCTGGACCCTCTCCCCTGCTCTTTGGTTTTGTTTAGTTTTCTTAATTCTTCTTTCTCACTGGGAGACAGAGGGGCTGAGTGAACATAAATTATAAGTTGTGAGTCAGTTGAGTTTACTGGAGTTATAAATAAAATATGAATGACAGCATGCCAGATCATCTGTTTTTATATCTTTTTTTAATTAAAATCAACTCGCGCTATGTTTATATATAAATAATATACTCTGCTGTTAAAGCACTTAAAAAAAACCCACTTGTGCTTTTTATTTTGTCTTTCTCTCTTTTCTTCACCACAGTGGCACGCGTTATCCAGAGAAGAACAAGCGAAATACTATGAACTAGCAAGAAAGGAACGACAGCTTCACATGCAGCTGTACCCGGGCTGGTCCGCACGGGATAACTATGTAGGTTCCTATGTAGGTGGAAATTTTTTTAGTAGTAGAGCTTGTAGAAATGTATATGTGACCTGCTGAACTACGACCACACATTGCACACAAGCACTACTTGGAAAGCGTGCCTCGGGATCCCAATCTGGTAACAACAACGGGCGCTTCCTTCTGCGATACTAAAACTATTGGGGATAATTCCCAGCCCTCCACTTGGAAGAGGTTTCCTGGCTGGGACTAGTAAAAGGTTAGAATTGGGACGTGACAGTAGAGCTCTGTGAAGAAACTCTTGCCTTCACGCTTACCAGCATCTAGAAAACGCTGTTTGGCTTTCTGGTCATTTTAAATTTCATTTTTTAAAACAAAATTAAAAATTCCCCTAGCATGGCTCCTTTCCTTTCCACCAAAAAGATGAATAATTAGTGTCTTGTGCTTATCTGTGTGAGAGTATAGTGGAAAGTGGAAGAATGACTTATCCTAGCTTCAGAGAAGGACTGGCAAAACCAAAAGTGTGACTTGTTTGAAAGTCTTACTCTCAAGTGGGGTTAAATTAATTATTCCACGCTCTACTGTTGTATATTTTGGTTATGTTTGCTTTTTCATGGCCATACTATCTTTTTTACACCCCCCCTTCTCATTTTTTAAAAAATGTTTTGGAGTTTGTGATCAATTCACGGAGTGTTTTTGAGATTGATTTCCCCCTCTGCCATTCAGAAAGCCTGTTTTGTAGCTAAAAGTGGTAGAATTTTCTGTCTGTTAAATACAGGCCAGTGTTTTAACCACTTACAGTTTATACAGTTTATAACCCCTTCTTCTGTGAAGGGTAAACGGTGCATCTGGTAGTAAGTGTTTGCAAGCCTAAGCCCATAAATTCTTGACAGATTTGTGGATTAGTGGGCGCTCTAAACCCTCTTTAATAGGATTACTGCAGCATCTTGATTATTTTTTTTTTTTTAATTTAAATAAAAATCACCTAAAACTTTCAAGGTCTCTAACTCTGGAACAAACCATGCTCCCTACCGTCCAGGCAGACTTCCCTGCAGGGTTGGGGACCAACAGCTGTAAGACTGATGTCACTTCTGTGTAGTGTTACACATTTTGTTTTTGTTGAAGTCTGTCTCTTCCATCATCGTCATCATCACTGCCTATATTACCGTAAATATCCTATGTTGCCGTAAATCACATAGACTGCATCCTTTGTATATGGCAATGTTTACCTTTATGAGAATCTGCACTTTTCTATGTACGGATGGGAAGGAGCCAGTTCAGAGTCTGCAGGAAAGCCCTCTGCAGCAGCAGCTCTCTAGGCTCTTCCACCATTTCAGCAGTGGAGTATAAATATGCTCACTTATTTAGCAATATGTATTTAAGGACATTTTTTCAAATCCTTCTGTTCTTTCTTGATCATCTTTTCTTTCTGTTGGGTTCTGCCTTGCTCCCTCCTTTGTTTGTCATTGCTGGTGTAGCTGTGTGTGCTCCTCAGAGGAGACCTCGTTAAGTCCATTGAGGCACTGTTCCTGCTTAAGCACATTTTCCCTTCCTTTTCTGCATAGTCTGGCCTGAGACTTTCAGACCATAGGCTTGAGGTAGTTCCTCAGCACTGTGCAGTATCATCTTCTTGGGTGTTCAAAAGAGTATAGGCTCAACTGAGGTTTCGGGAATGCTCATTTTGCACAGTGACTGTGCCACCGACAGATGGGCATGTACAAAGCCTTCAGTGTTTAGGACCTGTTACTTTTGTCCTCACCGTGTGAGCGCTGAGAAACCCTTTCTTCTCACGCTAAAAAGGACAGGATGAGAAAGCCGGTGCTTTCCCAGCGGCTTGATGCTGTACCCCCAAGTGACCTTCAGGGGGAACCTTCCTGCCTGAGGAGAGCACGGTGCCTTTGCATCACACGATTGCATCATCCACAGGATTTATTTATTTCTCCTTTCCTGGTCCGTTCAGAGCTTTCCGAGTTCCCCTCCTCCCTCAGCATTTTGTGGGGTCTTGAGCCCATAGGAGAGGGAGCACATTTGGGCTGATCGAAATGGTGAAATTGTCAGATATCTCACATCAGGCACAAGGAAGAGGCCAGCTGTAGCCCAGGTCTTCAGAAGTAGGAGCAGTGCATTCAAGAAACGCAGCTTTCAGCCCGCTCTTAAATAAGAGAAGAGGATTCAGGGAATCCCTCGTGGCTTGTTGGTGTCACAAGGCACGTTTGCTCTTCCTGAGATCTAGTATAAGATGTTAAGCAGTGCTGAGTGCTGGACTCAGAAGTATGTAAGGGTCTAGTCACCTCACCTGCTGCTTGTCTAGAAAATCAGTCTAGAAAACCAAGGAACTCTACAGTCCTGTCAAAACCCATGTTGGCTTGGCTGCGTAGAGGGAGCTGCCAAAATAGTTGTCAGGTGTTTACATCCACCTTTACTCATACACTAAGAATTTGTGTAGTACAATGATAAACGATGTTACAGACCATCTCCTCAAGTCTTAGGAGGGCAATTGGAGGGAAAGCAAAAATGTCGTCTTTGCAGAGCACTTGAAAAACTGCTGCCCTGATTCTTTTCCTAAGTCCGTATGTTAATTTAGCTACGTAATCAAATATCTTCTTGTAGCACAGAAACTAAACAAGGAAGCCCGGTGATTCTTCTCCCTATTTCCTTTGAAAAGGATGTAAATGAAGTTAGTGGGACCTCTGTCAATTCTTTGTTAGGAACAATTTTCAAAGCTTGTGTAGAAAAGGAACCAGAAATTCCTGGTCCCCAGCTTACATTCCTGTATATCAGTCATTTTTAACAAATTGCTCCCTGAAGGGATTATAGTACTTTAATACGTGGCTTGAAGAGTTTGTAAAGGGCATGTGACTCCTGACCTCTGTTCTGGCTGGCCCTGGCATGAAGAAGTTATAAGGTCTCAAACTGAGAATTCCCAAATGTACTGCAAAAATTAACCAAATCTGCCACAAGATGCAGTCTGTTAATTAATGCAAGTGGCCTCCTTGAGATTAAATAAAAATCAGGCTTATGGTCCTGAGGCAATTGGCTGGTTTCAGTTACGTTGTTGTAAACCTGGAAGAAATTCACTGACTTTCACAGTGCTGCTGTCAATCTAGATCAATATCGATGGAGCAGTCTGAGCTTCTTGTATCTTTATGAGATATGTGGTGTTCAAGATACCACCTTTTCCCCGATTTTATTCTCAGGAAGCTTTAGGAGCAATGCTTGTCTATCTTGTCTGCCTGTCATGTTAGACTGATGGCTGCTGTAGCAATGACTCAGAGCAACAACTTCCCGTATCCTCCAAAACTGCCTCAGAAGTGTTGAGGTGATTTCTCAGCAGCATCCAGCCCACAGGATTATATGCATGTCGTTTAAAAATCCTTTAAAATTGACGATGCACACAGATTTTTCCATCACCAGAAGGCTCTCATGAACAAGACCATGCTTGTCACAGCCTGGACAGCAGAATGGCAGTTTACAACCCTGAGCAAGCAAGGGGGAATAAGCACAGAAGCCCTGTGCCAGAAAGCCAGCTTTTGGGGTGGAAAAATAGGACAATAACAACAACAAATAAAAATCCAGCATTCGTGCTGGGAGAATTTTTCACCAATACAGCCCAGGGAATGTATCATAGTGAGCATCCCAGATGTTATAATGTCCCAAGCTGAAGCCCAGTCTTCACCATTTAGCTGAGAGCCAGACCAACCTACTGAGAAAGATCTCCACCATGAGGGAGAACCTCTTGGCTTCCTCACAGACATGTCCAGCTCTTCAGAAGTGCTAGGAGATTCTTCTTCCAAGAGATGTTTGCTCCCTTTTGACCACAAGGGACTGCTGGCTTGGTGTCTTTTCACCATCTTCTATTACTACCACATCTTTGAAAGCTGGGATCTCCATGCTGTTCACAGTTGACATCGCTGGCCCAAAAGTTGTTGCCTTTAGCATCTGGGGAGCAGTGAAAATGAAATGACTCTGTCCCCTTGCACTGGCCTTGTTATGCTGCTCTGCAAACCTTGTTAGCTCAAGTGTTAGAGAAGTTTTCTTAGAAAATTACTTTTCTTTTTTGAGCCATGCTTACTACTTTGTAACTCTTCTCTTGGAAAATGGTGGTTGGGTTTCCACAGAAGTCAGGGTTCTGGTCATGTCCTCTCCCAGGCTGCTGGAGGAAAACAGAGAAAGGGCCTTCTCCCTCCAGTCAGAAACAGTAACAAACCATGTCTTCTTGTGGGACGGTATTTGGGAAAGGGTTGCAGTTTAGAAAAATATTACTGGTGATTTTTTTTCTTGTGATAGAGCAAAATGTGGGAACGGGCTTAGGTGTATCTGGATTTTTATATTCCAGGCTTTGCTTCTTAAATTGTCAGTGCACTTATAAACCTGCAGGTTAGGTTTTGCTCATTACTGTGGCTTCCTCGTCTGCTCTAACGGTGGGTTTTGGGTGCTGAGGAACCCCAGTGGCTCAATCTGACCTCACTCATTGACTCTCCCACCTCGAATGTCCATTGTTGACCCTTCTTCCAATCCCCACCCCACAGAAAAATGACCAGGGATTATTTTTTTGAAGCAGAAGCATACAAGTGTCATTTTTTTTGTCGTGATGATAATGTTATCTCAAAAGAAGCATCTTGCAAATCGCTCTGCCCCCTCCCCAGCTTACAGCTTCGGTGGGTGCTAGCACTGGGGAGGGCAGCATCTAGGCTGTCTAAAAAGACATGAGGCAGGCAGGCTGAGCCATCCCCAGGGTGCGAGCATCCCTGTGGGGCTCCCCAAGCCTCACCACACCAGGAGTGAGCCAGCACCGTGCTTCGGCGTCCTCCCAGGGGAGCCTTCTGCGCTGGCCACAGCCCCGTTGCTCAGTGCTGTCTTGCAAGGAGACACGCTTTGGGGTTTTTTAATCCTTCTCGTTTGTGTCTGTTTCCTGCAGGGAAAGAAGAAGAAGAGGAAAAGGGATAAGCAGCCAGGAGAGACCAACGGTAAGTAAAAATCAGTCTAAATCTCTTGCTTAGTTGGCAGTGTGGCAGTCCTGGAGTGACGCTCCTAGGTATGGGGGAGGTGGGTACGAGTCTCCTGCCCTCACGGGGAGCCAGCCCCTATACTAGACAGCCTTTTTGTTTTTTAATGCACTCTAATTATTTACGCATTATTGCCCTTCTAAAACTAGTAACCAAGCCATTGCATGTTGAGAGCCTCTCGTGACGTTAGCTGAATTTGTACGTAATCATTGCAGAGCCTTTAACTGCAGAGCCGTAGTTGTAATGCCTATGCCATCGTTTTTAAAGTTGTCCGCTTATTTTGCGCATCTGTGTGTGCGTGTACGTACGTATGTATGTGTTTGGTATTAATTTGGGCTGTACCTGTATGTTCTGATGCATGCCTTACAGTGGTAAATCGCACCCATCTTAAATTAAGGAGGTTTGCCATTCTATATAGGAAATTAGAAATACTGCATAGGCAATCTCATAGTCAATTTTGAAGAAGCCCTGACTTAGTTTTTTTGAAGCCTTTGTATAATTTGTTCTTTTTTTTCAGAACACAGCGAATGTTTCCTAAATCCTTGCCTTTCACTTCCTCCGATTACAGGTGCTAACGTCATTTTGAGTCATTTAAAATAGTTTATAAACTGCTTTTTAATTTTTTTTTCCTGCCATTATAGATTTTAACATTGAACACTTATGACATTAAGAAAAAATACCATCCACACGTTTTGATAGTGTTTATTATCTATATATCTTTATATCTATTATATGTTTAATAGTATTTTTTAATTTTGTTTTTCGTTTTTGTAACAATTGCTATTAAAACAGTAATGCAGCAAAAATAACGCAAGAGTTGTACTAACTGTGCAAATTGAATATGCAGTATTTCTTTAAAGAGACTGATAAAGAATGGAAGCAAGTCAGTAATATGAACCTCCTTAATCTAATGGCATTTTTCATGGCTCCCACTAAGTCTTCTCACATTAGCATGCATATGCATTTTTTTTTATTATTATTTTAGTTTTGGATTTTATTTATTCATTTATTTTCCTTGCTTCTCAAGCCTGTTCATTGCAATTCACTAGCTGTACTAACAGCATCTTGCCATGCTTTACGTTTTATTTTCTGGCTGATACTAACATACTCATTCCGCAATCTGCTTATTCCTATCCATTCTTTTAAATACAAATTAATAAAAACAAATAAATTGAATGTTATTCCAAAAGCTGCATTATCCCAGGAGATATAATTTCCTTTTTTTTTTGTTTTGTTTTTTTTTTTGTTTCTCTTTGTTTTGTTTTGTATCTGAGTTGAAGAAAAAAGCATGTTCAGGATCTAACTTCCATACTCAGCTTCTTTTCTTCCTTTCTCCCACCCCCTTCAAAAAAAGAGAATAAAAAAACCCAGCCCAAATAAATCTTGCCTGAAACGTCCTGCTAGACTAGCCACAATGACTTTCCTCTACCTGCTCTTTTAAAAGGGAAAGAAACAGTCCTTTATAAAGGGATACTGCAGCTTTAATTGCAACAGCTAATCTCAAGAGTTGAATAAAAATGTGATTATCACTTTTTTTTTTAACTTTTTAATCAAAAGTCAATATTTTGCAATTAATAACGAGGACATTGATTTTTATTCCCTTTTTTATTTTTATTTTTTTCCTTATTTTTACCTTTCTCTTTTTTCTCCCCCTTTCTCTCCTCCTCTCTCTCTCTCCCCCCCTCTCCCCTTTTCTTTTTTTCCTCTCTCCCTTTCCTGCTCGCTTTTCTTGAACTCATTCAGACCTGAGCGCTCCTAAGAAATGCCGAGCGCGCTTTGGCCTTGATCAACAGAATAACTGGTGCGGCCCCTGCAGGTGTGTATAGTTTTCCCAGACTCGCTATGGCTGATTTGCAGCTGGTTTATTTGGTACTTTCCCCTTTTTTTTCCTGCCTTGTTGCTTTGTAGCTCTGTGTTGTGATCTAGAAGACACAAGGGAGTGGGACACTGCCATGAGTTATCATCTTGCTGAAAGGGTTTTGCTTTTTTTTTCCATTGTTGGTCTTTTTTTTGCCTTCCTCTTTGCTGCTGCTAGCCAAAAAGCCACTGTAAAACAGCATCAGCCTTAAGCCCATCTGATCCGTGGCTCAACCACGCTCCTGCCCTCCAAGCCTCCGCCCAAGGAAAGTCGCTCCCCAAGCCCTTGATAACACGGTACTGAGTGTGGTGCTGACACTGGACAGACTCACGGCCATGTCGGAGATTTTTTTTGTGTTCTTTTGGCTCGTTGTGAAAGTCCTGTTTTCTTTCCTGCCCGTGGTACGAGGGGAGATTACCAAATAAAACTGAGGTGATTGGAAGTTAAACATAGCTGTAGCTAAGATGACGCAGTCCGAATGAGCTCTATCCACCATTGTGTTGTATTTTTTGTGTTTACCTTATGCTAACAGATGCAAATACTCCAAAGAAGTGTCGGGCATTGTTCGGGCTTGACCGACAGAGTTTATGGTGCAAACCATGCAGGTATAATACTACCCACTAGGCCTTTGGGGAAATAAAAGCAATCTGTCCTCTTAGTGCATTTGTGTGATTTTATTTTTTTAATCTTTTTTCCCCACTCCCCACCTTTCTCTCTCCCACAGCATCAATTGCTAATAATCTTTGATCTTTGGAATTTCTTGCTAATTTAATGCCATTTTCTCTCTCTCTTTACCAATAACCTCTCCCTGGTGGTAGAACTGGGAACAAGAAAACTTCAAGTCCTTAAAGCTGGCAGTTTTTTTGGTTTTTATTACTTTTTTCCAGATTGTCAGCAAAATGAACATCTGTATTTTGTCTTTCATTTGGGTCTATGTCCGCTGCCTCCAGACGCTTTTTAAAAAGGTTCGGGGATCTGCAGCACTAGTGTTTTTCTCATGATTAGACATGTAAAAGCCAGTGTTTACAGCTTATATTGTACTCATTTTTTTGGTGTTATCTGCAAAATTAAATAGTTACCTGTAGGCTTCTATGTCTCGGTAAGGTTTGTGTAGGTGTCAGGTTTTTAAGTAACCTGATACCTTTTTTTTCTGATTCTGAAAATACATTTTTTCCTAAATTTTATCCCAACAAGTGAGCTGTAAACACCTGAGCTCTAGACAAAACTAATCACAACTTCAGTAGGACAGTTTCCAGCATTAAAAGGAGATGAAAGACATCAGAGAGCCCAAATTTCGACAGCCCATGTTCTACTGGAGTTTAATTCCATGTATAACTCAGTATGTACTTCTTTCTTGGTGGAGGGATACCGAGTAGTTCTTTTCTCATTCCTTTTTCCTTATATGATCGCGTTTGGTTAAATTTGTTTGTTTCTTTGTTCTGATACAAGCAGTCTTTGAATTTGGAATATTATGATGGTAGGTATTTCAACCCAAACCACACTCTGTGTGTAGTGATTCCTCTCCCACATTTTCCCCTCTTACTCATGCCAGTCCCATGTGCTCCATCTCATTTAGAATGTAGATCAGACGTCCATCGTATTTTGTGTATGCACGCAGTCTTGTTTGTGCTTAGTGTCGAGGAAAACACAGCTCGAGGGTGGTGTTGTATGTCAAAATACCAGCTAAGGCACCAGAAATGTCTTCTATGGATTGCATATTGTCCCTTTTGAGACATGCTAGTACCACGTGTTGGGTCTTAAATACCAGAACCAGTGCCTATGTTAAACAAGCTTTCAAAGCAGCAGTTGCCTAAAGGAAGAGGAGTTTGGTCCGTGAGAGCTGGCCAGCCACTTCATGGTGTCAGGAGCCTCAGGACCCATGCTAGCCACAGAATGCTGTGTTTAATTAGGCTTTATTCTGTGGTTAGTTCACTACATGCTATCAGCAGATATTTGTGTAGTCTAGAGATAGAGTATTTGAAGCATGTCAGGCTCTGTATGCCAAGTACCAGAACAGGGGGCACATCATGTTTGTGTTGCTTTATCTTTCCCTAGCTGCTTAAGTAAACAGCATTCTTTTAAAACTACATTTTATCAGCAAGGGGACTTCTCATTCGATCTGTACAGTGCTCAGGTTACATGCGAAGCATAAACTCTCTTAAGTTAGGTCAGATTTTGGTCAGAAATCTTTACAGCTCATCAAGACAAGTTTTTGAGATCAGTTTTGAGCAGTGTGGTACCTGACAGTGGTGTAGCTGATAGCTTTAGACTTAACTGATACAGAGTCAGCTGCCTCTTTCTTTTTCCCTTTTTTTTTTTTTTTAAATAATGCATGGAGGTATTTTATCACTAGGTAGAGTTTAGAGTATTTCTCCCCTAATTCTGGTCCTAACCATTATAACATTGCATTTCCTACCATGATAGCTTCTTGTAGTGCATCTTAGATAGGTGCTAAAAGTGTGCAGATTGCTACTACAATAGAAACTGAGACAGCCTTGCTCACAGCAACTGAATAAACCCTTGTCATCATCCATGGCTTTCACTCATGGTGATTGCAGCATTACAGGTTACTCGATGCTGTCCTGGGGCCAGTTCCAAGGGCAGCACCATCAGAGTTAGGTCTGTTGATGTTTGCCGGACTGATGTAGTGGTTGACACTTTCAGAGTGATGCACAAGTGAATAATCCTCACTGGTGCTTCTGAGGGGGGATATGTAGTACTTTTGTTCCCACTTCTAGGAGAGCAGAACTGAGGCACAAAGAATTCCTTGTGTTTACTTATTCCCCAACCAGAGTTGCCTCATGTTGTTCACTTCTGGTAAAATTTGGCTTGCAGAGTTTGGAGTTTTACCATCTCTGCATTCTGTCCCACCTCACCCTGACACATACATGACCAGAGATAACACATGGTGGGAATGGCATAGGCTGGAGAAATGTCCCATGCTTGAGCCATCGTGATTTAAGTAAATGGCTTTTCAGTCTAAAAGGGGTCACACACACTATTAAAGAGTTTAATATACAGCAGAAGCAGCATTCTGCTCCCTTAATCCTAGTCAAAGGAAAATTACTTCAGGTAACAGACCAGAGGGTTTATTTTTAAAAAGGTTGTTAACTCTGCTGAGTCAGAAAGTCAGGTAGACCTGGTTTAAGTCTGCTTTGCCATGGGAACTCTTCCTTTCAGGCCACAGAACTTAAATAGTATTTAAAAAATAATTTTTGGCATACTAGATTCAAACTGCCTCCAAGGGAATAATTAACTGCCTTGTAGGTTCAGAGCAATCCAGTTGAATGGCTTCTGGACAACCATCAATGAGGCTGGTGGAGCTTGGGTCTCTGCTTGCAAATTATTTTAATTTGGGAATGGGGGAGAGCCTTTCCACACAGGCATTACCAGTGAGCTTTGTGAAGCATCACTGTTCTGCTCTGCCACTGGAACTGTACAGAAGGTCCAGACATGAGCTGTGGCCCTGTTAGCATTGCACAGCTGAAGCTAGGAAGTGGTGAGACCAGAGGAGAGGGGACGGGACAAAGAGCAGCAGAACTGTTTAGCCAAGAGCCAGAGGCTTCCCGCATTGTTTGTTGATGGTAGAAGAATTAACAGGTTCTGTTTTGAACCCACCAAATTAATTTTTTTCTGTCTTTTAACGTTGCTCTAATAAAGCATGGTTTACAGCCTTCACTTGCTGTCTTCTATCTTTCTTACTTTCTTTCTTTCTTTCATTCTTTCTTCCTTTCTTTTTAACATTTAAGTTGCATGGTTGTCTTTAGTGTTTAACACGTATTGATCTGCAGGCTAACGTGGTTAAAACTCTAATAGCCCTAACCCCTTACCTTGCCATGTGGAACATGGAGCAGAACCTAAGAGCAGAGCTCGATTGTCTGGAGGAAGGGATGTCACAGCCCTGGTCCCTCGTTGAAGCTGGTGGAAAGTTGGGTTGCCGGGGTTGCTGTTCCCTTCCTGGCTGTGGGAAATGATACCTTTAACTCCAGGATCAAGCTGGTTAGATCTCCCTTGCAGCTGAGAAACATCTAGCCTCATTGCCTGGACAGCAGACCTTGGTTTAACCCAAGTCAAATGCAGTTGCCATACACAGGGGAGAACATTGTTGACCGGCAGTGGAGCTGGGGTATCTACACAAGTGGGGAATGTCCCCCAGCAACATTCAGCTGCCGTGCCACTCTTGGGCACTTCCTCTGATGAAGTTGCTGAGCTAAGGCGAGGTATCCACTGGACAGGAAGAGCAGCCTACTCCTCCATGTTGGTGGCTTGTGCATTTTAGCTGAGTGTCCAAAGTTTTTGTGACAGAGCTGCTCTAGACCAACTTTGTCATAGACCTCGGGATGTGTAACAGTGGTTCAGCACTTCCCATGGAAAATGTGCTTGTGAGTAGGAGGGCTGGAGAGCCATCATTATCAGGGTCAAGGTGGCCACTGAATGTCATTCTGCCAGATGCTGTGGTTGTTTGCCTCATTATTTCTGTCCTACTGCTAGAATTGTCTTGCATATACTTGGCAAGAGAGATGGTATGAAACTGTCATGTGTTTTCATTGCTCCTTTGCATTATTAAGTGGACAGAGGGAGGAGAAAAGATCTCTGTCGGGTCACTTACTTATTTGAAGATGAGCAGCTCTTGCGAGACTCTCGTATTCCCTGGTGTGAAATAAGCTCCATGTTGCTCCTGACCTTTGTACCTGTCGTCGTGCTCTTCACCTCCTGAAATTGGATCCCGCTCTGGAGTTACATGGATGGCCTCTCAGAGGAAAATTCCCCAAAATGCAGACAAGCACCTTCCCAAATCTACCACTCTCCCTTAAAACATAAAGTAAAACTGAGTCGATTTAAAGCCACAACCTGCAGGCCATACAACCAGTTATTCTTGTTATTTTGGATCATGCTCTGTTTATCCTGTTCTTTTCCTGTTTTTTCTTCTGTTGCTTTGTTTGTTCGTTTTGTTTTTATTTCCCCTCTCTCTCGTTCTCCTTATTATGTATCTCTCCTGTCTGACTCTGACGTTTCTGGATTTGGTGTGGTTCTTAACAGAGGAGAAAGCAATGAGCAGTAGTTGGCAGCCGTCCTTGCCTCCCAAGGGCAGTGCATCGTAAGACACGACAGGTGACGCAGGTGTAGGGATAGCCCCGTTGAGTTGGACAGCATCATGGGACATCTTGAGATACCATCAACTATCCAGAGCTTTAGTTTTATAAGGATTAAATTGTTTCATTTTAATTTTTTCTGGAGGAAAATCAAGATTGTAGATTAGCACAGCGGGCTCCAAAATAATCTTATCTGATTTTTCTGATTATTAAAATAACTAAGGAAAGGAGGCAGCCTGAAGATGAGGGGAATGAAGAGACAATTGGTGAATCCTTTCCAAATCTGTTAGCCGAGGGGAGGTTCCTGAGCAGGCTCAGTGCCGAGGACACCCCGCCAGACCCCCAGGACGGCGTGTGGGGCCGGGGTGCCGCCCGCGCACAGCCCAGAGTAGCGAATTGACGGCTCTTTGCTGTAGATGACTCTCTCCATCAGCGTCTCTGCCCTTTATTCACAGATAACTCTCTCCCTGTTTCTAGGAGAAAAAAAAAGTGCGTTCGCTACATACAAGGTGAAGGCAGCTGCGTCAGCCCACCCTCTTCAGATGGAAGCTTACTAGACTCTCCTCCGTCCTCCCCCGCCATGCTCGCCTCCCCCTCCAGAGACTCGAAACCACAGACTGAACAAACGCAACCCCTCTCGCTCTCATTGAAGCCCGACCCGCTGGCGCACCTGGTCATGATGCCGCCGCCATCCTCGCTTGTCCTCCCCGAGAGCGCTGCGAGCAAGCCCGGCGCCCTGCCTGCTGCCAGCTGCCCCAACGGGGCCCTGGACCACCCGCCGGCCGCCCTCCCGCCGGCCGCATCCCTCGCACAGCCCTCCACGTCCTCCTTGCATTCCCACAGCTCGCTGGCGGGGACACAGCCCCAGCCGCTCTCCCTCGTAACCAAGTCCTTAGAATAGCTTTAGCCTTGTTAGCCCATTCGGTTTTCTTTGGGGGGATTGAATTCTGTTGGGATTTGGGGTTGGTTTATTTTTTTTTCCGTTTCTTTAATGATTTTTTTTTCCTTCTCCTCCTCCTCGTTGTCCACTGTTCGTCGTCGTTTCTCGGTTTCGTTTCTAATTCGTGCCACGTGGCTACATTAGTTGATGTTTTATCGAGTTCATTGGTCAATATTTGACCCATTCTTATTTCAATTTCTCCTTTTTAAATATGTAGATGAGAAAAGCCTCATGATTCTGCCAAAATTTTTATCAACAGCTGTTTAAAGTCTTTGTAGCGTTTAAAAAATATATATATATACATAATTGTTATGTAGTTCCAATAGCTTAGTTTTAAAGACTGATTTTAAAAATTAAAAAAAAAAAAAAAAAAAAAGAAGCAATTTTGAAGCAGCCCTTGCCGGAGGCATTGGTTCTTTATTATTTGTATTAAATACGAGCTTGCGAACCAATCATTTTACATCTGGTTTTTAAACCTTTAAGGGCACAACGAATGCGGTGCCGCTACTACTTCTTTTTTTTTTCTTCCTTGTGTGAAACAACCTTTATTGTGATGTTACTTGTTATTGTTTAAATGTACAGAAACAAAGGGTTAAAAAAAATGTGTTAATATACCTTGTTCCATGGTGTTGTTCTTTTTTGGGGGAGGGAACGCTACTCAACAATTAAAAGTATCACAACGCTATTGGACCAGTAGTATTTATTGCTTTAGAAATTGCTTGTTGTATCTGTATGTTGTCCCTTTTTAAATGTTTTTTTCCTTTTTTTTTCTTGAAACATTGTATAAAGTTTTTTTCCCCTTAGTGTAAGCATCTTATATATAACAACTCATTTGTACAAGGTTTTTAAGTTTATATATAAATGTGTATATATATATTTTTTCCGGGATTTTTGTTTTTGATTTCCTTTCATGATTTTTTTTTTTTTTTTTTGCTATATGAAACACAGTTGCCACCAAATGGACATTCGCAGATGCATTTTTTTCAAGGATCAATAGTATATATATATAAAAAAATTGCTTTAAAAGCCATTACACAAAAAAACTTGAAAATTCAGCAAGGGAATTTTTAGCAACGCTGTTTGAAAAATAGCAAGGTCCAAGTGTCTCCCGTTCAGAACTGCAGCTGAATCCCCTGCGACATTAGGACTGTAGGCTGTGTGCAAAATTTTTACGTGCCAAAATTCTCAGTGACTTTTAACTTTCTCCCGACAACTTTATTGTTTTTTTTTTAATGCTGTAATTTTTTTGTTCATCATGTTTTGCTGTGATGTTACATAGGTAGATATGTATGTAGTTTTAATGTCACCTATAACAGACGTGTTTGGTAGCAGATTGTCCGGAAAGCATTTAAAATGAAGAGGTATAAACCCTTAAGGGCCAAATTCTGTATATTAGATTATTCATAAAAGGAAAATCAGACTGCCACTTTTATGTACACTTACTACATACAGGTAGGTAGCAAACTTAAAAAAAAAACCTAGGCATGTTGATGTTGCAAAAAACGCTGTATAAAGCTGAAAAATTGTTCATCTGTTCATTCAGTGCCATTGTAGTTGACATGAAGCGATTGTAAAACTGTCTCAGATTTTTCTCTGGTTTATTAAGATGCTAACTATAACATTTTTTGTGAATACTTTGAATGTTTCCTAACAGTTGTGATGTTACTGTTCCGTTTTATGCTCTTATTCCGATTTTCATTTTTAATGGTTTGGAAGCCATTTTTTGTAATGAATAAATGTTCATGCTGTACAGTATCTGTAGCATGCAGTTCTGGATTAATAAAAGCAACTTAGTATGTGCAGAGAATGACTTGTCAACTCATTTATGCATTGACTGCATTTTACTCTTGTCAAAAAGATGTACAGCCCCAGTGGAAAAGTTCCTCGAAAATTTTCTTGTGAAGGTTGTGGCGACTTGCAGCCAGCTCTGGTTGGGAGAAATCCCCTGTTTCCTTTGGGTTCCCATCCTTCCACCTGCTAAATTAGTTTTGCGCTGGCCCTCTCACGCTCAGCCAGCTTTTGCATAAGTAGCAGTGGCTGAAAATCCTTTTTATATAAAGTAAATGGCACATGATTTGGCAAAAAACCTGTAGCGCATGAGCTAAAGTAATGTCCCTCTGTGTGAAGTGATCCTGACTGGGGGACAGGAGACCAGGGCCAATGATCCCATTAATTTTAAAACATTTTTGTTCAACCTGGTGATCCCGCAGTCCAGGGCAGATGCAGTAAAAAGGTCACACAGGAGAGCTTAGGTAGCCCTAATTAGTCAAAGTGCTTGTGCTGGCCATGGGGTTTATCTCCTGGAGAGATTTGAGCCTGGTTTTGCATATGTATGTATGTATATATATAAAGTTATTTATTTATTTATTTTTAATGCAATGGGCCCTTGCAGCACAGCCTGCTCTCAGCACTGAGCATCCAGCATCCACCAAACGCAGCAATGCCTGCCGATGCTGCAGGGTGAGAGTGAACTTAAATGCAAGAAATATTATTAAATGGTTGATTTGTTTGGGTTTTACTTTTTGTTGGTTTTTTTGTTCTGTTTTTTTGGGTTTTTTTCAACTGAGTAGGGATTTAAGGTTCATCATTTCTAGGAACCTCTCAGAAGTGGATGTCACCATAGTGCCAGTCATCTTGGAAAATCTCAGCTGTAGTAGTTTCTACAATGGCACTCGAGGGCAATCAAATGCAAAGTCCTCGGAGCAGGCTTGTTCCCTGCTGCCTTGCCAGTCTGTTGCTCAGGTTGCTCACTTCTCTTCAGTCGGTCTTGATGGACTCTGCAGGAAGGGTAAGTGTTCTTCCTCAGATGGGAAACCAGGTGTGATTTTCTGCAGAGACTTGGGAACGGGGCCATTTTAGGAAGCCCAGCCCCAGTGCTGATACCATGCTGTCCCTCACTGTGGGGTCCGATAAACCCCAATCTGACTGCAAAGCAGTTGGCTGTTGGCTGCAGAAGGAATTTGCTTTGTAGAGGGTCTCGGGGGTCTTGGGTGAAGTACTAAATAACATTAAGCAGAATACATGGTACTTTCAATTGCTACCACTTTCTTTAATGACTAGTTTACACGACAGAAGCCTTTTTTTGTTTCAAACGTGTTAATAAAGGGTAATATACATGAGTATTGCTTCATATTTGCTGTTAGAAGGATTAAGTCAGGATGAATTTTTTACCAGGCTCCATTTATCTCCTTTGATCCGAGGCCTGATGCTGTGTCTGTTGTGGCCTGCCATGACGCTCCTCTAGCCGAGTGGAACATGTCCCCTTGTCACTCGCCACAGGTGTGTGGGCAGCATGGGTGGGACAGGACTGAGATGGGGAAGAGGATGTTGCTGCGAAGCCTTTGTAGAAGGTGCCAAATCTTGCTGTTGTTAGCAAGCCAGCAAATTGAACGCGATGCTCAAATTACTCTCCTGCTATTTAAAGTTTCTCGGGAATCTTTTTTTTTTCCTGAAATGTTTTGACTCTCGCTAGAGCATAGCCATCCATCAGCCAGACACATGTGCTGCATCTCTGCTGGGGATAAGTTCTCTCCTCTAATGTAAAACATAGTGCTCCAGGGAGATCTTTGAATGCCGTGACTCAAAGGAGACACCATCAAGGTATGATTCATATATTCAGCAAAATAGCGTGTTCTGTGCTCGCTGCTTTATTAGCAAGCCTTTGGAAAGCAGAGTCCAAAAACACCGTTCCTGGGCAAATTGGTTTTCCTTCTGTGTGTGTGATGAGAGAGGCACGTGTTCGAAAGATTGAACAGAGCTCACGAGTGGTGGGTGACTTGTCCTGGGAACTATTGTTTGCTGTAGAAAAAAATTGCATATTCCTGGGAAAGCAACCACTTGGGTTTCCTGTAGGTTGTGCATTGGCTGTGTCCCTTGGTGGGCTTATGTCTTCAGATTTCCCTTGCTCGGAGGGCCTGAGCTGGGTCAAGGCTCCTGGGAGAAAATTGCCATTATTTATATGTACTCCCTTCGTGCCCAGGAGTCACAGCCAAGGACCCCCTCGGACCAGGTGCACTGGTCCCATACACTGTATGTACAACATGGGGTTGGCAGCTGGCTACAGGGGTATGGCCTGATCACCCCCTTCACCCCCAGATCCACACAAGCGAGGACAACCTCCAGAGCAGGGTGGTGACAAACCAGCACACTGTCCTTGTACGGGACTGCCACGGGACAGCATGGGGCCCTAGGTACAGTGAATAATTCACTGTAGCTATTGCTTCCATCTGTTTTTATGGGGTAAAGCAAGGAAGCAAGTCGGTGTATTGCATGTTCGGGAGACATTTATTTTCCATTAGTTTTGTAAATCTCATTTTTCACTTAGTGTATGGAATTTTAAAAAGTTTAAGCAATTGCTGACTCAATAAAGGAGTGCCACATGGTTTTAAGCTTTGTTTAGAAGAAAAAAAAGGAAAAGGCAGGAAAAAAGCAATTTTTAGAGTTCTGTTAATTTCATTAGAGCATAAAAAGACATAAAGAGAATTCATGGTAAAATAGTTGCATGGGCCATTGCAGCAATCATGAAAGCAAACAGTAATAAAAATGAAAATGAAAGTGTGTGACAGTGCTACCCAGCTATGTCTGGCATACACATAGGAATGCTTTGCCATCTAAGACTGGGTAAAGATTCTGGATACTGTTTTGGGAGAGATGCTTCAGCTGAAGAGTAAATTCAGTGCATGGCCAGTGGCCTGTGTTAGCCAGGAAGGCTGAATCTCTTGGAGCCTTAAAACTATGAATATGCAAATGTACTCGGAGGTTGTAGCAATTGCTGTCTCATAAAAAGGGGTAGACAGGTACTTTGGCATTAATTTTAAGATGTTCTTGGAAAACATCCTGAGACTTTTAAGGCAGGTCAGCTGCAACTGAAAGCACCCCAATGGCCCATCATTGTCAATAAAGTCACCAGCCCATCTTAAGGACTCTCTGAGGAAAGGAGTCTGCCAATCTCTGGACTGATTTTCTTCAAGCATGAATCCAAAACATGCACTAATGACGTGCATCTATGTTCTATGAGTTGCTCTTTTTCTGAAGTTGGAAATGTATTTGGTTTGGGGTGGGTGGATGTTAGTCTGAACCTCTAAGGCAGTGGAGATCATGAAGTCATGCTGTCTGTCCATCTGTTTGACCCTCTCCTGATAACTCTTGAATCCTCTGGCATTTTGAACTAGATTTGACAGCAGCAGTCAAACTCTCAGAGATGATAAAGTCCCTGTGAGTTCCGGGGAAATCTCTGCCGGCACTGAGAAGAGAGGTTTTCCAGATCCGCTGCTGAAGAAAAGGCAGGGAGAGCTCAGCTGTTATCCATTCTCTCTGGCAGTATCCAGATGGCCAATTACCACACGTCTACTTCTGGACCAGCATCTGCACTCTCCTGCCCAGCTGGCAGGCCAAGAAGATTAGGTAGGAGACATGGAGAGAGTTGGGGTGTTGGAGGAAACAAGGGACATGGGAGAGAGTTAAGGGTATAGGGAAAACTGGAAATATTGCAGCTGCACTATGTAATGTTATGTAAGATTGCAGCAGGGAAGCAAGGGGAGGGGAAAAACAATGGGGAGATAGGAGACACATCTGCAGGACACCAGGCCTTGCTAATGGTACTGCTTGCAGAGCAAAGCTGCTCTGGAAAAGTAAACGTTGTGGTATTACCAGCTCCTTGCCTCATTCTTTCGACATAGCTGCTTGCACCATCTCACCAAGGAGAAGCACAGCCCTGTTTGGGAGGTACCTGCTCTCAGGGGCTCTGGCCTTTGCCTGGACCCCCACTGGAAAGGTCTGCAGGGTAGGAAAGGCTCAGGGTGTTTCCACAGCCCTGTAGCATGGTGAGGACTGGATTTGGGTGTGCATAGCAAGAAGGGTAAATTTTTTATTTTATTTTTTTTTTAAAGAGAAAAAAGATTATCTTATTTGCAAACAAGCCTATTTGTAGTAGCTGGTTCCCTGGTGTTAACAAACACCCTGGTTTTAATCTTCCTCAGAAAAAGTCTCCTTTGCTCCCTTATTTTGTGTTCTCTCTTAAATATGCTGCTGGAGTTTTTTTGGATCTAACTATATCTTTTTAATCTGTTCCCCCCACCCCTTCTCAGCTCCCACTGCCTCCCTGCCTGCTCCTCCCTCAAACTTATATAATGGCACATTATACAAAATAGCTAAGCAGGTGGTATTTTTAAAGACAGTGAGTGAGCATTTTTTTGGCCTAAATTTGGAATGAAACAGATGGATTTTAAGACTCTGCTTTTTCTATGAATAGTAACCGTTGTTCTCCACTGCCTTAAACACCAGTTTCAAGACCACCTCCAGCAACCAATCAGCACTCCGTTATTTAATTATAACAAAATTCTTAGCTCTGTCTGCTGCTGCATGGGCAAGTGGGGGGCACTGGATCAACTTCTGGAGCCAGGCAGACTTGCCAACAATAATTTTCCTTTTCCCAGAGGGCCGAGGGGGCCTGGAGCAGGTTCCAAGTTCCTCCTAAACTGGCTGTTCAGTTTGGGCTCCCTGACAGAGTGCTTGAAAAGGGTTATAGAAAGGCAGATAAATGCACTTCTTGTTGCAAGCTTCCCTGACAAGCCAGGCCTCCAGAACAGTGATCTCATTCCTGCCTCATTATTAGCGGTGCCAGATTTTTTCCATTAACAGGTAATTGAGTCGAAACTAAAATAAGCAAAGTTTGTTTTATCCAATGCATTTTCTTGCTTGCTTGTGAAAGAAAAACACTTTAGAGAGGACTTTGCTTTTAATGTTCATGGAAACGTATTTACATCTTAGAGATTACTCTCTGCTCTAGTGTAATTAACCTGACTGGTCTTTTTGTTATTGTTGTTTTGCGTTTTAAAGCAAAGACAAGTCGTTTTTTTTTTAATGGTTTGAATTCCCTGGGACCAGCAGGGTTGAAATCGCCCATTCTGTGCGTGGCCACGTGTGTTATCCCACTCCCGTGTGTGTGTGTGTTCATGTCATGTGATTGACTTCACCCCTGGCCCCAGAGGGGACATGGGAGCAGGAGCCAAACAGGATGATGCTGTGCGCTGCTTCCAGGCTCACAACAAGCTTTCCCTTCCAGAGGGGCCATGGGGACACTGCTGGGACCAGCCAGTGTCCTCTCTCATGATTGAGCAGGAAAACAAAGTGGCTGCCCATGAAATGCTCAAGGTCTTGCTGAAGATGGTTCTTTGTTTCTAATCCATGTAGTTATGAGGGCAAAGGGACAAGTGTAAATTCTGGGCTACACATGCTTCTGCTGAGACAACGTTGCTTGTAGAAGAAGAGAGAAACTTTCTGCCTGTCCAGGGGTGTCCATGCACAGGGATTGCCATGCTGTCTGACTCCAAGCCAAGGTAGAGTCAGCACCTAGGAAACCTGAGCAATTTCTCAGCCAGTGGCTTCAGGCTTCCCTGTGCAGCCAGTGGGCCACCTCCTCCCCCTCCTCAGCTGCAGGAGAGCTGGCCCTGCCCTGGGTGAAAGACAAAGTCCCCAAGAACAGCATGTGAAATGCTGCAAGCCCTTTGGGACAAGCAAGTGCTGCAGAGAGGTTACTACCAGTGTGGATGTCTTCCCATTTTTTGAGGTATCTCCCTGATGTCTCCTCATCCTCTGGTGCTGAGCTGCCATGGGGGACTCCAGGCCACCCTACACATCAAGCCATGAATTCCCCCTGAAAGTCACGGGACCGATGCCCAGAGGCAGGGCTGTTTTCTGACCTCACTTGAGCAGCTGACACAGTTGCTTGTGGAGCCAGCTCTGACCTTACCCCTAGACAAAGCCAACACCTCTTGTTTGCATCCCCCCACCCCTGTCCTGAAGTCAGCAAGACCTGCAGAGACTTTGCATCATTTCAGCTACTAGTTTAATAGGAAACAGTTAACAATGCTGAAGAACAGACAAGCTTCATTCTTCTTTTGCTTCTGTTTTGGGCGATTCCTGGAGGTAAGTGCCTGCCTACTTTACCCTTGTGAAAGAGGCTACCAGAGACACTAGGACTTGGGAGGGTTGCAGAAGGGCCAGTAGCCCTGGATGGAGGCAAGGGGAGGTTGAGCAAGGGGGGTGCAGCGAGCTGAGGCTGTGTGATGGGGACAGTGGCACGTCCTGCTGCAGCAGGGACCCGCAGCACGGCAGGGGAAGCAGGGGCTGCAGAAGTGCTGAGCATGGCAGCAGCGCCTGCCTGCTGAGCACTGCCTCAGCCTGCTGTCCCCTGGGCTCTGAGAGGCCAATTACCAATTCACAGAGACTGTTTCAGCACAAACAGGACCTTCAAAGAGTTGGGAGCCTTTCTGGTTTTGTTTCCTTTTTTTTTTTTATGCCATCCTAAAATAATAAAAGCAGAAAGACCCATACTTTAAGGTCAAGTACATAATTGTTTCTAACAGGAATTTCAAACATTGTCTCTTCCTCTGGGCAGGTATTGCTGGGTCAATTACCCTGACTACCCGAGGACAGATGCGAGACATAATAACCCCCATCTGCACTTGAACACATCCTCTCTAAAGCAGAATTTAAGGGGCTTTTTGGTTTGTTTTGTTTAATCACACAACTTTGGGGTTTTTCTGGTTGGAGAATTTAGCTGGCTTTCATCTGGTGGAGGTCTGAGACTGAGAATTCTCTGGCAGTGTAGCTGTAGGAGAAATCAGGCAGGTGACATGGGAGCATTGGTCATGGGATAGCCCTTGTCCGGGCTGGGGTGGAGAGTCCATGTGGGGAAGATGTACTGTGTACAAAGGAGTATACCAGGCCGAAAAGAAACAAGATGCCCAAATTCCTAGCAGGCTGGGATATTCGTTCACCAAGTCCCTCAATTTACCTACCTCTAAAATGGCTGTAAAAAAAAGATGCAGTTACAAGGCACACTGGCTTGCACATCTCTTATTCTCTGTAATAAGCATGCTCAGGAACAGCACAGCAAAATCAGGGTTGCCACAACAGTGGGAGATGAAATGCCTTCTCCAGTCACTCATTCCAATTCTTGATTCTCACTGGATTTTCTGGGGTACTCCTCATTGTACCATTGACGTGTTTTAGTTGCCTGTTTGCTGCATGAATTTTCCTGAAGCAGTCAAGTGACTTGTTTTTATAAACTTCTCCTCTGCATCATGAGGACTGGCAAAGAACTTGGATTACTGAAAAAACATTTAACAAAGTGGCTTCACTTCAAATTATTTCTTTTTGAGAGATGATCTCTATCTTTTCCCCAATCTGATTAAATTTTTAAGTGAATTTAAATTAACAGATGTCACTCAGGTTTAGGCAATACACAGATAGGAAAGATTTGCCATCTACAAATCTGTTCCTTCATTAAAACCTTCTCTTTAGCCAGCCACCACCCACAGCATGGACAACAATGGTACAGACCCCTCTGAACTCTGTCCTTTCTTCAGGCTACTCGGACCTGGATGAATGAGCTGAGTGATGTGACAGTGGCTTTACCTCCTTCTTCCTTCAGATCCTCTCTGTTCCATTCACACCTTATACAGTGTTCATCACTGTTGCATCTCAGCACCTCAGTTTCCTTACAAGAGCCACCATGTTTACCTGTTGTCCTGCTTTTCATGGGAATGTCATAGTACCATCAGCTCCACCTTGCATGTTTGTAACCTGAACCAAAGGACCATTTTTTGATTGATTTTCACATTTGCAGAATATTTGATATGTTTTTCAAGAAAAGCATCTATTAGCAGTGAATATAATGGTGAGACAAACAACTACAAGTCAGCTGAGACCAACAACAAGATCTGGCCTACTCAAGCAGACTTAGTAACATGGAAGAGGTCATGAGGACTGGTTGTACAATATCAATTACTTTAATATCCTGATAGGTTCAGTCAAGATCTTTTACTTGGGTATTAGCATCTTTGACCTTTGTACTGACTTGCATCTCTTCTCTTTCCTAGGATGAAATGCCCAAGATTTCCAATAGCAACTCATGGCCTTGGGTATCCCATTTGATGAAGAAGGCTGATTTGTAGCAAGCACTGGATTCCTTTCATTCCAGGGGGAAAGGAGTCTGTGTAAACTGTCTCAACTTCAACGCTAAAACTGAAGCCAAAATAACCAGTATCTACTACTGAAAAATCTACAGTGATTTTAATTTAATCCAGGAGATACATTTAACACATCTCTGGTACTGCATAAAATAAAAATATTTTTCACATTAGAGAAGGAAGGCAAAAGGAACCGGAGTATAAATAATTCCGCATGTTAGTTACATTTAAATATGCTCAAGTTTCACTGTTTCCTGTAAGTCCTTTGGATTTGATCTAACCTAAAAATCATATTTACCAAAACGTAAATATTTTGGAGGGATTTTTTCCCCCTGAATATACCTGTCTTTTTTAGTGATGTTGTTCTAGCTAGTTTTCTTTACCCTAACAGAGCTGACTCCGCAGCACATTTCTTTTGACAAAAACACACAAAACCAACACGGATCAGTTAACACAGATGACATCTTTAAACTTGAATACATTTTTTCACTATAAACGCCACCAGTCAACTTTCGTGTAGGTAGGTTTCCATTGTTAGTTGTCAAAGTCTTCTTGAGTGGATTTCCCACTGTGTCACTTTTGTGTGAGTCAAATCAAGATTATAGGTAACAGAGAAGAAAAAGAAAAAGAAGAGAAGGTTAGACCCTCATTTTAGAGTTTAAGAAAAATCTACCAGCAGGTTGCAGTTCGAGTTGGTAATATACATGAAAGGGGGAGTCCAAGCCGTGTCACAGGTATCACTATATTAGGCTTTCAGGAAAAAGCATACAAAACACATATTGTAGTGGTCACACACAGAGACATAAATTTAGGAACAAGATCTGCCTTAGCTTGAACATAGTCAGCTCTGATAATAAGGAACAATGCACTGAAGCTATTATGAAACGAAACCCAGGTGCCTGAATGGAGGGAGCTTTTAGTTGAGTTCTCCTGGAATAAAAAAGTCTAACTTTTTTCACAGATATATGTTGTCCTAATTTTTCTCTGTTCTTACTTTAGAAGATAGGTGATTTTATTTGGGATTTGATTAGTGAACATGATTAAGATGTTCCATGCTGAAATTTTTCTGGAGTAACATTTAAATGAATTTTTTTTGTTTCATAATTTCTGTCTTAAATAATTTTATTTTTATAGGCATTTTGGGTGTGCAAGGAAAACACACTTGATATCCCCTTTATCATATCCATGAGGTAGTAGCCAGGATGGATTTCATATACTTTGTTTGAGTAGTTTCTAGTCTTACATGAGTGGTGTAAAAATATCTCTAGAAGTGTGGTATTCATTAATTCACTTAGTGAGATTGTCAGAAACAACCTCAAGGAGGAAAAGACTTTGAATACCTAAACCTGGGCAAAAGCTTGATTTATGTCAAAAAACACTAGACACTTTGTCTTGACCTGTATGTGGTGTCAACAGGCTGCTGAGATGTGTCTAAGAAAGCTGATAGACTGGGAGAGCAGAAACCTTCAGCGGAATTTGAGGAGTCTCCCAAGAACGTGAGAAGGACAGAGGCAAAGCCTGGGTTGTCAGTGGTGTCTGATGATGTCAGACCTCCAGCTGTAGAATTTGCAGGTAAGTTTGACTTTTGTTCCAAAAGGAGTATGGGTACATTCTAAGGTTGAGAGATACATGCATAGGTCTTTGATCATATCGAAGACCTGTGTCTTTACTAAGGTAGTTCTCTCACATCCTATCTAATTTTATTAATGTTAGGAGTAAAGTGACTTAATATGAGAAATTTGTCTTTTACTTTTGTCTTAACCACAAGCCACTACCTTCCAATGGAAACCACTGGATCTGGTCCTCTTGAAGTAAGCATGGTGGGTGCATACACATAGTGCTGGACCCCCAGAGTTTTGTCTATGGGCCTGAACATCATGGGAACCCACCTCAGGGATTCAATGTTATAGAGAAATGTTCTTTAGACTTGAAGGAGCAATCAGAAAACCTGGCAAACAAACAAGGCTGAGCTAGGTTTCTGTTTGGGTCAAACAGAGCTTCTCTCCCTTGAAGAATCAATGGCAGTTACTAGATTTGCACCACAGGTTTAGGCAGCAAAAGGTTAACAGTATTAAGCATGACTATTTTGGCCTATTGTACAAAACATACAATTATTCAAGGGTGTTTGCACTGAGGCTTTTGGCTGGACCTCTATAAAGACACAAGCAAGAAGCCAAACATATGTTCTGGTGTTCTAGGCTTTGATTCTTAATCATGTTCTGTATTTGTGTTCAGAGGTTTGCTTGGGGACCATCTCCAGTGTGAGAAAATATGACAGAGAAATCAAACACAGAGGTTATGCGTAACGGTGCGGTGTTGGTATCTGAAGGGGAGCTTTTGTAAGCACTAACATTATTCTTCTTTTGACAGTAGTCACACATTTTCACTTGGTTTATCATAACTGGGAATAACCCCTAAGACAGGATGTCTCCGGGCACTTCAGAGAAGTGCTTTTTGAAGGCAAAGGAAATAATGTTACAGAGCTGTGCCTCACATCTCTTCTACTGTTAACAATCCTATAAATACCACTGCTGAGTGCAGTGTGTGTCCATGGCTGGTCTCAACTGGAGCTGCAGTGCCTGGCTCATAGCACAGGAATATTCTCTTGATCTAGGAGAATGTTCCTCAGCTTTATTGACACTTGGCTCCCTGACACAGGCTAAACCAGCTCTGACAGGCCATATAAGAAGGCGCTGGCTGAACATGTAAACTGGGCAATATGTCACAGTATGGGAAAATCAGGTACCAGCTGTCATAAAGAATGAATTCTGAAAGATTCCCAGGAACAGAAAAACATGGAAATCTGGGTTTTGGTGATGAGTTTGGGTTTGCTTTAACCTGACATTATGCCCTTCCATGGCTATAAAACTTTCCAGGAATGGCTTTCATACTTTCTCTACACATCACCCTTTTAACCATTCCATTTACGAGGAAATAGGGTAAGTTGTACTTGTAAACTGAACGTTCCTATTCTTTCCCTCTTTCTATCCATAAAGTTTCCTCCTCCTTCATTTTTAAGTTTCGTTTTAAAAGTTGAAAATACTGTAATGGAAAAAGTCAATTAGTATATGAAGAAAAGTGTAAAAATTAACAAAATATACCTAATGGTATAATTCTGAAATTAATTTCAACCCTTTTGTAACTTTTTGCGCTTTGGTAATTTGGTAATTACAAGGGAATGCATTTCACTGGACGGATCTAGTATCTGATATATCTGCAGAGGAAAAGCCATGAAGTAAATGGAAGTGTTTCAGTAACCTGAGGTCAAGCTGTAGTTTCCCGAGAAAACAGCTCACTCTTTTTTCATCCAATCAGTCTTGTCATCTTTTCTTCCTCACATGTGCAACTTTATTTTCCAATGCACATTTCTGTCCTACGCCTGCTGAGGCATGTGGCAAGTGTGAAAACCTGATCTATCTGTGTTGGAAGACAATGGATTTTGATCACCGCTCACTTTGCATTGGACTCTAAATGGTTCTTTCTGCAGAAAATGTCACAAAATATCAGTCAGGAACTTGTAAAAGGAAAATTAAGCTGAACTTAGAAAACACTCCGCACCAACAGAGAACATTGAGAGCAAAAGAGCAGTGACAGGAAGAACATCGTCCACTGCTGGCCAAACTGCAGGATAATTAAACCAGAAATAGCATGGGGCAAGAAAGAGGCCAATTAATTCCATTGAAAGGATGTCATCTAGCAGTTCAAGACAAGAAGGAAGCACTGTATAAAGTGGAGATGAGCATGGCAGTCTGCCAATCCATCACAATCTCCTTTTATTTAAGATGCTTATTAGTATCTTATATTTAAAATTAAATATTTATAGTTCTGTTAATAGCATGCTGGAAGGGGGTCTATTCCAGTGATCAGTCTGTACAAGAAGTTGTCCACTTTTATAAATTAGATCAGTGAAGCTTGGGATACTCCTGCTTACAGCCCCATCATTATTTGTATTTTGGGGCTACAGGCTGGGGTAGCAGCTGAGCTACCTCTAAGCACATTACTCTCTTCTCCATGACTGTGTGTATCTCTTACTTTCCTGCAAAGTGTTTTGCCTGCATCAACTGTTTTGGGCTTTGACAAGTCTTTTAAGTGGTTCTGTGTTGTAACATTCATGGTTGGAAGACCAGTGTCCTTATTCCCATTCTCCCACAAGGAGACTCCTGTAGCTTTTAAAGGAGTTGCCCAAGGACACGCAGAGAAGGAGTGCCAGATTTGTGAATATACAGCCCCACCATTCTTATTAGATTCCATGAAAGATGAGAATAGGCCTTTTGATGCTTTCAATGATTACTGAAGCCTTTACCAATGTTGTGAAAGGCCATTAGAGAAGAGCTGGGGGGACAAATTCAACAGCTACTCATGGGAATGGTCCTTGGGATGTGGAACTAATCCAGGAGAAAATGTGAAAGCAGAAGTGATTTATATTGAAACAAGGGTTATGAAGACAGCAATGACCACCGAAATGTACACAACAATAACTCAGAACAACCTCTCTCTGGCACGCTCTGCTCTGCCATCTTTTTAACCCTGGAGGAGGAGACCGGTAAGAGAGATTTAGAGCAGATCTGTGACTGAACGAATCTGACTTCTATCTAGGTGTTTCTGGGTTCTCATCAGCCCCTTTCAAGGCATCAGGGAAGCCGTCTTGGTCCTCTGTGATCTGCTCCCTGGGATACAGATAGCAGGACAAAGCAGCCATTCTCTTTTTCTCCCATGGTAAGTGGTCTCTGCCCTTTTGATATTAAATATATGGGGTCTTTCCAGAAGGGTAGTGCGAAATGTCAAAGAGATAATGTATTTAAGCATTCATCTGGTTTGCAACCATTTTATACCCACCACACAAAGACATAGAAGGCTTCTCACTCATTTCTCTGCACTCATCATGCTGCCATTGTGGGACCAGAAGATAATGAGATGAATAGGAAGCATTTCCACAGCATGAGCAATGTAGGAACATCATTATTAATGTTCGTACAAAATATCCCATCTCTACATGATGTCTACATATCTGAGATACAGCCCTCTGCCAGATATAAAAAACCATGACCATCCAACAGTGATCTGTTACTTAATGGAAAGTCTGCTCAAATTTCAGTTTAAATTGCATTTATTATTTATGTCTCAAGTACAGAGTATGTATACTGAGTACATCTTCCCCTTATAGTGCTAGAGGACTAGTAGTTTCCATTTAAACAGGCAGATACTGGGCCAGAAGGACATTTGAATATGCTCATATTCAGTATTTAAACATTGCAAAAATCTTTTGAAAAATTATTATCAAGAAGCTTTTCCTATATATACTGAGGTGCACATTTTCATACGGCTGGGGCCAGGTACCTGCAGCTTAGTTCCCAATCACTCATCCTTTTCTCTCTGGCTCCCGGTGGGTTAAGTGAGCCCTCCTCCTGGGTGAGTGTGCCAGCCTGAGGGCAGAATCTGCAAGGGTGGGGTTCAAAGAAATGTACAGGGATAGAGATGGACAGTCATATGTGTGGTGTTGGAGACAATGCACACAGGATGGTTGTGGTGGCATTACCTGCAGCTAAGCATTCCACTAGATCATATTACACTGGATAATAATATTTTTATTTTGGTCATCCTCTTCTCTTTGCAGCTTGCTCTCCAGCAAGGAGTGGATTTCAGATATAACCCTGAGGTGACATTTTTAGTAGTTAACTTCTGACATTTGTTACCCCTGGCTTGTTCACAAGCAGCTCATTGCACACACTCAGTACTCAGCAAACTGTGTGTGACTTCTCTTGACCTTACTTGGGTGGGTTGCATGCCACTAGGCAGGAATGGGTGCCCATAGCACTGCAGATGTCATTGCCACAGTGCACCCAGGTATTTGAATAATTCATTGCCAAGATATCTCCTCCTAAATTTGGACTTATCTGACCAACTTTGTGTTTCAGCTTGTTTGTTTGTTTGTTTGTTTCTAAAGCCTTGAAACAATGCAGTTTATCTTCTCACACTCATTCATTCATATTCATATTTGCTATAGTAGACATTTTGAACACTGTACTTAAAGCTGCACCCAGAAGTACACAGTGGAACAGATGGTAGAGCTCGGAATTTTCTTGATATTTTATGGGTTGGACAACAACCACTACCCGATCCAACAAATTTTCTTGTTCTCAAACATTTTACTGTCAATACACTCCTCAGGAATGTACTCAGAGTTGTTTGGGGACATGGAAAAATATTTACCTCAGCCTTCCACAATTTATTACTTATTGTTTGAAAAAGTTGCCTCTTTTCTGTGCCAACATTTATCATCTTGGGAAACATACTGGAATATAGCAGTGATATTAAACAATAATATGCTCTTTGCTGGGATAAAATAATATTGCTGGGCTGCTGCAGAGGAAGCCAAAAACTACATGTGAAATGGTTTCTTTGGAAGGGCAAAAAATCTCAAAGTTTGTTATCAAATAATTTAGCTAGTGGTGAAGACATCAAATGGCTTCAGCAGCACTTGCAAAGCTATTCTGAATATGTATTTCCCCTGGAGTGCTGGGGCACAAAGCCACTGTAATGGTTAGAACCATAATAATAAGAATCCTTCACCAGTAAAAAATAATAATATACAAAATAATAATAACAAAATAAAAAAACCCCAACCAACAAACTTGCAGAAGGGTTAGGAGAAGAAAGGACAGACCGTGTGAGTCTTTCAGCAATCCATATTAATATAACTTCTGTTTGCCTGGCCATGAATCGGGGTCTGCCTTAGCTCCTGGGCAGGGGTGGCAGCTCCGTTCCTTTTTCCTTCTTCACTCTGGCTGGAGAGGGAGATGCTGCCATTCTTCTCTTCCAATCATTAAGCTGCTTTCTTAGCTGAGCATTTCTTTCACATCCATGCATTTATTTCCCCTCCCCGGATTAGTTTAATACTTTCTCTTGTGCAGTTGGGTGGAGGTTTCCCATACAAAATGGCACAGCTACGAGTGCAGTATTCTTTAAATATTTCCCTAAAACCTCTCACCCCTGCTGAGCTGCCTATGAAATACTTGATTAGGGCTGCACAGTCCTGTGAGTGTAGTAAAATGAATAACCTTGAAGACTTCTTCATCACCTAGTTGGCTTGCCTGATATCTCTTGCTGTAAGGTACCCAGTAAGTTTAGGGGAGGAGAGACGATCTTTCCTGTAATGTCTCAATGCAGACTGCTGCAGAGAGCCACTGAAGCTTCTTTTGTAACCCCTAAATCAGATAAATGCAATAAAATGGCTAACCTAAGATGTATCTTGAGTCACCGCCCTCTTCTGAGTGGGCTTCAGCTTGGTCAGCTGGACACCAGGACCTCTGTGATCCTCAGCAGCTGAAAATGACACCTCCCAAATGGAACATCTCCAGTGGGATGTCCTACAGGTCTCTCTGTTGCCCTGTGAGCATGTGGGTGTGTGGCAACTGGTGCTGAGATAGCTGGGGGGGGACCTCAGCATGGAGGGGGCTGCAATTTTCCTGGGAGGTGGTGGGGTGCAATTACACCTTTTCTGCTGACTGCTGTGTGAGCAGTGCACCCATTTTGGCACAACACATGGTATGTTATTTAACCTTCTAAAGACTTGCTCGCCCTGTGAGAGCCCTCGTGCACCAAAGAACAAATACAAACTTTACTTCCCTTTTGATGTACGCAAAGGGGAAAAGAGGAGGGAAAGGATCAGCGCTGTGCTCAGAGGGAGAAGAAATAGAATTAGGACAGATGGGTAAGGTAAAAGAGATGGAGCAATTCTCAAAAATTATTAATAACTACTAATAAAGGCACATTTGAATGCAGAGTTTAGTTGTGAAGGATCCAAAGAGCCCTGCGTGCACTGGAATTGTCCTGGCCCACCTCTGAAGTGCTCCCACCTGAAGGGAAGGGTGCCCCAGTTTCTTGAAAGTGCTCTCCGGACTCGACACAAGGTGTGAAACAAATCTTTGAACCCTGGGTGCTTTGCCCGATGCCTGTTCCTTTATTAACAGCCCAGAAGCCAGCATGGAATAAGCAGGGTAACAGTACAGCGCGGCACATTTTTATAGCAAGGCCAAATCTTTATTATGCTTCTTGGCCCAGTTTAGTGGAGAACACTGCTGGGCCTGATTTCAGTTTTGATATCATACACTGAGGCTGCAGACCCTTAAGAGTACAAGCTGGAGAAAAGAACATAGAAAATGTTAGGAATGAGAAAAGGCCATTCAACACATTGATGCTTGTCTCTTGTAATACAGCGTTTCCCCCAGGATAGCATCTAATTGCTTCTTGAACGAGCCCACTGTCTTTGCCTCAACAACCTTGCCCAGTAGGCCATTCCAAACATTTATTATTCTTTGAGTGACAAAGCACTTCCTTATGTCTCCTCTGAATTTGTTTTTTGAACTTCCATTTATGCCCCCGATCCTGTCATCTGTGCAGTATCAAAAGTAGTAACATGCATTGATATTATCCATTCAGCTAAGATTTTTGTATACTTCAGTTAGACCCCCCTTAAATGTCCTTTTTTATTTTTTTTTATTTTAAGTTGAATAGATTGAGGGTTTTTTTCACCTTTCAGTAACTTCTACAATTTTATCCTGGAACCAAGTAGAGCAAAAATATTTGTTAAAGCCTGACTTACATTAGACCACACTGAATGGATTTATAAAGTCTACTATAGAAACACATTTCAGTAAGTTTTTTCCCCTCTTTTGGAGACTAAACTATCATTTAGTTTCCCTGGTGCTTGTGTCTGGTTATTTTGACAAAAGTTAACTAGGAAGAGGGCAAGAACAAAAAGGTTGATGTGAAATTTGGAAAAAGCTGATAATCTCTAATTTTTTCCATTTATACTGTGGGCTTCTATTCCATCATCATCTCTCTCCCTCCTCCCCCCACCCCCTTTCCCCTTTTCTCTTTCTCCAAGTAGTAGATTTTTTTGGAAAAGTGAATTGTTTATAATACGAGATTTTCCATGCTTTGCAGAATAGGTATGAAGAATTCATCTGTGATCCCCCTAAAAGTGACAGAATCTAACAGTTGCAGGTTCAGTCCTCATCTGCTGCCACAACCAAGGTGAACAGTTCACTACTTTTTTGGATGAAATTCTACGGCATGTGTTATGCAGGAGGCCAGAGGTCCCTCCTGGCTCTAAAAAATATCTACAAAAAATGATTGTAGATTAAATATATATGCCCTGCACAAAGTCAAAACCAGCAGGTTTTGGGTGGGAACAAGAAATTAAGGAAAGGAATTTTGCCTTAGCCCCTTCCAAGAAGCTGGACAAACAGATATGAGCATTACCCTGACTGCATCTGTGGCTGTTTATTCATTGTCTAACCATTTTTTCATTGTATTAACAATGTGTGGGGCTTTTTTGAGCCATCTGTAAGTTTTTTAATTTTCTCTGAATTCCTTCCCAATGCATTTCTAGGAATGTGGGATCAGAGCGAGATGGACAGGTTATGCCTCTGGCACGTGGCTGGGCTGGGAGTATTTCCTCACAGGCTCTTCATAGATGTAAACACATTTTTTCCACAGCATCACTGAGTTTTTGATCAGGTAAATTAGTGTCAGGACTAATTAGCTTAGGCAGAGTAATAGTATCATTTATAGTTTGGGAATGAGTTTGTTCAGCAACATCTTCTGCACAGGGCTGCAGTGTGGGATTCAGGCACATTGCTGGATATGTCACAGCTGAGCGAGTCATTCTCCTTTCCCCTGCTTGGGACCATGGCTGTTAGTCAGCCCCACACCAACCTTGTGTTGGACTGCACTGGATCATCTGGGGATAATGAGCAAGTCGGGCCCATAGGTTTCAGGAAATGATTTGTGCTATTATACTACCAGGGAGAGAAAACTGACGTATGAGATGGTAATTATCGGGATCATGCTTCAGTTCTCCTCTGAAAAATCTGTACAATATTTGCTTTGCTTCAGGCCCTGGCAATCTCCCATGATTTGGCAAAAAATAATTGTTGGTGGTACAATAAATTTATTATTCAATTCCCGAAGTGTTCTGGGATGTATGCAATCTGGAAAGCTGATTTGTTTATATTCCTGTTTTCTCTATATTCCCTTACGCGTTCTTTGTCATTATCTTTATTTTTACAGGTTTACTTTTCTCCAGTGTTTTCTAGTTGTTCAAACTTTGTGTTTGTATATTTATTTAAAGCCAGATTTCAAAAGAGCTCAGTCTCTCGGTTTACTGAAGGATTCAACTTCTTGCTAGTACTTTGTCTCCCCTGGTATTTTTGCAAATGCTCTTGTTCTCCTTACCCATCTATCTAGTGCTAACCTCTTTGGTCTCTTTGCTACTCATGTCTGTTGCTCACAAATCTCAGAGTCCTGGTTTTGAACCATAGTCCTCCTATATGCAGCACGTCTGTGGACATTATCTGCTGCTTGTTCCACATGTTTTTTTTACAGAGGAGTTTTGATGTTTCTTCAATTGAGGTATTTTTAGAAGTCTCCAACATTTTTCTGCAGAGATATATTTCGATTTTCTTACCTGGAAGGGCTTTGTACTTACCCCACATAACGCTGCTGCGGGGAGCCAAGGGCCTGAAGCCCGACACCGGTCACTGCCACAAGAGATGGTGCAGGGTCAGGGTACCAGCCCATGACATAGATGAGCCCGGACCAAGCCTTTCTTCTCTCACAGGCTTCCCCTGAGATCCTAGGGAAGTCATTTAATCTTTCTGCTTCAATACCACATCTGTTCAAATGTGGATTTAAACCCATCTGTAACACACAACTACAAAGAGACTTTTAGAAGTGGCCAAGGGTGTCAGACACTGTGCAAAGGCCTTTGCTGTCCAAGCTGCTCTGTGGGCCGGTATGAAAGCACTGTCCTTCTGCTCCCCATGAAGGTCTTCCTCACTCCTTATGCAGTGTGCGAGGTGAACCTGCGATGCAAAGGACATCTGTAGCGTCCCTTGGATAAGAGGTGCCCAGAGGGAAGAACATCTCTAAGAGGACTGAGACTGTGATAGCTCCACGTCCTGGCGGAGGAGATGTGAAAAGGGCTGTGAGGTTTTCGTTATCTTTGGCAAGCCTTTCCTTCCATTCTGTTCAGTGTTTCAGATTGTTAGGACTGCTTGTCCTGTCAGACCTACCAGATATAACTAGAGCATTCACTGAATTTAAACATTTTCAAGTGTTTACAACCACATCTCCTCCCCAGGGGGATCTCTGAACTGTGCTGCTTGCTGTATTGTCTTTGGCTGGGTCTTTAGAATTTCTGAATTTATGCGCTAAAAAATCAATGAGCCTTGGTTAGACAAGAACCCAAACACTGTGACTCCTCATTTGGGTGACTCCACTCCTAGGATTTCACAGGGATTATGAGAGATATAAATAAACCTCAGTTTTGTAGCCTTCAGAGTCTCTCTCAAAGTTTTAAGTCAATTTAAGGACCAGATATGCCTTGTGAAACACATCTGAAACCATAGGTAGTCTTTATGTGGTAAAGTCTGCTAGCATATTTAAATATTAAATGAATTGTAACTGAGGTTTCTTTAGCCTCTTCTAGCCAGCAAGAGCTAGTGACAAAGAAACCCATGGTAATGAAAAGCTTGGCTGTATAAATATTACCACTCAGCTCCAGGCTCTTTTGCACCATGCCCTGTGACTTCCAAGGGCAGCTGGGTGGCACACGCAGTTGTGCAGACATCTCCACAGCCCGGCCTGTTCCCCCTGCATAGCGGGCAGCATGAACGCAATCTCTCTCCTTCCCTGGACTTCAGAGCTCCCCAAAGGCCTGTTCAGGCTCTTTGAAAGTGAAATGAACAGAGTTTGAACCTTTGCTCAAAATACAGCCTGGCCATACCTAAAGGAGCGTACTGGAACACCCTCACTTGGTTGTGGGCCACGTGGCTGAAGCCCTCATCACAAGCTTTCTCCCTGCTGTAGTATTTTGTGTCAAGCTGAAGCAAACAGAATTCTTCCTTCTCCTTTGAAGGAGCCATAAAAGAGGCAGGGAGAGATGGAAGAAACAGCCAGAAGAAACCAGGGAGGAAAAAATAGAAGAGAGAGAAAGAAAGAGACTGAGAGGGAGAAGGAGAAAGGGGAGAGGAATATCTGTCTCTCTCAACAGTCAAGGGAATGGGTGATGTGCCATCTCCCTCTAAGTATAAAGAGGTTGTGTGGGAAGGGGGAGATGACAGATAATATATCAAAGGAAATGAATTGCAGTATTAAGATCCTGACTTTGCTTTGTCAGATTTTCAGGTGATTATTGTATAACTCGCTGCAGCTCCTCTCAGTGATGGAAATGCTCTTCAGATCCTCAAGATATAATACTACTGCTAAAAGCAACCACTCTTCAGAGAGGTGCTTACCCATAGTAGCAAAAGGCTTCTTAAATCTCATCCAGGCTTCTTCCAACACTATTACCCATTCTGTGTAGCCTTTATGTACTTGAGATATATTTTCCTCCCCGACTGGCAGTAACATTAGAGCTCCAAAAATACAGTGGGAATCTCTGGAGTAAAATTTAGTTCAAATTTATGATTTTCAATTTGATGTGATAATCAACATACTTCAGAGCAGTTGTTTTGATATCAAGAACCAAGGATAACTCTTATAGCATAAATCAGTGAACATATGGTAAGCATGGCCTTATGGCAAGCACGCTGGAGAAGGAATTGGTCAGTGGTCCACCAAATTAGGTCAGATTTGATGCCAAAACACCACTGAAGGCCATGGATAAGTTTTTACTGACAGCAGAGGATTCCAGAGCAAACACTTTAGCAATGATTATTTTCACAGGTAGCTGAGATTTACTAGATATGAAAGCTGAAGGTTGCTGACCATCAAAATGTGACCAAAGGCTTTGCTGTGATGGAACAGCAAAAAAGGAGCTTGGTGTGGCCAATGGCTTGATAGCAGGCAGGAAATTGCCTACCTATGTAAAAAGGATACTGAAGAGTGAAAGAGTGAATCCAAAGAAAGAAAATAAACTCATATTTCAAAATATTGTGAAAAAAACCCCTCAGCAATTAAAAAAAAAACAAAAACACAAAAAAACCCATAAAAAAAAACCCAAAAAAAAGCTTTTCAAGGAAGTGTTTCAGATTTTTGTTTATTGTTCAAAAATCAAGTCAACCTTTCATTTTTTTTTCTGTTTGATCATCTGTTTTCTTTCTCCTCTTCTTCTACCTTCTGCTTCTTCATTGACCAAGGAAATAGAAGGAATGATAGAAGAAGAAGAGAGGGAAAGGAAGAAACCAGGACACAAAAAACCTAAACTGTCCTTTGGAAAGGAAATTATTTCAGAGTGCTTTGAGGGATTTCCTCCCTCTGCTTTTGAACCCCAGTAGAAATGGGGCATGGGGAACCCTTGCTCAAGGTGGCACATCCCAAGGGTGAGACGTCTAGGGCACAGTTGGAGTGAGGCTTGCTAGGAGAAGAGGACAGCCCTGGACACAGCATAGGTAAGGATTTGTACTCAGAAAATTCTTCAATTTTTTGGATAAGATCAGCTGGTCAAATGAAGATATAACTTCTGCCCTACAAATCAAATATCCTTAATCTTTTTCTGTAGAAGTTACAGTATCCTTTGAGGCATCCTCAGACTTTCAGCTCCTAAAAATCAGTGCTTTGGCCTGCAAAACAAAATAAATGTTAAAAAAATATATAAAAGGATTGTATCCATTGTGACCTACCCCTGTCTGAGGGTGGAAGCGGGGGACTGGAGGGAAGAGTATTTTACGCTAGACAGTCTGAAGTGGTTCCCAAACACTGAAACACAGAACAGTGAAGGAGATTTATAACTAAATCTCTCTCTTGGCCTTTCTCCAACCCTTAGTACTCATCATTCATGGCTTTAAAATCATAAAAGAAAGGGAGAGTTATAAGTGGAAAATAAAATCAAACCAAAACAAACCTCTTAAGAAACCCTCAGATCCAAGAGATTGTTTTTGCCCTCCAAATCAGGAAAATTCACATCTCTTTACCATCAATGGGGACTCCAGACAAGACACATCCAAATGGGAACAAAGTTATTTGAATGAAAAATTCAGCCATCCTCCTTCCTCTGCCTTCCTCCATTGGCTTCCAGAACTGGCATGCAGAGAGAGACCTCTTTGGCCTCATAGCGTTTGAAGTGAAACTTTTTGGGGAATACTGAAAGTCACTCACTGTCCCAGGGGAATGGTGAGCCATTTTTTCCACCCTCCTTTCTTTGTAGTTTACTTTCCCCTATATACTTTTTTTCTTCCTGCAGCTTTTCTGATCACAGTATCACAGTGACTTCACCGTCACCTCCTCATTGTGAACCAGCCCATCCCTTGGAGGCAGAGAGCCATTGTGGAGGTGGTAAGTAATTTGTTTTGTTCAATGGATTTCTTGTTATGCATGCATGCAAAGCCCCTTTTATCTCACATTTAAATTTGTGTTTTCCCTCTTATGATTGGTTTTGTGACATCAAAAAGCTTTCAGCATCTTCAAAAATCAAGAAGAACAAACTCTTAGAAAAATAAAATAAAAATAAAAATAAAAAGAAAAAGAAATTCTTCTTAATACACCCAGCATTTCAGTGCAGCTTTAGAAACGAACAGATTCACATGGGATACTGGCTACTAACGACTATGGAAATAAGCCTGATTTTTTGATCTCTAGGCCCAAACATTATTCATATTTTTTTCCTTAGCCTCAAACAATGTCTTCAGATAGCCCAGGTAAAAGCAAGCCAGAAACAAAACAACATCATAGAGGAACTGCTTTATGCAGATACTTTCAGCTACGCTACACAACTCGCATTGTCTTTGAACCCAGTGTGATGAGAGAATGATTTGAGACTCCAGGGACGACTCCTGGATATGTTTTTACTTCAGCATATTGTAGCGAGCCAGAAGTCTTTGGCTTAAGAAACATGTTCAGCAGTCTTTTGCATTTGAAGGGGTTTATTATTATTTCTATCTCTCTGGTAACTCTTTGGACAACATTGAGAGCTGAGGTTAAGGAGCAGGCACACTGTACACATGAGGTTATGCAGACTCTCTTTAGCCTTTAGGAAAATGGTTTGTCCATGCTTAGTGGGAGATTGAGAAAGTCTGAGCCAAATCCTCCTCCTCAGAATCAGGAGAAGTGGCTATAATTGTTAGGCTGCTTTTCAGGGAAGGAGACCCTTGTATCCTTGGATTTTTCAGTCACCTGCCTAGTTTTCAAAGAATGCTTTTATCAATTGACTTTTTGGGAACTGGTTAGCATTTGCCTAACTCTCTACAATGAACTGAAATATTGAACCTCAGTATAAGTTAATTGTACTTAGCCCACGTACTCTGACACGTAGTACCTGTATTTTTAGATTCAAATAACTTGAGGAGAAAGGCACTCGAAACACAGTCCACAGAATGGCTGTCAGAGGTTGTCTGACATATTGCTTCTTAAACTCTTTGGGACATCCATTTATTTATGATTCTACCTTGTTTCTGTAAAATTCAGGTTCATTCTAGAAGCAACTGAATGGCATTTTTTTAAAAATTGATCCTCTATGACATTTCCCATTCAATACTCATTCTTTGATAAAGACGACCATAGGGCAAGGGATCTTCTCCAAAGCAGCAAGGCCAACACAACCAGCAGAGGCCTTGCTGTCTCCCAGGCATCCTGGCTCTCAAGGTCAGGGTGAATAAGTGATGCTTATCTTTTCCTGGGACGGGGGATTTTCCTTGCTCCAAGTCACACTGCCAGAGCTGTGCCAGGAGGGAGGGACCCAAGCCCACAGCCGCTCATGTGACCCCTCAACATAGGGCACACCTCTCTCCATTTGACCCAACACATATGTGCATTGGGGCTCAAAAAAATGCATGAGAAACACCATGCAGTCCAAAGCAGCAGTGTGACCTAAATTCTGTGTTGTGCACCAACCTTCCCTCTTTCTTTTAAATTGCTCACCATAGCCAAGGCAGCCACAGAAAAATCATTATGATAAACAAAAACATTGTTGAAAGTTAATTCCACTGCAAGGATACTTGCATGATGTTTTAAAATGACACATAAGTGTTGTCATCCCAGCTATCTAACCCATGAGTGCTGTAGGGACCCTGGATCCAGACTCACAGTGATATTTAGGTGTCTAATTCTGGTGAAAGTGTCCTTCTCTAGCTTCCCCATGAAATCAGTTCTCTTTGCAGGTCCTTTGTGAATGTGGACCGAAGGTATTAATCATCCTGACAAACAGATTTTGGGTACTGTGAGAGGCTTTCCACTGCCTTGGCTGGGAGCAGGATTGAGTCCTCATTGCCTGATTGAAAAGGTAATTTGAGGCCATTATTAGCAAGGGGAGGAGGAAGGAGGTCTTCTCACAGGGTGTGAAACCTTACCCCTTCAGCCCCACTGCTGGTCTTGGATTTTAGGGGCTTTTCATTTTGCCAAATATATTTTATGAACCTGATGTACACTTAGCTAGAACAATCCCACACTGGGATCTAATTTCAGACCTACAAAGGTTGATTTATCCTTTTTCAGGCTATGTACTCATTTGAACTAAAATTACCCTGCTGCCAGCCTCCTTGATAGCAATTACATCTAAAGAGAGAGAACCACTGAACTTCATGTATTGGTAATGGTCTTTCCGTCTATATTTTTCCTTGGGGATAAAGTTGTATAAGAAAATTAGACACATTAGCCTAGGAAAAATAGTGAACAAAAATACATATTTTATACTTTTAAAAAGTATCCTCATGCTACCAATTAGAGACAGTATTTAATGCAGGTATTTTAGCATTATGGTGCCAGTCTGTATATAAAACAGAACAAAACCATTTTTGGTAGTTATTTAAGGGCATCCTAAATACAGTCAAGAATAGTACATTTTAATTTTCAATAATGCCAGCAGACTCAAGCATTCAGATTTTAGCATAACCAGCAGGAAAACTGTTTGATGTTTTAATTATGTCCCAGAAAATGCTGAATGTGTTATAAAAGAAATCTGAAGAGGGGAGGGGGAAAAAAAAGGTTTTTATTACTGCTCAAGAGGAAGGACGTTTTACAACATAGCATTAAAAATGTAAAATGGAATAAAAAAGAACTCAGATAGTCAAAACTTTGTCTGCAACAAAGTAGGCCAGAGAAGCAAAATAATATGTCTGTTAGAAGCAGTCGGCAGAGAGACGTGGAAGAGAGCATTTACATAGAGATAGGGCTGAAGGAAAGAAAAAGCCTTAAAATAACCCTAAAGTCTTTTAAATTATGTTTAAGACTAGCCAGAACCTGGTAACCGTTCCCAACAAGGTGTCTCGGAGGATTTCTGAGTTCCTGATTAATGTGGTGACCTACTGCTCTCTGATGCAATGCGTTTAAAACCCAGCTGGGTATTCGCAGTCAGGATGAGGCTGTTGGGACTTCCTGGGGCTCTATCCTGCTGGCACCGGGGTCAGGCTCCGCAGCAAGACTCAGGAAAGGTGTCCCCAAGGGAGGGGAAAAACAAGAACCTGGATCATGGGGAATGAACTGAACCAGATGTACAAAGCTCCAGCAATTCAAGCAGCAATAGGAAGCAATGAGGGATAGGGGGTGGAAAATTACTGAGGTTTAACTCTTCCTTATCCTAACAGGTGTAGGGGGATGATAAAGGGGGACATCACAGGGCACTGTCACACCCCGCGGTGCTGCCCAGTGTCCCCAGTGCAGGGATCAGTGCAGGGTGCTGGAGCCACAGCGGGATGGGGCTGATGGGGGATGTGGTGCCAAAGCCTCTTCTCCACTGGCCATGGCTGTGCCAAGCACAGGACACGATGCCCTTCCTTGCTCATGCCTATGTACACAATTTCACTCATTCCTGGTGCTCCAGTCTTTCACTGTCCTACTATTGTGAGCTGCCTTCAGAATGTGACACCTCCAATTTGGTTCAGTTACATAATTTACACTGTGTCAATACATTTGTTTCTCCTAAAGCAGGCTCTCAAATAACTGTCCCAAGAAGTGTTTATTTCAGATTTTTTAAAACATCAATAACAGTATGTTTGTATATGTATAGTTATACTGACATACATATACAATAAATATGAAAGGCGAGTCCATAATTGTACTAGATATATACATCTTAGTGTCATTGATGCCTTGAGAAAGCCAGCACAAAGTTTTCTGCGGCTATGGCTTGTTAAAAAAACCCAACCCTTTACTGATAAAATCATAAATTATGTATCTAAACAAAAAAAGGGAAAGCCTGTTTTATTATGTAGTTGATCATGTCAAAATGATGAAAGAATTTGAAGTCAGATGTCAATGAAACAGCATTGTGAATTCTCCTTCAGCGTTATGGTATTTCAAAATGTCCAGTGTCAAGCCTGTGTATTATGATATATGTTTCTTATTTACCATTTCAGCTCTTAGAACTTCTGCACTTTATTATTTGATACCTTGACTGTTTGCTTAAACTCTGTATGCAAACACAGAGCTCAAATACAAAGCTGGAGTATTAAGATTAAAGAAGAACCAGGATACCAAGATTAAAAAGTGAGGTGAATGTCTCTTGTAAATGTGTATTGTTAGTCTGATTTTTAGAGGTTGTTTGGAAATTATTTAAAAAAAATCAGCACTGTTAAAAAAAAATGCTTTAAAAAGCATGCATAGTAGAAAAACCTTTCTACAGCTGTAAATGAACTGCACAGTCTGATGCCCACCACAAAAAGTTATTGTTAGAGGAGCAGCTAAGCCCAGGCTTATGCCATTCAAACACTTTTCACTATTGCAGCCTATTCTCTAATCTCTTTTTTTTATGTGATTATAGCCCAAGCAAGCTACAGAGGGTTTATGTTCCTGGTATCAACTCAGACAGCAGAGGCATGAGGAAGGTGGATGCTGTTCCCAAGGTCAGGCAGATGCTCCATGCCCAGGCACAGTCTCCCAGTCCCTCTCCCAATTCAGAGCTGTTTCTCAGGCCACCTGGAGACACAGACACCTTTAGGGCAGCTCTTGGGTACCAAAATAGTCCCACAGCATTAGGCATCTGGGCTGCTGGCTTCTCCTCCCCACCCTCTCATCCCTCCTTCATCACAAATGGAACTTGTTACCAAGATAGCAGCTGGCATTGTTATTCAAGACTAGAAACTTTCACCTTTTGAATAGTATTTCTGTGTCTGCATCCAGGCTGGAAACCTAGGAGTTCAGGGAGAAAAACTTGCTTGACAAGCAAAGATTTTTCTTTAAAAAAGAAGAAGGAGAGGGGAAAAAAATGCTCCCAACTCACAGGAATAGGTGAAAGTGACAGAGGCTAGAGACAAAGATGAGAAGTGATCCTGAATGTGTCAGTGTTGGAGGCTGCTGGGAGAGCGATCGGCAGCGCTACGGGCCCCGCTGCTCACCCTGGAGAGGAGGCAATCAAATACCTGTCAGCTGGTACTGAGTTGGGTGGGAGGCATCAGCCAGGGAGCTGGGAGACATAGGGGATGCTTTAGATGCAATGGCTTCCTATGGCCTTTTTTGCTTATTTCCATTATCTGCACTTGATTCTGGTCATGCTGGAGAGGTGGCAGCATTCCCCTCGCTGCCTGCTGATGGGCTTCTCTGGCAGAGCCCTTGCTGTTGCCTGAGAAGGCAAAGGTGGGCAGGGATGCAGCTCGGGGGGGTCCTCACTTTGCTCCCTAACAAGGCTGGACATTCCCAGCTGCCACGCATGGAAAATGGTTACAAATCACTGGTCACTTACAGGCTGTTTCCCAGTTTCTGTTTCTGTGGTTTTCACCTTTTTTGATTTGTGGATCACGAAGTGTTTTCCGGGGGAGTGGGCTCCGTTTGAAATGCACATTCTTAAAGTGCTGTACAGCATAAATGGACTTGTTTTCCTTAGCCACCTCTCACAGCCACCTTAGAAGTAGACCGCAAAGATCCCCAGAGGTCTGCAGACCCCCAGGTTGAAAACTAGCACTCTAATGCTAATCCTTTCAGCTGTCCAGTCCAGGAAAAGTGATTATTTGGCAACTGAGAGAACAGAGAAAAAGAGAGGTGATGCCAAAAAGCAGAAATTTTAAAACCACTGCTGTGCTCGAGGAGCACAGTAACTGCTGGAAGTGAGGGCTGGTTTTCTGACACGTCTTTCAGATGCTATTGAAATCACTCCCAACGTGTCCCTCTTTCATTAGGTGTCTAAATTCACATCCATAGGTGCTAAGTGCTGAAAAATCCCTCTGACCTCAGAGCCACGGATGCCTGCCCAACACCTAGGAAAGCCAGACCGTTTTGGTATGTCTCTTTTTAGATAGCCCTGTTGGAAGCAGTGGTCATGTCTGGGCCACGGAAGGAGTCAGTGTCAGGTTTTGGATGGGATACTGCATTTTTAGAGCTAGCTGCTCTTCAGAAACACTAGGAGCACGTCTCCACCTACTCTCCTGGGATTCCTATCCCTTAAAGTGGAGCACACTTTGAACACTTTGATTCCTACAAGTACATTCAAATTACATTTGGCATTCACAGATTTGTAGATTTTTGAGGCCAGGAGTGCATCTTTTTTTCACCCAGTTTTCCCTGCACTCAGCCCAGTAACTTGCATCTGACTAGAGCATAGTTTTTGTTTGATTAAAGCACATCTGCCAGAAAAGCGTTCAGACCTGATTTGAAGCCATCAGGGGAGAGAGAATCCACCTCTTCCCTTGGTGGTTCATTCTAGTGGCTAATCACCCTCAATGTTAAATATTTGTGCCATTCTTGCTAGATTAAAGAGCATTTCAGTACGTGGCATTCCTATGAGATAATGCTTGCAATGAAGTAACCTTTTAATCTTCTTTTTGATAAATTAAACAGTGTGAGATCTTTAGGTTTTTCACTGTCAAACATTATTTACAGTCTGTAAATCATTTCTGTGGCTCTTTTGTGAGCCTTCTCCAATGTTGTAACGCCCTTTTTTAACATGCCAACTGGATTCCATAGTCTAGCATATGCTCGCCTGGGGTATATTCTCTAGCCTGTTTATTCTCTTCTTTGCTATGAGGGTGAGAAACATCCCACCTAAATTTAGCTGAACTAGAAGTTTTGGCATCTAAAAGTCAGTCATCTCATTTCAGTTCATTTCCTAGGCTCTCTCCATAGTCAGTGGAGGTAGATGCACACTTCTGAAGGGTATGTTTCCCCATGTATGTAACTGTGCTTCAGGCTGTATCAGAACAACTCCTCTTTGAATTCTTCCCACCTTGCCAAGAGTCTCAGTGTGTTGCAAATGCCATCGCCACAACAGCAGCCCCCTCTTTTGTCCCTCTGTCAGGATCTCTGTTCCCCCATACCTGTAATCAGCAAAGACTTTGAGAGAGCAGGTCAGAAACATTTTCAATGAGATGAAATTTTCCAAGAGCAATTTATGGAGATGTCCGGATGTGGACATAACTTTTCCTGAGACTAATTCATATGCATGAGATTATTGATGTTTACTAACTGAATCTACTGAAGAAAACATCAGCTAGCTGCAGACCAGTGCTACTCATTGCTAAATTTCGTTAAGGAAAAAATCCCATTCAGTGATGATTCTCTGTTGACAATTGTTTTTTGGAGATCTGCCAAGTATCCAGCTCTTCACCCATTCATCCTGTGCCTTATTAGGATTGCAAATACCATTTTTTCCATTGAAACAGTATGTGAATTAAACTTAACAGCAATTCCATAATTATCATTATTAAAGAAATTAATTATAAAGTACCTCTAATATTCATTTGCATTTTTCTGTCTTTTTTTCTTATTAATTTCAATTTATTTTTGATTAATTGCCTCTTTTGAGCCAACTACATACATTATTTGCTTGGACTCTCCTGTTTGTACCATTGGTACAACTACAGGTATCTAGAGACCACCATCTTTCATGCCTGTAACTAATTAACTCCTGGCAGTCAGGAATGATGTACTGGATCTATACCTTTCTCATTAAAGGAAATATCCTCTATACTTCTTTTTCTCTCTGTCTCTGGTTTATTTTGTTGAGAAATCTTAGTAATGCTTTATTTACCAGCTGCATGAGACCTCCAGCATATGCCTCCCAAACTGAGGACCCCCTAACAGTGCAGTTCTTCCCCTTGATGTGTTCTAGACAGATCTTAAGGAGTAACACATCCTGTTTTCTGGTTTGATTTAATGGTCTACAAAGTCTCCTATCACTGCCACCTCCTGAGCTTTCTGAGTCAGCTCGGTGATCGAAGAGGCATTAGAAGTCCTGGGGTTCACTCTAGGCTCTCAATAGTTAGAAAGCCAGAGATTGGTGACTTTAATGTTCATACCTGACCTCTTTTACCCTTCCTGTTGTTCCTGAACAGAATGAGATGGCTCCAGGAAACGGCACCACAAAGTTAGCAGTGTGAAGTGGATGATGACATGGTGTAATTTCCAGAAAGTCTTCTGCTGCTGGTATCTCATGAAGCATCTTGACAGTGTGATGGCATCCCACAGCTCCTTGTACATCTTCAGGTAAGTGAGCAGTGTACCCACAGGACAGCCAAATCATAGGATCAGAGAAGATAAAGACAAGCAAGATCTATCAGATCACAGTGCACATGCCCCTGCCAGTGTGTGCTGTCATCCCTGATACAACACGTCAGATCTCAAGCAGATACTACTACTGATCTCAGACAAAAGGCCAAAGGGAGTTGGATATAATTTTTTTGTATTGGAAATATAATATTCACAACAGTTCAGGAAGGCTTTCTATTGTGTGCTGGTGGACAGAAAGCTGGGTCCAACACTTGATTCTGGTCCCTGGTCGCTGACTGGTGGCGAGTCTGGCTTTGCTCCCAAAGTGGAAACAAGGTGTCAAAGCAGCCCCTTTTGTCCACCTTTCCTCCAGAGAGAGTCAAGTTGGACATTAATAAAATGAGCCATCTCTCCTCATCCAGAAAGTTGTTTTTTCCTGAGAAATTCTTTAGATGGTGCAGCGAGAAATGGAGCCCCAACACCAGCTAGAGGAAAGAACACAGTAACATCAAGGACTGTAAAACCTGTGACATAAAATTCACACTGATCAAAGCCAAGTACTTCAATAGCTTAACAGTTTAATAGCTTAATATTTTCACAACAAAACATGTTGTTGGTTATTTTTTTAAGATGCCAAAAAGGTAGAAACTGGCATCTCCTTTGCTGGTGCCTGGGACACAGTAGGGAATGGGAAGGCAGCCATGCTGATGAATGCCATGGTGATGAGGACAAGCCTCTGAGGGAATGTGATTTGGACCTGGCGATAAACAGAGGAAGGGATGGAAAAAAGTAGAAGTGGGAAGGCTTAGCAGGTGTAAGTAGAGTGGGTCAGACTGTGAGCAGGGCTGTGGGCCAGAAACAAGAGCTGGGAGTAGATAACTGGAGGGGAAACAGGAGTGGGAACCAGGGAGAGTGGGTATTGCTACAACCAGAGAAAGTGTTTGGGAAAGGTCAGTGAGGAAAGATCAGGAGAAAGGCAGGCATCTATGTGTCTAGTGAGTGGATAGGAACAGACCTGAGAGGGCAGGTAAGCAGGGGGACTGGAAGGCTGCAGTCACCTCTATGTGAGTTAAGCTACAGCTCACCTCCATACCCCACCCCCCATACTACATCCCATTTGTTCAGAGCACAGCCCTCCACAAGGGCTTGTCTGTCCTAGCTGGCAGGACAGTTGCTATGATCCATTAGAAGTGCACCATACCTCAGGAATGAGGACAGATGATTTGCAACAAACATGTTTGAGAAACTAGGAAATCAGAAAAAAAGGTAATAAAAAAAAAACAGGGCTTAAGGTATGTAACAGTTACTGTGTCCATCTGATTTTTGTAGGGGACATTTGGAAACCCTTCTTCCCCAGCCTGAAGTACATTGAGCTGAGTATCCCATGGCAATCACTGAACATTGTGGAGGTTCAAGCCGTGTCCTCTATACTTGTGCTCGACCTGATTGTTTCTCCCTCTTGCCCCATATTATTTACTGTACAAATCCATTAGAATTGCTTTTTCTTGCTGCATCCAAGATACTGCAGCCTATCACTTGAGCTATTCACATGACATTTTATCCTTTCTTTGGAAGACAATTGTGTCTTCAATCAAAGACCTCTTGACAAAAGGAAATAGGAGCAAGAACTTGAGATGGCATAACACAGCAAAGTGCTTTCTGTACACCTGCATAATACGATTCAGTCTGTCTTTACTTTCAAAATTATGCTGAAAGATTTCTCTTGTTTAGATTTTTTTTGTACGCCCCGACCCATTGCTCATTTAACCTTGAGGTTCCCTTCACTCCTCCTTCCCCCCACTGCTTTCCTCATCTACACCTCCAGCAGTTATTATTTTCTTTGTTGGTTGTGGTTTGTGTAATTGTGTTGCTGCAGTCAATGTGCAAGCATTTATTTAGTCTGTTTTCACACCAAGGAGATTGAGCACAACAGTCAGGTGAGTGTGACTATTTTAGGTGGTTTGTCAAACACAATCTAGTGTCTCTTTTTTAGGACATCCTCTTTAGGGTCAGTGATGAAGGGCTTTAGGTAGGTCAGGATTTTTTTGTAATGAATTAAAGGACATATTTGAGGGAAAAAGTGCTTGAAAATCAAAGGTATGATTGAAATGACAGTGCAGCACTGGAGTTCCAGCAAGGTCTGCAGCTGATTTCAGTTGAGTCACGTTGTCCTCTGAAAGGATGCTGGAGAGATTCCCTGTGGGAGGCTGAGGGAAACAGGAATTACTGCCTTCCTATGCAAAGGTATCTCTTACAGCTCCCACAGGGCGGCTGGAAATCATGCTGTGTTATTGACATCCACTTCCTTAGGGTGTTCCTGTCACAGATCTTGCTTTGGGTTTTCCTAAGGAACACATTGAGGATAAAGTTGCCATGCCCTAGCTATCTCATCTCTTTTTTTTGGACTGTGCTGGGTCCTTTGTTTGTTTCTCAGTGTGGTTGGCATGTCTGGGGTCACTTTTTGCTTTATCAGACTGCTCTGTGACAATTTATTTGCCATCTTGTGTATAAATTGAAAAAGCTTATACCTGATTCAAAGCCCATTGACTTCATTGGAAGTCAATCTGCTGTGATGAAAGAGGTTTTTCTAGGCTGGTTTCATAGATTACCTGAGAGGCAAAAGGTCGGGAAGCAGTCTGAGGGCAACTCTAGCAACAATCTTGTCTTTCCTTGCAGAAAGATCCCTTAAATCTTCTGATGTCTTTTTTCCAACTATATGAATGTGCATCTTCCAAAGGGGTTCCAAAACTTTGTTAATGTTGGTATGTTTGCTTGAGACAGGCCTTCTCAAGACTAATGAAAATCTACTTCACTCATCATTACTTTGCATGTCAGCAATATTTTAGACTTGTAGAGGTTGTTGGGTTGGTGTTTTTGAATTTGGGCCTGCTCACCATATTGCTGCCATCCCACAGACTGTATCTTCACCCTTTTATCAAAAGAAGAGCATAGTAAAATAGGCACCACCTTGGCATGAAATCATCATTGTTAATTATGTGATGCAATTTTTGCCTGACAGTGAGAGGAGGAGACACTGGTCAGTTTTGTCTGGAGCTCTGGACAAGCAGTGACATGGCCAATCCTTCCAGAGGGTTCACCTCAACCTCCCTGGGAGATGTAAAAAAGTCTTAACTGGTATGTGGCTGTCAAGACCTTCCTACATATGGTTTTGTACAGGCCAGCCTGTTTAGAGAGTAGGCATCTTGGGAGACAGTGTGGCCTTGTGGTCCCTCAGGCAGGAGGGGCTATCAGAAACCCAGCTGGGGCACAGCACTGCTAAAGCAGAAATTAGGTTGGCAAGGGTGGTGAGGGACTTAAAAGTGTGTTAGAAATACCAATCCCTGCATTGTTTAGGAGCCTGGTATAGCTTTAAACATTGCAAAATTAGTACAGAACTCGGGCCATGGTGCTGGCAGGTAATAGGTGTTCCCACCTCATGGTAAGTGGTACCTCCCTACCTTTTATCCTCCATTCCCTTGTTTTATAATTAACACCGCTTCTTTCCAGTAAGAAATTGTAAATTATGATGAATTACATTTAGCTGCCAGCAGGTATTGTCTCTTCATCATTCACAGGTCAAAAAGAAGAAAAGTTACAAAATATTCATCAGCTGCAACCTGGGGTTTCAATGCTAAAATGTGTAAGTACCAATTTCTTCTCCTAGTCTCTCCAAAACATTAAAAAACATCTGGCTTTTTTAAAAAAGAGGATGATTCTAGAGCTGACATATGAAAAGGTAGACAATTAGCTTAGTCTTGTCAGAAGCATTTATAGCTGATCTTATTTGCTAACAGCAATATTGAAAGATCACCTATTCGATACAGCAGGCCACATTTAAATGTGATTTCCCAAGGATTTTTTGCCCAGCGTGTTGTTCCAAGCAAGTAGCTTTAAATGTCCTAGTGTTCACTGCTGCCCCGTGCTGGCATCCTGGGACTGCTGAAGCCCTGTAGTGGTCAGAGTCACACTGGATGGATCCCATGGTTTAGGATGGAAACCTCAAATGACCTACAATTTGCAGTATCCCTGATGGTGAAACCTGTTCCTACTCACACAGTTGTCAGGGTCAAGTCTGTTCAGTCACAGCTATTGGGAATCCCGTAGATGATTCATTAACCCTGCTCACCCCTTTGATGACTGTCATAATCTGTGCTCCATACTTAATCTCAGAAGACAATCTGTGGCAGGAATCATTATTTCACAGCCAGGAAACAAAGAATGAGAAGTTGGTAATTGTGTCCACTAAAAATCCCAAGTGATTTATGATTTATGGGACAGTTTATTTATTCTCCACCATTTGTGTTTATGTTCCTGTTTAGTATAGTATAACCTTCGATTTTATAGACATTCTTTCTAATTCAGAGATGTTTGCATTTTGACAGTGAAACCAAGTCATTGGTACAAACACGCTATTTCTAATACTGCATAGTCCCCTACAGTCTGTAATAGCTGCTACATAAGTGCATCACTAATGATGATATCCTTATTTGAATGCAAAATCTGGCTACTGACATTTTCTCTGTGTTACTTAGCTCTGTATGTCTGTGCTCTGTCAATTCACTGGAGTCATTTGAGCTATGTTGTTTTCTAGCAGTGAAGGGCCTGACTCTGGCTCTCTGGTGCCTGAGGTGCAAGCAATTCAAATCTTTTGGATTAACAACCCTAGACCTTTACCCTCCCCTGCTTTACTTTCACTTTTTCCAGTGGAGATGCCACCTATTATTTTTAAATTTCTGTGTTGTCCCCTGATCTCTAAGGCCCTCTGCTCACCTTGCAGTACCAATACAGCTTCACATCCACACTTCTGGAGAGGCAGAGGACCATTTGGGGTTTATGCCTCTCAGCAAAGGCTTTTATTGTAGGTGCAATTGGAGAATGGACTATAGATTCTTTGGAGAGACAGTTCTCAGCATCATCAGGAAAAAATAGGAATTTTTTTTTTCCATCCTTTCTTCCCTAGCTAATTGTTTTTTCTCTCTTTAAACTTACCTGCAGACTTCTATTATCTCACCTCGGACTTGAGAGCCAGCATAAAAAGAGCTTACCCAGCAGGTGGCATTTTCTCACGTGTCCAGCCTTAATTCCAACATGAATGCTTTGTACACATAACTATAAAACCAAGGGCCACTAAAGTGCACCTGTAGAGCAGAAACTTGACTATTCTCAATTCTGTTCTAATTATTGAGCCTCAGAGCAAAAACTACATTTCAAAGAAAACTTTCTGTACAGGCCTCAATAGAGTTAAAGGAGAAACATTTTAAGTTGATGAGCTGACACTTGTAGAAGCAAATATATTAAATAAATCATGATTCGTTTTGGGGCTAAATCTGACTTACATCAACTCTGGAAAAACTAGATCCTAATGAGTGACAGTTTGGTGTTTTCTGTCACTTCCTACAGTAATGGCCCCAAGCTGACACTGCTCTGTGGGAGTCTAATACTTCTGAACAAAAGTTTTTTTGGAGTGAGATAGACAAGGTAGAAATCCCAAGGTGACTGGAAGGAATGTCTAATGACTGGAAAGACATATTTACTGGCAGACTGTATGTAAGCTGTGACAGTTGACAGGGCTTGATTGTAATAAATATAGTTGATGAAGAGAAGGTTGACAGGTGAGGACACAGAGAGAAAAAGAGTCAAAAGATCCGCATTGGCTGAACCCTATTAATGGTAAGTTGGTAACAAAGCTCAGAGTCATAAAAGAAAACAGGTATCGCAAACTGATGTCTAAACACTGAAATGTGTAGGACTTGCAGGTTGCCTTAACAAGCTCGGATTTGTTGACCTTTCTTCTAGCTATTTTATAAGTGGTGTTTTCAGTTGGAATTCACACCAGCAGCAGGCAGGCACCTGATATTTTAAAATATTGTGTATGATTAATCATGTAACAGAATAAACCCTGATCAAGGTCATAATTATTGCTTCAATCTCTAACTTTCATTGCTTTGATCGGAGGATTTGATGTTGGAAAATGTGCCTCCACATGCTGTGAAGGAAGCAGTCTTGCTGGAGATCTGTTCTGCTGAAAACAAAATGAATTCCTGTAAAGGAAATTAAGCAATATAAAACCTGAAAATATTTCTTTAAATGTACAGGCTCACCACACACACACACACACAGATGGAGTGATTGACCCTGAAAATGGAAACAACTCTGGCATATTAAATCATGACACTTTATAACTGACTGGTCAGAGTTTCAACAATAGGATTTCCAATGAGCTCTGCACTTTCTTCCCCCAGGCAAATGTCACACACTGAAACTAAACAGGATCTTTTTTTCTCTTGTTCATCACAACGTGCTGTTTTCTGTGCCCAAGATACGAATCTGTATTTGAAAATACCTTAACCCTTTGGAAGGGCAACCCTCCCTCTCCATGCCCCAGGAGGAGGGAGTTGTGCAGCAGGCGCAGGACGTAGGGGACATCGTGCCTGCATTGGCACCGGGGTCAGACTACATATTCCTTGCACTCCCATTTCAAAAGAGAAGAAAGGAAAAAAACAGTTGTAAGGCAATGTCTGGAGTAAAGCACTCAGGAATTTCACAAACTTGATGTAAAGGTTAATAATGAGGAACATCCCTTCTTGGGAATACTAAATGAGAGTCCTTCTAATCTCTGGAAATGGGCCCACTTAGCAGCAGGTTCACTGTTTGCTTGCTTTCATCACCATATGGACAGAGGTGAAAATCCCTTCACCTTCTTGCTTGTATAAAACACAAAAACATTTGTAAAATATTTAGACAAATAAAATATTGAGAAAACTTTTATTTGTAGAAGTTGCTGTTATTTTGAATGGATCTCCTCCTTCCCTCCCCAGCAGATGCCACAATCTCTTCAAGTAGAACTGCCACTAAATGAGTTGTGGGAAGTGCCAAGAAAAACAAATGAGACCATATAGGCACACAGCAAGGACTTGCAGAGTAGCACAATGCTTACATGTCAATCACGCCGATGCTCCCTCTTTGCCGGCTGCCTGTCTCCCACAAGGCAGTGGATCCAGCCACTCTGCTTCTCACTGCTGCCTCTTTGGAATCAGAGGATTCAGATCCATGTCTCGTCAGCACGGGAGTTGTCAGCCTAATTGGCACATACACACACACTTTATACACTCCTCTAGTTGTCTGTGACTGCTTACGCATATATGCACACTGTATAGGTAGGCATGAGTGTCTCCTCTCATGTAGAAAGTTCTCCATGCAGGCACACAGATGTTTTATGGATCGATATCCACAAATATCCATATACCATATATGCTAGTATATTCGTATATGGTTGCATACATGGACGTATACGTATACCTCAACTACTTTCCTCTCTGGATGTGGTGTTAATGTGGCAAAGTTAATCTATGGTCATTTACTTCAGTGGCTGTCTTTTGACGCCCAGGCAGAAGACAGGACATTATTGTATTTAAATAGAATGAAAACATGTAATTGTGTGTATATATTTACAAACACATACAGAGTTTCTGCTCTGCAACACAGCCTGAACTCCATGTAAACAAATTTATTATGTACTGAAGGTTTTGAGCCAGGCAACTGGAAGCACAAGACAAAGGAAATGATATCTAAGCTATGCTGCAACCCATTTATTTTTATGTATGTTTATGTATTCCTGTATGTATTTTACACATTTTTTGGTTTGGCCTTTTGCAGACACTGTACCACAGCTTTAAGCTGATGAATATGCAAATTTTGTTCACTCAAAAAGCAGTGCATTGCAGCCAATGTAAGTGGTTGTAGATGTCTTAACTTTGCTTTGCCATGTCTTTTAGGTTCCAGGACACATTTAAAGTCAGTTCCTTGTCAAAAGATGTAAGCAGAAGACAAAATAAGGAATGAAAATCTTTGTCGAGTGTATCTTCTTTCCTATGGAAACCGGACTTCAGCAATTGCCTGCATCACAGTCAGGCTTTCATTTCAATACTACCAAAAAGGTAAGAACATTAGTAGATGACTTTTAGCTACTGGGTTTTTAATGGAAATATAGGATTAACACAAGATATGTTTTTTAAAGTTAATGGTCTAATCAAAATACTGCTGAAAGTAAAAACTGAAACTAAATATCAGGGAAAATTTTCTGTGGTGAAATTTATGAGGAAAGAGAATATTCTCCTTCTAGAAACCAGGGATATCTGTAGATTGGATTGTTATTGCTGAGACAGGGTTAATCTTGCATCTGTAGGAATTTTTAACAGAAGTTGCATAAGAGTTCTGCCACATATTTTACATCTTTGAATCTACATTGACTTTGGATAGCTTCTGAGAGACAAGTTTCCCAAAGATGATAAGATTCTTCAGTCTGTTGTATATGATGAAAGATGTATTACAGAGGACCCTAATTACGGTTCTGAAGACTGAGAGTCTCAATTGAGACAAAACCTCCTAAAGTCTGAAGTAGGCCAGGTTCTGCATCGTGGTAGGAAGAATTTTTAAAGTTCTTTTCATGCACCTGGGATATGAAGGAAGTTTTGATAACCCTTCTGCATAACTTCTGTTCTGTACACTTGACCTGGTTCCAAATGAGGTCCTTGCTTGAAAGATCCATAGTTTTCCAGGTTTTCAATAGATTTTTCCTGCAGAACTTGTTTAGTATGTTCAGGTCTCTTCTTTTAGTTTAGTGTTTCTCTATAATTAATTTACAACATTAAAATAAACTTAAAAACAAACAAAAGAAATACTTTTTTATCGTGACTATAGAATTCATAACTCACACAAGAGCTTCAAGTAGAAGCACAGCCATGTGTGGTGCCACACATGGCATGAGGGACAACTCAGTGGCACTGACATAAGATTTATAATTGTATTTAAGTTGTTAAGAGAAAAAAAAATGTTTTGATTACCACAGTGGCTGGAGGTTAATGCCCAAGACTTCAGCTGTAAAACTCCAGGTCTGTCTTTTGCTACTTGCTCATGAAAGCTTGCCAAGTGCATGGACCCTCATTATACACCTTGCTCTAGTAATAACAGCATGAGAACACCCAGCAAGTTCTTTGTGCCAGAGGAGACTTCTATGAGGAAGAGAAGCAAGTACATGATGATGTACTTTCAACAGACACTGTTGAGAGCTATGTTTGGGGAGTGATGCGTCAGCTGCTCATTAGTACATCCACGGAGTTGAATACATCAGGGAAGTTTTAAGAAGAATGGGAGAAGTAGAAAAAGTGTGGGAGTAACAATAGTGGGCCAAAATTATTTCCAGTGTAAATGTGCTGAAGCAAATCTAGTTTCACCAAGGAAAAGTTTGCCCTGTTGTGTTCCAGGCTTCTCATTTAGATTGATTATATGGTAACATTGATTTCTTGAGCTTAGGACAGTTGGCAAACTTGACTAGACTTAAAATGAACCTCTTTGATTCCATCTACAAAATTAGAGCAGATTTGATAAAGTAAGGATGTATCCTTTGAAGTATTCCCTATCAACATAAGTGCTAAGAACACTTGAGCGAAGGAATTTTAACAGTTTTGAAAGCAGTAGCAAAGAACATCAATAAGGGTTGCAGCTAAGGGCATGCCCACAAGGCACTATACTAACTGCATCTATCCTGCAGGCAATAAGCAATTGCTAAAGATTCCAGACTTTTTAAAGTTCATAGTTCATCTCATAAAAACTTTACATGTAACTTATGATAGGATTTTGCTGGGTGGGTTTGGATCTCAGTAAGTGATTCCAAGAGAAGGTATTTGTAAGTTGATCTGCATATAAGAACATGAGGAAGCTTTCTATTTTGTGTGTCAAATGATCTTGCAAGGTGTGAAGTATGCTCATGTTCTGTTATATCCAGTGTTACAATCATGGAATATAAAATTCTTCCAGGCACTTTTCAGCACATAAAGAAAAGCACCAGCCCAAATGCTTTTTTGAATCAAGCCCACATAATGGAAGAGAATAGGGCTGTCTTTTGCATTGCAAATGCTTCATGAGTGCTAGATTTGAGGTACCCATGTTGCTGTAAGGTGTTTTTCCTTGAGTAGGAAACAATATGAAGGCCAGCCAATGATTCAGTGGTAGTTTTGGTTGACTATGTTTTCTGTTGACTCTGATTCTGCTGGCCCATCAACATCAATGCATCTACTGCTGTGAATAGTACTTGTGTTGGGTAACTTGCTGTGACCTTGCAAATTTATCATTAGCAAAGGATGAGCACAAAGAAAGGAAAGAACAGAAGGATCTGGACAGACATGAGATGGAATCAGAAAGGGAGTTTTTAAAAAGCAAAGAAAATCTGGAAATGAGTCACTAAAAACTTAGATATTTAATTTGGGCAATAAAGGAGATTTAATTAAAGAACTTACTGTTCATACTGGTGGTACTTGATAGATTTCAGTGCAGTCACAGCAAATTAGTGGTAGCCACATTTATGCCAAATAGGATTCTTAAAACATGATCTTGTTACTGTGGCTTAATAAACGATTGCAATGTCAGCTGAGCTGTGGGACGCGGCATGTGTATGCCCTTAGCTGGTCACAAACATGAGACAGTGAGTCAGTGTAAACCTCTTTCAGTGAGTTTTAAGCAAACACCTCTCAGCTCATACTTGCAATGGACAAGCAGTGTGTACAGTCAGTTGCTGGTGCTCAGCTGGTGAATAGAAATGATTCATTAGACTGCACAGATTAAAAATTCCTTAAATTAAAAATAGGAGAAACATGTACATGATGTTTTAGTTCAACTAGTGTGTTTCCCCAATCACATGTGTCCCAAATTCCAATCACTGTTGTTCTTCCCCAAATTTGCTGTGGCATCACTTCCACAAAGGCGCAGTAAGAAAAAGAATAAAAAGTGGCTGTGAACAGAGAGCAGCTGAAATGAGTTCAAGAGTAGCAAAGTGTGAACAACTGTTCTCGCCATGAGCCTGATCCACAGGCAGTGGACTCACCAAGGTGGTTTTCTCTGTTGACTTCAAGAAGTTTGGAATCAAACCCAGTTTCCCATGGTTTAATGAAGAAAACATAGGCCAGGAAAATATTCTTTCCTCTAATGTATTTTTTTCCTTGGACGTCATGACAATAACTGCCTTATAAATGTCCACAATAATAGTTAATAATGGAAATTAATAATTTTTGACCTTTGTGGCTTTCCCACATGAAACTCTACCTTGCTCAATACTGAAGTTTTACAGTTGATTGGGTATCACTTTATGCATTCATTGAAAGCTAATAAAAACTGGCTGATTAGACAGCCCCAGGCAACACATCTTAAATAGTCATTAAACAATCATTACAGATAGGAACAGCTACAACTGGCTTCCATTGAAATGCTGCTTATTATTATATAATCCTTTTTCAAGTCAAAATGAATGCATATAAAGCAAACAATTTGAAAGTTCTGAGCTGGCTGTGCAAAGCTATAATGCCTCAACAAGCGTCTAAATTAGTGATCAAATCAGCAGATGAAAGTTGATGTACAGCAGAAGTAATTGAGGAAAAAACATGGATCCATGGGCATAGGGTATGAGCTTCTGAAATAAATTTCATGTAGAGTCCTGTAGGAAACGGTTGCAGCTTTGACCCAAAGACACTCGTCTGGTGTCAAGGAGCAAAGATGAGTACACAGATCTGGTGTGTCTTGTTGCTATTACAGATACTATCATTTACAAAGAGTCACATTAAACTTTGCAGCTGAAGATACACAGACTTTGAGATAAGCCTAATACAGGACCAAAAATTCGTGAATTTACCCTTACCCAATAACACTTTTGTTTTTTAGCAGACTTTTAACACATACGTTCTGATCCTTGTTATACTGTTTTAAATTTGGAGCAACTTCAATGAAACTAGTAGAATTGCTTTGCATTTACTAATAGTGCAAATGAGCACAGAATGAAAACCAGAGACTTTGGAAAGCCTAAGCCAATAATTCAGCTTTCTGAATTGGGAAGATCACTGATTAAGTTTGTAGCACAAAACCTCTATCTTCTTCCTTTTCTGTAATAACATCTTTCTTAATAGTCCTTACTCAATCTTTACATATTCTGAGTGAAATAAATGGTCAGGATGTTGAAGTGTCCAGCCCGTACCACCTGCACATTACAGGCCAGATGCATTTGCTTGATTGAGGCAACGCAAGAGTCATTACCACATAGGGCAGCTGATTTCCCCCCCCTCCCCCTTAAACACCTGCAAATGCAGGTCACCTGGGAGTTTGAACCTATTAAGGTTCTTATAATTGAGACAAGGGCACAATAGTTTGTAAAATGGTACATGAACAGAAAGATGAGAGAGAGGGAGGGAGAAAGAGAAAGACACTCTGGTTGGATGACAGGAAATCATATAACCATATTTGCAAGTGAGCTTTGGGAGCATGGTCTTTGTAATGGGGTTAGCTAATCCAGATAGTAATAAGGATAGGAAAGTCAGCAATCATAATCATATTTAATGGATTCCAGATGGAGAAATATAATTGTTCTCATTATCATTGTGAAAACTCCAAGGAAATACAATCCCAAGATACTTTACCTTGACAGGCAACCAGGAACAATATCGACATCAAGTCATGGGTTTTGTAGGTAGAGTTGTCAGTTATTTCCTTTTTGCAGCATTCCCTTCTAATGTAATTGTTTGATTAACCTAAGACATTTTGATGTGAGTATAAAAGCAATGTTAATGAAATGCCTGTTTAATTGACTGTGCATCTCTATACCATATGATGTGGTGACTTACTAAATACATTGTGGAATTAAAAAGAAAACTCCAAACCCTTGTATATCATGAGACTTTTTCTTTGTAAGGTGGTTAAAATGAAATACGACTGTAAGCACAGGCCTTTTTGGGTGCAGCTGTTCTTTTTGTTTGGTTGATAATTGGAACCAGTCCCATGGGCCTATTTGATGTTATCTCTTGTTTAAAACTAAACTGTCAAAGCTTATCCCCCCTGTGTACTCAACAGGGAGTAGTTCTGGGGAAACTTTCTTCTTAAGTATTTTTAACCCCTCCTCCCTGCACGCATTCTCTAAACTGAATCAGGGCAGTCATGAAATGATGTCTTCACAGGAACACTTGTACAGCTAAATATTTCTTTGTGGAAAAATCGAGCCTTTTCATGTTATATGTCTTTGTAAGAGAGGCCTAAAAGAAAAGATCCCACAGCAGAAGTCAGATGATCAGGGTGTGATCTCTCAGCTTTACAACAACTTGTTGCCTCTGCATAAAGGGTGTCCTGCACAGCATTCCCCTGGCAGGAGAGGAGCTCAGGGTGTGAGGCAGAGGCACAGATGTCTCCCACAATATGAACCAATATTTGATCCAGGAACAGCATAACTGTGTTTCCACGCAAATGTGACTTTATTGTGCCAAATCCCAAGCTAATGCATTCAGGCAGTGCAGCATTGTGGAGCCCTACCAGTTGGGCTGATATTATCTCTGAGTTTTCTGCAATGGTAGGCATGCCCTGTTCATTGTAATACTTAGATGTAATCTCAGAATATTTAGATTTGCTGAAGTTCAGGAGAATTTAGACCCTGTGTTTTGGTTAGTTTCTTGAATGGCAGGTGGTAGCAAGGAGCATGGCTCCTGCAGTCAAGTGAGGAGATATTTTGGGTTTGCTTTGCACCTTTCATTTTCCTTGATAGTTATTGTCTTTGGAGTTATGGAATTGAGACAAGTCAAATGCGTGATCTCAAATTAAAAGCACTAAAAAAGGCATTATTCTTTTTGGCCATAGGATCAATGGGTCTTTTTCTCTTTCTAGATATTTTTGTTTGTACTGACAATTTTGTCAGGCCTTTATGCACATGCTATGGAACCAACTTTAACAGAAAAGGAGGAAGGAGAGTTAAGAATTACTGGTAGGTGTGAGAGTCATCTCCACTATGTTGGGCAAATGAAAGAGGCACAAAAGTTACAGGCTTGCTAGGTGTTTCTACCAGCTCTTGCACGTCCTATGTCGTGCACTGCTCTTCTTGAATGGCCCACATGCAGAGTAATAGAACTTTCCAGTTGTTACACTATGGATCGTTTATGCATACTGTTCACAGCCACACTATTTTTTTTTTAAAGAATAGCATGCCAATATATTGATTTCTCCTCTAGCTGACATATGTATACTGTGGAGATGTTGTGGTGGCTTGCAGTGATTGGAAGTTGTATGCTGGTACTATGTTCACCTTTCTATCACACACAGAGCATTTCTAATAAGGGACGAACATCCAATGCAGGCCATGATCTACTCTCTTGGCCTTTGTTGGATTAGATCTTGCCTTTGTCTCAGCACTTTTTGTTACTCTCTTTCCTTCTAGTCTTTAAGATCGAATGCAGCAGTGTCTCCTCATCTTCCACAAATAACCACCTGTTTCTGTCCTACAGACTCATGTCAGGCCACCTGGAAAAGCCCTTCTGAGTAAAATCAGCAGTAAAAGCTGCTGATAGCTGTAAAAACAGCAAATGATCTTCCTATCTTGTACAGCACTCAGTGCAACTAAGATGCTTGTGGCAAGCAACCTCTTTGCAGTGCACTTTAGAGAGCAACTGAGTGGAACATGTAAGTACAGGCTGTAGGTTGCAGGTTGATTATGTGCCCAAAGAGAACAAAGGTGCTTGTGATGCCCATTCATGGAATAGCAATGGCCAAGCTATAGGTCTCTCTTGCTATAGCAAACCAGTCTCTGTAGAGCTGTCACATATGTGAGATGGGGAATGATTCTTATGTCCCTTGAGGAATACCAGGGCTCAGTACTCTGTAGATAAATTTAAGTTTCTATTTAAAACCAGTACTACTGGGACTAGATGTAAGAGGGGCTGGAAAAAGCCATTTCTAAAAATACAGGAAATAGCTATATGGTTACAGAAGTGAATTTCCAGCTGTGGGTAATCATATAGCTCACATATTAACAATGAGAATCCACTATGTAAGGGGGAAAAAGAACAATTCATATAAACTTAAAAGACAATAGGCCAATTCCTGATTGACTGTAGAAAAAGAAGGAGCAGAGAGAATATATGGAGGGCAGAAAAAGTAAAGAAGGCAATGCTAGAAAGACTGGCAAGGGCAAAGGAAAATGTTCATTTACATTTAGAAGGTACTGCTTGCAAAGGTGAGTTTAAGAGTATGGAGCTGAAACAGTCAGAAGACCCATTTGCTGGGATCCCATCTGTTCATAGATTCAGCTGTGGAAGCAGCAGCCCCAGAAATCAATCCAGTATAATCTATACAACACCTAGCACCCAAGGCTCTCCCACCAATTTTGAACTATTTCTGATACCAGACTGCCTTGCTGTTAACAGAGAACTGACTACTCCACACATGTTATAGATGGGAAAACTGAGGCATTCGCCTGGTCAGTTACTGAAAGAGTAGAAACAGAACTCATCCATCTTTGCCTCATTTTCATCAATTTTAATTAGCCATCCAAACTCCCATTTCCTGTCAGGCCTCTTAGCTGCAAAGACCCTATCTCACAGAGTTTTCCTGGCGTGTTCTGGAAAAGTTCATTTTGTCATATTTTTTTTTGTCCTCAGCCCTGCTGCCGAGAACTTCAGTCTTCCCTTTTCTTCCTATGGGCCTCTCCAGTGCCTGTTCCTTTAAAATCCCTTCCTGGTAATTGTCACTGTTATTCTAAGCAATAGTAGATGGTTTTGATCTGTGGAGCTATGTAAAAACTGTGTTCTCAACCTGTCTCTCTATCTGTTTTTATTCTTCAGTGGTAGAGATTAATTCTCATGGGCTTGATCAGAATGGTTGCTTTTGTGTAGTGGGACTAATTTTAGCCAATCAGCCAATTGTCGAGGGGTTTCTCCTCTCATTTTAAGGCAGCTTCTTTACAGTATTCTCTTTGGTTCCCGCCCAGCTTTACAGCAGAGGTTGTGCAATAACACTACAGAAGTATAGTTATTGCTGGAAGGCTTTTTAGGCTTTAACATGGTTTTCTCCCCAGAGGAGGGGGGCATATTTGTCTTAATAGAATCATCGTGGCTCATTTCAGTGGAGCAGGCCCCTCTTAGGTCCTCCTGCTGCAACTGGGGGTTTGCTTACAGCTTATGTTTCTCTACTCTGCTATGCTAAGCAGAATCCCTCACTCCACTAATCTGCAAGCTCAAGTAAATCAGGTAGTTTTAGCCACTGACAAAGGATCTGATCCAAACTCACAGGAAGTCCATGGGAATACCTTGCATGTTTACATGAACAATAATCCCCCCAAAGTTGGCCAGTTATGTCTGTAATTAGGGGTTCCTTTCCTCCCACTCCACTTTCCATAACCTTGTTTTCACAGTGCACTGAAAAAGCTGTTGTTCAGCATCAGCTAATCTGCAGGACCAATGTAAAAAAACTGCACACAAAAATCTCTCTCCTCTCCTCTCCTCTCCTCTCC
>VZRW01005372.1:5025-78506 GCA_013398125.1 Aegotheles bennettii
CTTTGAGTGGAGGAGGCTGTCCCCATGTGCTGAAAGATGATCCAGCAGGGGAGAAGACTGGCCTGGTTGAACAGACAGCTTAGGCTGGAACTCAGAAAAAAAGAGTTTACAGGCTTTAGAAGAAGGGGTAGGCCACTCAGGAGGACTACAGAGATGTCATTAGGATACACAGGAAGAAAATTAGCAAGACGAGCTGTTCTCTGGGTATCCAGTCCCTGAGCTGGAAGATGGGGAGAAGAATGAAACCCCCATAATCCAAAGGGAAACAGTTAGCAACCTGTTACACCACATGGACACAGACAAGTCTATGGGGCTGGATGGGATCCACCCAAGGGTAGTGAGGGAGCTGGCAGAAGTGCTCACCAAGCCACTTTACATTATTTACCAGAAATCCTGGCTAACCAGGGAGGTCCCAGTTGACTGGAGGTTACTAAATGTGACACTTCCCTACAAGAAGGGCTAGAAGGAGGATTTGGGGAACTACAGGCCTGCCAGTTTGACCTTGGTTCTGGGAAAGGTTATGGAGCAAATCTTCTTGAGCTCCATAACACAACATATACAGGAAAAGCAGGCAATCAGGCCCATTCAGCATGGGTTTATGAAAGGTGGGTCCTGTTTGACTGACCTGATCTCCTTCTATGAAAAGGTGATTCACTTAGTGGATGAGGGAAAGGCTGTGGATGTTGTCTACCTAGACTTTGGTATAGCCTTTGACATCATTTCCCACAGAATTCTCCTGGAGAAACTGGCTGCCTGTGGCTTGAACTCATGTGCACTTTGCTGAGTAAAAAACTGGCTGGATGTCTATCCAAGGGGTTATGGTGAATGGAGGTAAATCCAGTTGGTGGATGATCACAGTGGTGTTCTTCAGGACTCAGTATTAAGGTCAGCTTTCTTGAATATCTTTATCAATGATCTGTACAAGGGGATCGAGTGTACCCATGGTAATTTTTCAGATGACACCAAGTTGGGCAGGAGTGTTGATCTGCTTGAGGGTAGGAAGGCTCTGCAGAGGGATCTGGACAGGCTGAATTGATGGGCTGAGGCCAATTCTATGAAGTTCAACAAGACTCAGTGTCGTGTCCTGCATTTGGGTCACAACAACCCCATGNGTTGTAATGTCGCACGTCATAGTGAGATGGGTGTCAGTCTCTTCTCCCAAGTAACAAGCAATAGAAAAAGAGGAAATGGCCTCAAGTTGTGCCAGGGGAAGTTTAGATTGAATATTAGGAGAAATTTCTTTACTGAAAGAGTTGTCAGACACTGGAACAGTCTGCCCATGTAAGTGGTGGAGTCACCATCCCTGGAGGCACTTAGAAGATGTGTAGTTGTGATAGTTGTGTCAGGAAAAACTTTTTCACTGTGAGAGTGACAGAGCACTGGAACAGGCTGCCCAGAGAGGTTGTGGAGTCTCCTTCACTGGAGATATTCAAAACCCGCCTGGATGCGTTCCTATGTGATGTACTCTAGGTGACCCTGCTCTGGCAGGGGGGGTGGACTAGATGATCTTTCGAGGTCCCTTCCAACCCCTTAGATTCTGTGATTCTGTGATTCTGTGATATTCAGGGGCAAGGTTTGGTGGACTTGGCAGTCCTAGGTTAACAGTTGGACTCAGTGATCTTAAAGTTCTCTTCTAAGAAAAATACTTCTGTGATTCTATGACTCTATTCCTCTTAGTTCCTCCCAATAAACTTGACAGCTTTTATTTGTCTGTGACAGATTGCTTATCTCAAAAGTCCTGCATTCAACATAAAGATTGGTGGCAAATAGAGCTTTTAACAGAGGACTTGCTATAAAAGGGCACTGCTTTTATAGAAGATAACTCAGACACCTTTTGTATTATAGTTTCTCCTCAGATGTCATATAAGGTCATATCAGAACTAAGATTTCATAAATCTCAAGGTATGTCCTCTTTTTTGCACCCAAACCTTACAGTCACTCATATTTTATCTAAAATGCCAGAGTTTGTCCAATGCAGATACAATCTTGCTTAGTAGTTGCTTCCTCTCACCAGCAGTTGGATAATAACAAAGATCTTCCCTTCTCAAAGCCTCATTTTTGGAGGTCCTTTTAGTTTAAAGCATTGTTGGGCTTCCTCTTTATCAATAACCATTAATTAACCCCCATTAGGCTACAGGCTTTTATATTTTCAAAGAGTAACAGATTTGGAGAAAATAAGATGCCTATAATTAATAGAGGGATTTTCTAAATACAGCCATCAATCACCAAATTGCTGAAGGAATGCTCTCACTCTTTCAGAAAATTTTGAGTTACACATCAAGCACTCACTGAAAGAAAGTTTACTAGTTGAAAGTTTTAAAAGAAAAACAGCTGTTCACTTAACTATTGGTTTGTTTTGAATCAAGAATATGCTGCATTGTTTCTTTCCCTTCTATGCCTGATCTAAAAAGAACTTTTAAAGAAGATTAACACATTTTATTCAATACATTTGAGAGCCTGCAAAGAGTGCTAATTATTTAATTTTATGTAGCAAATACTATATATGAGTCATAGCTTAGCTTGGTTTGGCTAGCAGTGGACAAAGAAGACAAAGCATCCTTTCAATTTTATCAGCATTTCTATTAATCAGTATAGCAATTGGTGATCCAAGATTAACACAGCCACTGAGAGGAATTAGGTTCCTCTGTTACAGTGTCTCTATGCAAATAACTCCAAAAATTAACATTCTGACCGATTTCCAAACTGTCAAGTATTTTAATAATGTGAACTAAGAGTTTATTTTGAAGTGACACTAGCATGTTTTCAGAGATTCAAAATTTTTTTACAATATTTTATCTTGCCTGTCTCTCTGATAAATGAACATCTTTTATTGATAACCCATCTTCACAACCTCTCTTCTTCTTTTTCGCCCTTTATCCCTTTTCCCAGGCTAGTATTCTCCAGGTTTCTTAGCAGATGTTTAAAGAGGAAAATAGACTTTCACAGATAAATTTTATTGTGTTATACTGTAAGTAAAAAACAAATCTGAAAAAGTGAAAATTATTCTACCTGTATGTTCTTTGTTAGCTCCTACTAGTTATAGAAAAACAGACTTTTTGTCATTTACCAGGAAAGAATACCAGGGAAAATAAAATGTTTTAAGTTGAACTGAGATACTAGAGTTCATGAATAATAAAAAAATAAGGCTGCAAGGTTGACAAATGTGCTTCAATACAGCTGATGCCTTCCATTTGTTTCCATTAAGAAGTTCTCTGCAGATTTTTTTATGTGTAAGTGTAACTCCTGTAGCAGTGCTGTCACCTTAGCTCCTAGCCCATGAAGGATGATTTGTGGGACTCCCTCAGAGATCACCTTTGGACAACCATGGCTCTGACTTTGTCTTTCGCCCACAATTGTCTCCCATGCTTTCTTCCATTAGAAATGCAATAGAAAAGAATGTCCATTTAATTAGCCCCCAAATAATGTTGCTTATATTTTTTTTCACAAAAAAAAAATCTTCTATATCAAACCAAATACAATTTACCTGTATTTTCTTGAAAATCTAACATATGCACATTTTTCATGCTCTATATTTATGTTTTATAATAATTTAACTAAATGCTTTCAATGTCTAGAAAGGAAGAGGAATCAGAATGTCATGTCATTACGTTTGCAAAATACATTATGAAAAAATGAAGTTACGTACTGATTTACGGATATGTTTAAATGAGAAATTGAATTCCACAACATGGGAAACCAAAGTGCTCTATAGTGTCTTAGAAACTGCATTTATAATTTCTATTTGCTGTTAGAAATCAGAAGGCTTTATAAATTTAGTCTGAAATGAGACTCTGAATGCGTCAGACTGCACTTACTTGGAGTTGAGGCTGATCAGCTCTTTCACAGCTGGTGCCAACATTCTGTCAGTCAAGTTCTTAACTAGGTTGTAAAGGGCCAGGAAAGCAGTTGCTTTTTACTCCCACCTGGAACAAAATATTGTGTCAGTTACTTTTTTCCACAGTCTTGGAACTGCAATAAGGCATTCATTACATCATCCTTGCCTGTCACATTAAGGGTTCATCAGAACACTCATAGAAAAGATAGAAGCATAAACTATTACACTCTCTCAATTTTTTCTTGAATATGTGATATGTGTGTATAAATAAATGCCCTAAATAATACTTTATTTTTCTAAAAAAATTGTTATAAAATTTACTGTTAGATTAATTCATAACTTACATTTAAATAAAATATTTATTCATATAAGGCATGTATTTCTAAATGTTGGCACTGAAGAAAGTAAAATCAAAACATCTAGAAGTAGAAAATCGAAGTGTTCCAGAGCAAATTAATTTAATATAGGTATCCAAATAACAAAGATTCTTATTTATATTTATCTTAGAGTATTATTTATTTTTTCCAAATTTATTCCCCTTATTATTGACTATAGCCTTCAAAAGTATGAAAAATATTTTTAAAACAGAAGATTAATGAAAAAATATATCCATTTTAAATTGTTCTCTATCAACTTTGAAAGTTCATGAAGATAAAAAGAAGTCCCAATTGACTAAAGAAGTGACAAATATTATATACACCTAGAAAAAGGGGCGAAAAAGAAGATTCAGAAGAACATAGTCCAAACAATTTCACTTCCTGGGAAAAATTATAGAATTGGTCTTCATGAAAGCTATTTACAGGCACAAGAAAGGCAAACAGTGGCAGCAAGATAACAGGCATGTGTGTGGCAGTGAGCAAGGGCACGGCAGCATGGTGACCACCCAGCAAAAAGCAGTATCCTCTGCTTCCTCAGCTTCTAGCACCTGGTAGAACCATTGTAGCCACACAGACAGAGATCCTGTCCAAGCATGCAACCACACAAGTCTCCAGCTGTGGGATGTGAGAAGGAATATTCCTGGAGATGGAGAGAAACTGCAAGCAAGCCTGTGGGAGGTGTGACCAGATTGATGAACTTCTCTGCTGCAGGAGAAGGTGAGCAGGCTGAAACCATCTCCTTACAACAAAACCTGCAGAACGATCAGTGCTCAGAAGAAACAATGGTGAGTTATGGTCATTGGTAATTCCTTCCTGTGTGGAACAGAAGCACCGATTTGCAGACTGGACTCTTTTCAGGGAAGTTTGCTGTCTCTCTGAAGCCTGAACTAGGGATGTCACCAGAAGACTGAAAAGCTTAGTGCAACCTTCAGACTACTACTTGTTCCTGCTCTTTCACGTGGGTACTAATGCTGTCACAACAAAAAGTCTGAGATTGATCAAAAGAGATTTCAGAACCCTGGGAAGAATAATAAAAATTTCAGGATCACAGGCAGTGTTTTCCTCAATCCTCCTAGTTAATGGGGGAAGACTTTGGAAGAAATAGGCAAGCCCAGGATATCAATACCTGGCTCCAGGACTGGTGCCTCCACCAAAACTTTGAGTTTTTAAATCATGGAAGAGCCTTTAAGACACAAGGTATGCTGATGCCTGATGGGATCCACCTGTCCTGATGAGGAAAATGCATCTTTGGGCATAAGCTGGTTAGACTGATCGAGAGAGTTTTAAACTAGAATTAATGGGGGAAGCAGATAGCAACAGGGTTGGAGTAGGTAAGCCAAGGGTTGGTATGGCATCATCTGAGGGTGGCAATTCTAGCGGGGATATTTACACTGCTCCTGGGTACACAGCGGGCTCAGGAGCATGTCTGAAATGCTTGTACACCAACACACACAGTATAAACAACAAACAAGATGAACTGGAAGCATTGGTTAGTACTCAGACCTATGGTATCATTTACATCAGCAAGACCTGGTCAAAGACTTTATGGGAGACTGATGTCAAAGATGGATTGTTGGGATGGAGAGCTACAGGTTGTTCAGGAGGGATAAGCAGGGCAGGCAAGGTGGAGGTGTGTCTACTAAGGAGATGCTTAATTGTCCAGCCTTTACAGTTAATGATAATGTGGTATAGCACCTCTGGGTGAGGATTATGGGAATGAAAAATAAAGGACACGTTGTAGTGAGTGTCTACAAACAATCACCCAGTCAGGATGTAAACACTAATTAATTATTCTGTAGGCAACTAGGAAAAATATTCTGCAGCAGTAGACTTTATCCTTATGGGAGATTTCAACTTTCCAGACATCAACTAGGACTACCATTCTGCTGTGATGAACAGGTTTTGGAAATTCTTTGTAAGAGAGAACTTCTTGTGACAAATATGCAGTGAGCCAACTAGGAAAGATGCCCTCCTAGACTTGCTATTTGTGAATAGAGAAGGACTCATGGGAGATGTGATGGTGGGTAGCTGTCTTGGCCACAGTGATCATGAAGTGCCTGAGTTTAAAATTTTCAGTGTAATGAGAAAAAAGGACAGCAAAGTTGCTACTGCAGACTTCAGGACAGCAAAGTTTAAACTATTCAGGTAGCTATTTATCAGACTACCCTGGGAATCTGCTTTTGAAGGCTTAGGAATCCATGAGTGCTGGTCAGTCTTTAAGAACCACCTTTTTGAATCACAGAAGCAGGCAATTCCACTCTGTCATAAGTCAAGCAAGCAGGGTATAAGACCACCTTGGCTGAACAGGGAAGTCCTCATGGAGCTCAAAAGGAAAAAAGAAATTGTATGATCTCTGGGAGCAAGACAGGCTTTGCAGGAAGATTACAGAACTGTGGTTCGTATATGCAGGGAGAAGGCATGAAAGGACAAAGATTAGTTAGAACTGAAACTGGTCAGTGTTGTGTCAGATAACAAGCAGAGCTTTTTTAAGTATACTAATAGCAAGATGAGATCTAACAAAAATATTGGACCAATACTTGTTGAAGATGGACATCTGACCAATAGGGATAGAAAATGGAAGAGGCATTCAATGTTGTTTTTTTCCTGACTTTAATAACATTGTCAGACACTGGGCTACCCAGTCAGGACTACAGGTGTGACAACAGTGACTTTCCATTTGTGGACAATGAAATTGTAAGGGACCAGTTGTATTAGCTGAATGCTTACAGGTTCATGGAGCCTGATGGGATTCATTCTAGAGTATTGAAGCAGAAGTTATGGCAAGACCTCTCTCAATCATCTACCAAAGGTCTTGGGAGTCTGGGAAGGGCTTTCCTGACTGGAAGCTAGCCAATGTTATTCCAATTTACAAGAAAGGTGTGAGGGAAGACCCAGGGAGCTACAGGCTTGTTAGTTTAATCTCAAAAATCTGGAAAAATTGTAGAGAAGGTCATACTGGTCACTGTCAAAAGGCATTTAAAGAACGATGCAATAATCAGGCAGTCAACATGAATTTGCAAGGGGAAAGTCCTGCTAAAGTAATTTAATATCCTTCTATGGTAAGGTCACCAACCTAGTGGATGAAGGGAAGGCAGTGGATGTAGATCTTTGGCTTTTTGTAAGACTTTTGATACTGTTCCCTTCTGGACAATCACCCTTCTGGACAAGTTGTCCAGATCTGGGATAAGTGGGTTCACAGTGTGCTGGATGAAGAACTGGCTGAATGGCAGTACACAAAGGGTTGTACTGAATGGGGTTACATCTGGCTGGCGACAGATCACCAGCTGTGTTTCTCAGGATTCAGTACTAGGACCAGTTCTATTCAATGTATTTATCCATGATCTGGATGCAGGAGTTGGACACATCATTAGCAAGTTTGCTGAAGATACCCAACAGAGAGATGCTGTTGACTCTCTTGAGGGAGAAGAGGTCTTGCAGAGGGATCTAGATTGGAGCATTGTGCTATGATTAATGGGATGAAATTTAACAAGCCCAAATGCTGGATTCTGCACCTGGGACAGAGTACCACCGGGCACCAGTCTAAATCGGGAGAGGGGTGGCTGAAGAGCAGCCCTGCAGAAAGGGACCTGGGGGTGCTGGTTGACAGCAGGCTCAACAGGAGTCAGGAGTGTGCCCTGGCAGCCAAGAGGGCAAACTGCATCCTGGAGTGCATGAAACACAGCATAACCAGCTAGTCAAGAGCAGTGATTATCTCACTTCATTCAGCATTGGTGAGGCCTCACCTTGAGTACTGTGTGCAGTTCTGGGCCCCACAGTTTAAGACGGATGTGAAGGTCCTCAAATGTGCCCAGAGGAGGTCAAGAAAGCTGGTGAAAGGTCTGTAAGGCATTTCCTGTGAGGAGTGGCTAAGGAGTTTGGACTTGTCTAGTTTGTAGAAAAGGAGGCTGAGGGGCAACCTGGTTGCTCTCTCCAGCTTGCTGAGGAGGAGAAGTAGAGGGAGGTGCTGATCTCTTCTCCCTGGGGCCCAGTGATAAGGCACTTGCGAATGGTTCAAAGCTGTGCCAGGGGAGGTTTAGGCCAGACATGAGGAAGCATTTCTTAACCGAGTTGGTGGTCAAACACTGGAACAGGCTTCCTAGAGAGGTGGTCAATGCCCCAAGCCTGTCAGTGTTCAAGAGGCATTTGGACAATGCCCTTTACAACATGCTTTAACTTTTGGTCAACTCGGAATAGATCAGGCAGTTGAACAAGATAGGTCACGTCCAACTGAAATGAAACTATTCTATTCTATTCTATTCTATTCTATTCTATTCTATTCTATTCTATAAAATGCCAACCCAGATTTAGCAAATGTAAACTACGCTTAACCAAACTGAATGCTTCCCACTATAACAATACTTCTATGGATGAAGTAAGAACTGCGAAATCCACATGCTTCCTCAAGCATCACAATAGAAGTTATTAACATCAATGACGGAACACAAAACTGTGCATTTCTTAAATATCTGTTCCAATTACACATACTGAGATTTATGGCTTTCACACCATTATATATCAGAAGGGACAGAGACATGTATAAAGATATGCATATGTGGAAAAACACAGTGGGAAAATATTGTCATGTGTTATATACCATTAAAATATTCAGTAACTTTATTATGACTTCTTGGCCACATGATACATCTATTGTTTAAACTATGAGAAAATCAAACAAATATAAAGAGAAATTATCATCATATTGCAGCTCTCTGCTGTATTAAAACACAACAAATTGATTTCTACAGAGGGTATAATTTTTCACAACTCACTGCTTTAGAACAACTTTATAGTGAGCTTGTATGCTACACTAACACTGTGGACAGGACAGCAATGTTCAAAAAATCACAGCTGGCTTATAGAAGTTTCAGACTTTTACCAATCAACATTACTTGCCATGCATGGTATAGAGCTTATGAATCAATGATCCGTCATAATAAAGCCAGACAGAAGGAATTAATAGTATATAGTTAGTTCCTCAATGATGTATACAAACATTTATTGGAGAGGCACTGCACATCTGACAGATTTGTGACATTTCATTTACAGTCTATCTAGGAGAACTCAACTGTGTTATGTACTAATGTTATTTTATGTATTAATATTATTTTCTTCAAGGTAAATAGGACATCTTTATTTCTTCAGAAAAACAAGTGTGATCTAAACACTAAAAATTTCAGTAACACTTTTCCTGTCTGCTAGCTGGTCAAAGAATTCTTCATTATAAACTATTAAAATAATCCTATACAATTAAAATGATGTAATTTCCTAACAGCTGAAAGCTCCTTCTGCTGTGTTCTAATTCTAACATAAAGAACCAAATTCTTCATTTTAACTCAGAAAGTTAATGGAATTCCATGGAATACAAAGTGTACTTTATTCCATGAACACTCTGCAGTTGCAGAATGACACAGTAAATTGACTCTCTCAGAAGCCTTTTTGTACTCTTGCCTTCAGTACAAGCTTTAGTGGAAGCTATTCATGCATATGAATCTCCTTAAAGACCAAAAAAAATAATTCAATAGGCCTAGATTTTATCATGAATAGCTATCTAAACCAGAATTGAACTAGAACTTTTTTTCAAACCGTTGCAAAGTTTTTAACTCTATAATTTTTTTTTCCACAGTGAGCATTTAGAAAGTGTCTGAAGACTCTCAGAAATGTAAAAATCTTTCCAAAGGAAGGGAAATTGGAAAACAAAGTTGTGTGGCAGCAACACCATTAGATTTTTCTCTCACACTTGGACTTCTGTAGAGAAACAAACTGGGTGCATATTTTCCATTCCACTGAATCAAGTTACCTCTTTCTATCATAACTTTATTCTTCTTAAATTCTTGTGTTTTCTTTCAACGTACTTCATCTTTTCCTGTCCCCTCTTTTGGATTTTTTCCTCTTTTTGTTTTTTAGAATTCAGTCTCCCTTCCTGTTAGCCTCCAACTTTATATATTTTGGACTCAGCAAACCTATGAACATTTTCATTATCTTCTTCCAATAACCCCAGCAGTTTGTTTTGTTCTTTTCTGATAGGGATGTAGTTGGCTAAAAGTTATTTTTGCTTGTATTTTGCACTTGTTATCAGTTGGGAACAGAAGAAAACATAACTTTGGCTCCTGAATGAAAGCAGCAGATAAGCATGAAGCTTTGGGCTGTCTGCTACTTCTGTTAGCCGCTACAGGAGCACTGTGCATTATTGTCATCTCTTCTATTATGTATGCTGAAATTCTCTGCCAGGAGGGTTAAAACACTTACATTTTCTCAGAAAACAGGCTGAGAAAGCCAGATGCCAATATACAGTTAACAATACTAGAAAAAGGTTAAGCTTCAGCATTGACATTTACATATATGCTTCTGGCCACAATGAATTCTGATCTGTTAAATTCAGGCTTATAATGCTGCTGCACAAAGAGACAAGTTAGACACCAAAGGAAGGCTTGTGAAGATAAATAACATCTCTTATTAAATCTGTTGATAGAACTGGGAAAAAATGACAAGATGCTGGCACAAAAGTCCTTCTTCAGGTCAAAAGAATATAGAGAAGAATTCAAGTATGCTAGATGTCATGTGTGACACTGATATTATAGCTTGTTTGGAAATTACTTATTAAAATCACAGGAGAGAATCTGAAATCCAGACTTAGCCATCACAGAAAAAATACACCAGTGGTCATTTCTAACTAATGAATGTTTCCATGATACTCATGATTTCTGAAGATGGGAAATTACTTCCCAAGTTCTTCTGAGTAATATATATTAACATAAAAGGAAAATAATTTATAGAAGTAGCATGACATTTTTTCAGCTTCTACAAATAGTGGCAGTACCCCGAGTTCCATAAGCCTTTGCTGATTTCTTTGGACAGAGAAGGGGGCTATATGTGATGCCGACGACTTTCCTTTAAAAAAATGAAATCCCTTTTCTATTTTCCTTCATTCACACATGTGGGATATGACCATACATTATACAGTTTGTTCATTTTAAAAACTACTCCACATTTACAGTTACATAAGCCTTTCTAACTTTAAGATTTCATTTACTTTGCATTTTTTACCTATGTTTGTGATCTCCAGATAAGTTCATGTGGATACAGTTTATGTTCCTATTACCTTTTATTATGCATACTCAAACAATATCAAATTAATAGAACAAAGTCAAATTAATAAACCAAACAATATGAACACACATAGTTAATATCCCTGAAAATTACACTCTTTACAGTAAATTTTTTTTCCCAGTCATGGTATATTTATTGGTTTTTGTGTATTTGAGAGCTTCATTTCTCTCTTTACTTAAAAGTATCAAAATGTTTGCCATTGGATCATTTCCTACAGACACAGTAATACAATTTAAAACCAAACCAACACAAAAACCAAGCGTGGTCTCAACAAGCACGCCTTTGTAGCTCTTAAAGGTCTGTGTAGATTAAGTTTATTAGTTTTTATCAATAATGTTATAACTATACTACAAGCATAGCACTGAACAATTACAGAAGTAAGAAAAAAAATTAAACTTTATTTCTGTCAGGACCTGAGCACCATTGTTCTTTTTCTAAGTGTACAATTTCAGAATTGGTACTGATCGCATCAGCATAAGGGATTTGCATGACACAATATGGTATCCATGACAGATTTTTGTATTACCTCTTTATATTCCAACTGCTGTCCCTTTATACAAAATTATAATTATCAGTAGAGGGTCATGTAACATGTTCTTTATTCTCTTTGTGTAAAGAATTATAAGGAATCTCTAGAATCATAAGGGATTTCTTCTACTGCAGCATGTCTTTAGGAAAGCATGAGATTATTAGCCTCCTGACTGCAATGAGGTCACCCTTCAGCCTCCTCTTCTCCAGGATGAATAATCCAAGTGACCTCAGCTGCTCCTCATAGGTCATCCCTTCTAGGTCCTTCAACATCCTTGTGGCCCTCCTCTGGACAAGCCTCAGTAGTTTGATGTCCTTTTTTGAACTGCAGAGCCCAAAACTGCACACAGTACTTCTATTCTCGTTCCCAAATTTCAGTAGTTTATTTATGGTTTGAAATCACAATCAACTAGGACTTTATAGAGAAAGATGTTGATCAGGTTTTTCAGACTTTTTGTCATAATAATGCAAAAACAGTCATAATTGTAAACATTTCTCTGCCTGTTTTATATAATAAGGTCCTGTTTGCATAATCCATTTAATTAATTTCAAAATTTATAGAGTAACTTTACTTTTGATATAATCCATCTGTTTCAAATTTGGTCTCAGTGTGATTGTTTGGTTTATTTTGTCTTGGTATTTTTGGTAAATGGAAGAAGAATTAAATTTTATAATGGAATTCTGGTAAATCCTTTGAAATTATGAAACTCTTTATTCTGGAAACTATTTTTTTTTTATGTATGAGGAACTATACTGGGTTTATATGGTGAGACTGGGAGGAGGAAGAGAATAATTTCTGTGGGAACAGGGGCTTTCATCACATGAGACAGAGCCAGTTCCAGACAGCACCAAAATAGACCCACCACAGGACACAGCTGAGTCTATCAGTCAAGATTGTGGTGCTTCTGTGATAACATTTTTAAGAAAGGGCAAAATATATTGTGTAGCAGCTATGAGATAAAGGAGCAAGGAGAGAAACAGCCCTACAGATAACAAGGTCAGTAGAGAAGGAGGAGGAAGAGGGTCCCCAGGTGCGGGAGCAGAGGTTCCTCTTCAGCCCATGGAGAAGACCATGGAGATTTTTCCCCTGCAGCCCATGGAGAACCACGTTGGAGAAGATATCTACACTGTAGGTCATGGAGGACCCTACAACACAGCAGAAAGGTATGCCCTAAAGGAAGTTGCAGACTGTGGAGAGCCCACATATGAGCCTGTGGAGAGTTCACCTGAAAACAGGTTTTCTGGCAGGACCTGCAGCTTATGAGGGACACATGATGTAGCAGTGTGTTCCTGAAGGGATGTACCTGTTATTTTTTGTACCTAATTTTAACCAGGTGCTTTCCTAATGTGGTATAGTTCTGTCCCCATAAACAGCGTAGAAACATTAACAGATGACAAGCTTTTCAACTTATTTTCTCCCATTGCCCTGTGAAGAAGGCGCGAGAGAGTGGTTGGATGGTGATCTGGCAGCTCTCCAAGGTCAACCACCACAGCTGTCAGCCTTTAGATCTGAGTGCTACAAGGGTTGGTAACTTTCCTTTCTTACAGTTCATAGGTGTAATGATTGTAAACATTTTCCCTGGAGTAAATCATGGCATCACAGGAGGACTGCATCTGCACTTCTGTACCAGGTTTTTAGTAGTGTTAGGATTTTGCTACCTGAAATATGCCCAAATAATCTGAACAAAACTGAGCTCAGTTTTGACACTTCTTGTCAAGAAGTGTTTTATTCTGACCATAAAATTTAGAATCTGAAAATTAATCTTTACATTATGGCACTTCAGGAGCTTTCTACTTATTTTGCTGTAGAGAAAATTAAAAAGTCAGCAAAAATCTTACAAACTCCTCAACAGACAGAGCAGGGAAAATTTCCTACTTAAATAAAATGCTGGTGATCAGCATGACCTTGAACATCAGGAGACAGAGTGAAGAAATATTTTGTAAGTAAGTGTCTTTGCAACCATCTTTTCTTCTAGACTATAGTTACATCTAACCTCTGATTTCTCAGAAGAAGAGGAGAAAAAATATATCTAGCCAATTGCTCATCAAGACAACGTACTCCTTCAATTTGCTGATAGCTGGCTAAAGCTCTGAAGCATGAAATGTGATTTTGTTAGTAGTTTAATATATAGATGCAAGTATGAAGAACATTAAAATGTCAGTGCATTAAATTTTGTTTTCCCCACTAGTCTTGAAAGATGATGATGAAAATGGGGAATCAAAGATTAAAAGATTTCAAGGTCCAAAATGAACTATAGCAGTCCTATATCCATTAAACCCATGCACTGAGGTTATAAAATTTTCCGGAGTGAAATATGCCTTTGAAATAGTTGTGTTAGTAAATGTTTGCAGGTTTAACTACTTTGACAATATTTAAATATCTCACAACTAGAATATTTATTTCTAATTCTAATACTATACTTGTCTAAAAGTTGGCTCTCAGTAACTGGATTTATGTCATCATTTTGTCTTCAAAGTTAAACAGCTGTCCTCTCTATTAGAGTTGTGTGCATATACATATATATTCATGTAGGATACACCCCTCAACCTTCTCTCTGATTAAGCTAGACAACTTAATCGTTGGAGATCCTCCATTTTAAGGCTGGCTTGATTTTATTTTCAGAATGAAAGCTGTCTTCCACCCCTGGCAAACAGTTCCATCCTTCAACCTCATGGCTGAGTGAATAATCATCATTCATGTATACTGCAGTTGCATACAGAGTCATTTGTTAAACAAATTTTCCTAATTTTTAATGTGGAAATGTAAAAGTTAATGCATATAGTAGGAAAATCACTGAAAAGACTGGAAAATGCTTGGGCAGCTACTAAAATAAAATACAATTTTACCTCATTGTCGTACTACACATCCTTATTATTATAATTATGACCAAATAGCTTATAATTACTTCTGAGAGTTAGGAGAAAATCCAGCAATTTCTCTAGTAGTCTTAGCTTGTAACCCTAGAACCAGTTTCAGAGTTCATAAGCAACTAAGTCTGTGAAGGATAGAGTAGGTAAGATAGCTACAGGGATTACATATCCTTTCAAATGAAAGGGGAGAAAAAAAAGAAAAAAAGAAAGAAAAGACAAGAAATACAACTGCATATACAGTTTCAGCATCCTGCCAAATCCCTACTTAGATGATACTTATTTAATAATGTGAGAGAGCTTTTTTTTAATATGATATTCATTACATACATACAAGATATATGTAAGTTCATTGCAGAGGTGCAAAAGAAGAAATTATAATGCACCTGGAAGAACTGGCTGAACACACTATCTTCTGATATGCTGGTATGCAGTATCATGACACAAGTCAAGGAAAGCTCGCAAGGAATTCTCAGACAAAAGTGTCACTGTAAATGCTTTACTATCACAGAGCCAAAGAATCATAAATAGTTTTGGTTGACAGGGAACCTGGGAGTAGCTATTCTAGTCCAATTCTCCACTCAAAGAAGGGACAACTTAAGACTGAATTTTGTGGGTTTTTGTCTAGTCAAGTTTTGAATGGAGACAATTAAGACAAGGAGCTTCAGGGATTCCAGTTTACAGAGTGTGATTACCAGAAAACCTTGGATTTAGTAAGCTTTCCTAGATCATATTAGAAGCCATTACCTTGTAAACCCTAGCAACCACAGCTTAACAAGAGATTGAGGTACTACTAAACTTCAATTTGATTTTAAATTTTGAAAGCAAAATTTTCCTCTGTTTAAACATAGGGAGCTTCTATAGTTCAACATGTGATGTGAAAATGGAATGATGCATCATCCCTTCAAATTTCCTACGCAATCCAGACTCCTTGTTGGAAAGAGATTCACAATGTTTTCTAATTTGTTCTGCCACTGAATACAATACTTACAGATATACTGTTCTTTTTATTCTATTTCTTCATATAGGTGAAGCAAAGGATATACGAGTATGTAGTTCGTTTGAGGGATATGTACAAGCAGGAAGCAATGTAAGTTAAGGAGTAATAAGATAAAATACATGCTATATATTACTGCATGAGAATACTGTTGTTTAAAAGTTTTGGCTTAAGAAGGCATTCAGACATAGTCCTGATAGAATTCACAGAGCTGCAGCTCCAAAATGTTTGGCAATCGCCACTTGGTTAAAGCAAGATAAATCTGTTAAAGCAAGATAAAACCATCCTGGGTCAAGGCAAGGCCAGCCAGGTCTTGAAACTCTGTACTGTCAGGTTGATGTAAAATTTTCTGTCAACTAACAGTGGCAAAAATTGTATTTCCAGAATCACAGAATTGGTAATGTTGGAAGGGACCACAGTGGATCATTTAGTCCAACCTCCCTGCCCAAGCAGCATCATCCTAGAGCAAATGGCACAGGATTGCATCCAAACAGGTCTTGAATATCTCCAGTGAGGGAGATTCCACAACCTCTCTGGCCAACCTGTTTCATTGTGTGGTAACTCTCACAGTAAATAAGTTGTTCCTCATGTTCAGGTGGAACTTCCTGTGCATCAGTTTCTGCCCATAGCCTCTGGTTCAATTGGTTGGCACCACCAAAAAGAGCTTGAGTCTACCCTATTGACACCCACTTTTTACGTTTTTATACACCTTAATGAGGTCCCCGCTCAGTCGCCTCCTCATGAGGCTGAACAGGCACAGCTATTTACTGGGTTTTGGTATCTGAAGAAAAAATACTTTAGGCTTTAGAAGTTCTAAACTTTTAATTTATTAGTTTTGTTTTATTTGGCTTCAAAAAATGGATTGTGCTTAAAATTCTATGTGAAATTCAGCTACTGTGCTTCTGAAAACATATGCCAAGATAATTCTAATGACTAACTTGAGTGAATGTCAGGGTAAGGGCCTAAGTTTATTATGCAAAGATAGCATTTATTAAAAACTTTCCTTATATTTCTGAATACACTGTTCATCATCCACTCCTTATTCATCCTAGCCAGTACTACAGTCTGTTTACCATTCTCCTCGGTTCTCAAAGTGTGCTCCTGAAATGTGTTATTGAAATCTGGTCAGATGCATCAGGTATGCTCTAACTTCCCATTTGTTTGGACAAATAATATGATAGGCTTGTTCAGAAGAAAAGGAAGGCATGGCATCAGCAAAGGACATAACTACTGATACATTCTGATTTGATTTTAATAACTTTAGGCATAAGTGTCGCTGACTGATTTCTAGCATTCTTTGGTGTCATATATCCTACTGTCTCTGTTTTCATGAATGAATCCAGGAATCTAGAGTGACTATTGGCAACACATACAAAGACCATCAAAAGCTACTGTACTTTACATCAAGAATCAGCATAGCTGCTGTTTGTTTTCAAGAACTGGGGAATGGTGCATGAGTTACCCATGCACTAGTCACATCAAAGCTGTGATCTGGAGTAACATCCATTCAAATATATTTATTTACTGAACTCATTAACATATTCAATTTCCCAATGTAGGAATTGATGTCCATGATTTTCATCTACAGAAGTTAATTTACGATACAAAGCTAAAAATAACTACTCACAAATACATATATATGTTCATAGAAAAGGTACATTTGGAATCTTTACTTGTATATTAGTTTTCATAATCTTTAAAAACTTTCTCCTGTATCCACTATTTACTTAACTTATGATTTCATTAATGTTTTGGTTTTTTTTCCCCTTCTATTACCCTATTTGAAAATTCTAGTTATACCAGAAAGTCAAAATTCAGAGTATTGTGAAATACTGTTTTAAGCTTATTTTCAGATTCTTGGCAAGGTCTTCAAAATACTAGTCACTGGCAGTGATTTTGAGTAGTAGATTTCATTTTTATTGTGTTGCTTATGTTATAGGTCTGTATTTCATACTGAGATTCTGTATAAATACCTATATTATGTGCTTCTATGATATGAGATACGATGCCTTAAAACACATGAAGAGGTTACTTAGAATTTCCTGAGATTTTTTCCTCACAAAATCTCTTTGAATATACTCTTGTAAAATTTTATGGTTTTTCTAAATCTTACCTAAACAAATGAGAGAATTAGCTGGTATCTAGGGCCACACTATGCCATTCTAGAAACTAGTCTATGTGCTCTAGTATACTGCTAGATGACTACTCTGTGAAACAATGTTGTGATGTAAAGAAACAGAATTTGAAGATCATCCTACACTCTAGAATGTGTTGCTATAGGTTATAGGTTGGAAAAGACTGAGCACAGACAGACATAAGGTTATAATAGAGCACTACAGATTTGAAATAAGTTAGTAGCTGAGTAATAGCTTTGTGATAATTCCAGAAAACTGTAAATGACCACAGGGTGCAAGTACAGAATCACATTCATTATGTGATTAGTACTTCTTCACTGGCAACTTTTTAGATTAATTATTAAAGGGCAGTCAAAGATAAAATGTCTGAGCAGTCTGAAGTTGCTGATACATGAGTAAGACTGAAAAAAGAATTTATCACTGCTGGTGGTATGAAAAGCTGATGCACGAACAAGTAGGAAATTCAGTAATAAGGGCTGTCAATACATTTTCTCCTAGCAATAAAATCAATAGGGGGGAAAAAGTTGAAACTCTGACAGCACAAACTGATTTCACAGCTTTCAATGTCAAGAAGATCCAGATATCTCTTAGGAAGCACAGCTTGAAATTTATTCCCACGTATTTTGGGAATGTTACTATTCTATAAGCTTGTGATCTATAAGAAAAACACACCGCTGGGAAAAGCAGATAACCTTCTAAGGTAAGGAAAGGATATTTTTTGTCCCAAACAGGTAAACAACTAATAAGCTAGAAGGGCCAAAAGAAGCAGATGGGAAAGTTCAGAGAACTAGTATTATATTTAGTAATTACAGTGAAGTAGTATGCCAACCAGTCTCTGTAGGGAAATAACTTTTATCTTTGCCACTAATTCACATTGCTATAAATGGAAAGCATCTTACCAACTGATAAATTTCACTTCAGGAAGAGGAAAATTTTATTCCACTCAGCCATACAGTCACAGACCAGTTTAGGGCACTCGTATTTCATTTGTATTTCCCACAGCCTTCTTGTATATCTGAGGAATGCCATTGACCTTTCCCAGCATGGACTGCCATGACAAATAGCATTAGCTCAGTGGGCTCTCTTGATCTGTAAAGGGCAAATTTTGATTCAAATTGCATTAGTGATTTGCGGTTTGGGCTCAGTATAATAAATTACATAAGAACAAAGTAAGGATTTTGCCTCTGGGTATGAATTTCCCTGTATTTACACATCTTTTCTGATAATTAATTACACTCTTATCAGTGGTGTTTATCACATTCTCAAGCAAACAACAGGTCAGAGTGCATTAGGTTTGCCTCTTTGTTTGAATGAATTAGACATCAACACGTTTTTATCAGGAGTAGGAAATAAAAATCCTATATACTGAGATCATGATTATTTATTGCTTGTGTTGGAATATCTTGTCTTCACTGAAAGCTACTATAATCTATGGAAATTTATTGCTACTTATATTAAGAGCATTTACTTGGTTAGAATTATGGTATGATTCACTGATTCAAATCAGTTTGAGCTGATTTTAAAATAAATCTGTTTCATATGCAAATATGTTTTTAATCTCTTGCTCCTCTTCTGAGGTCTGCAAATGAGCTAAATAATCAATAAAATTCTCTATCTGGATTGCAATTTTTTAAAAATATAAGTATTTTTTCTCATTTTCTTAAACAGAGAAAACACTAAACTATTTTTCTTAGGAGTACAGAAACAGCACAACAGCACACTACACTACTAAATCATCATATAATAACCCAGACATTTTGGACTGAAAAGGACCTGGATACACATGAATCTTCACAAATTGCAGAGATCTAAACTGTAATGCCTCAATAACAGTAATGCTGTTTGAGAAAAGAAAGGTGCCAGAATGGACTGGGGCATGAATTCAAATAAAAGAAACAGAGAAAAATGTACAGGTGACTAACAAGGAGGTATGGGGGAAAAAAAAAAAAAAAAGTAGGAACTGGTTCAAGAAGATGGAATTAGAGTTTAAATGAATTTTGGCTGCCATACAAGGTTGTGTACGTGATCTTAAAATAGTGAAGGCGTAGCTTGTTCTCTATGTAGCATGACTACTTCCTTTCACTGAGAAAACAATGGGGAAGGGAAAATACAAATCAGCAGCCAACAAAGTGGAGCCTTGGGACAACATTCCTGAAAGGTTGTTTAGCCTGACTTTGTTCGCTCGTGGAAGAGATGATGAAAATCAGTATGTGCCTAAAATCCCAAATTAGACTTGAATGGCCTGGAGAACATTGTATGTACCTTTTGAGTGAAGGAGATTAAGTTGAAATAACAAAAAGGAAGTACTCATTTATAAATTAAAAACATATCATATCTTCTCACCAAGAAGAGCTGTGTATGATGACTTTCAGTGTCTGCACAGTACTCTGAATGATGCCAAGCAGGACAGTACTTTTCGCAGGTTGTGATGAAAAGCTGAATTCCCAATAATGCTTTGCAAATAAAAAATCAGATTTTGGGTAACATTTAAATGAACCATTTCAATATAAGTTCTTAAAAAGATTTAAATTTAAATAATATCATAATTTTGAAAATGGTGCATAAATAGCTTAAATTTGGAATGAAGTCTTTAGAAGCCAAAAAGGATATTTCTCTTTTCCCCAAAAAATATTTCTAAAGAAACACACTGAAATAAGCATTCTTGGAAAATATCAGCTTTGGTAATAGGGCATATATTTAATGCAGAATAATCCATTGAAAGAGCCTATAGTTAATGCAATGCCGAAGCCATGTTTTCTGGTGAAGGGTCCTGACTCTTCAGCATGGTAATTGCCTATCTTCACAACATTTTTTCTATGTAGCAAATATGCCTGATGCTGAATAACTTTACCTAATGTAGTCTCTGTTGAGAATTAGATAGTTTTTTAAATAAATCATGTTATTTAATTGGGCTGGGGGTTGGATAATTCCTTGGAGAAATGGAACATCAAAATTGGAAACTTCCAGGGAAAAGTCTGTTAAAAAAAATCTATTAAATTACTGGTTATCATGCCAAATAAAATAGATAAACAAGGAAGATGCAGAATACATATTAAACAAAGGCAGATATACTCATCTCCATGCTTCCCTGTCAGAGAATCCTTGGAGACAGCTATTCTACATTTCAGTGTTTTCTACTGACTTACCCAGTTGCTCAGTCTGCCATCATCTGTGTGGGCTGCTTTCCAATGAGAACATGTGGGAAAGCATAGTGTCTAAGCTTTGTGTTAGTCAGGGAGGCTAGCCAAATATCTGCAACTGGTAACTGGGAGCAGGACCAACAAATTCTTGGCATTTGATACAAGGTTAGGTTTGGGGGAAATTAAGCCAAGGAAATCTTCATAGGACTCCTGGGGAAAATCTATTGAATATGTTCTAAATTATGCTCTCACTGTACTATTGAGATATGGTAAGGACTGGTGAATTCAGCAGTCTTTATCTTGGTACAACTCCCATGGACTTTTATGAAAGTTTTATCTAATGGAAACTGTGGATTTATCTCTCATTGCTATTTTGAATGTAACAAACAGAGTGAGGACATCTTCCAGTTAAGGTTTTTTGACAATGTCTTCTTTTTTAGAAATAATTTTGAATTTAATAGGTATTGACGTGTAATCAATATAGGCAGAATTTCCTTTTTAAAATGACAAGGGCACTGTTGTCTAAAACATAAACACTTTTAACTTCTGTGCAACGTAATTTCTGTACTTCACTTAAGTATTACTGTTGCAATCAATCTAGTCTTGTAATTGACTTGGAAAGGAAGAATTAAGAGGAAAGTTACATGTTAGCACTAATAGATCTCTTTTTTTTCAGCTTTTTTGGTGTTTTTTTCCCTAACACACTGTCCTATGAAGACAGTCCTATTAACATCAAAAAGGTACTAGCAGTATTGTGATTAGAATTTTCACAGCAAAGAAAAATATGTGAAGGATTTAGGTGTTTCATTGTTACACAAAAAAAAAAAAAAAAAAAGAAAGAAGATAATTGAGGGAAGCCTAAAATAATAAGCAACTGTTGCTAAAATAAAAATATTAGTCTGAAAAGTGGTGTTCTTATATTTAAAAATTAGACATTTGTCTCATCAGTAGCAGAAGACGTAGTGTGATATTTTAAACGGGGGCTATCATTCAGCTGTCTTCGAATGAAAAATAAATCAGCCTTTCCTGTAAGAGTCCTGCCCTTCAGTCTACTTACCAAATTTCTACCCTTCAGTCTACTTACTCAAAAGCTTTTGCATCTTTCACTCTCTCATCTTTACATATGGCCTTTCAGAAGACATTTGCCTTTACAGAAAGTCCAGCTTCACCAGCAGACTCTTCAGGGACATCCTCTCATACAGAGGAAACTGTTGTAGTTGCTCTATGTCATTCACTTCTATACCTCAGAGGTCCAGCAGTGAAATAGCCAGAATAACCTGATACTGCTATGGGCTTAGTATCTGAGAAACTACGCTGCTTCTTCTGTTACTGACTCAGTAGCTGCAGGAGAACCCATCTGAACTTTTCATAGACATATAAAGGAGGAGATGGTAGAGCCTCCCTTGTTCTCTTCATATCCCTCAATAATACACTGATCGTCCAGGATATAAAACTGTTAGTGTGGACCATAATTTATGTATTTGAAGTGTATAAGCTTTGTATAATTATAAATTTACACAATATCCTCAATCTTGAGATAAAAATTACTTTTTCATTCATAATTTTTCATATGCTGTAAACAGTCTTTCATCAATACTATAAAATAAAAAGAATATTTTTATAGGATAGCATAGAGTTTATAGGATTTTTTTTAAAAAAATTGTTTCTGGTTTAGTCAAAATGTCTGACCTGTGACAGTTCCTGAAGAAATTATCAATCTGTAAAATTTAGGACTATAAATAAAATACTTACATTTTCCAGATTTCTTTTTAGTACTGATAATATGTGAATTTCCACCTACTTTGTCAAAAATCTCAAAAGTCAAATTTTCATTTCAACAAAATTTCTATTAAAAAAGTTTGTAATTTTACTTTGACATTAACAACTTTTTAATCTACATAAGATTGCAGCATTTTAGAGGGAAAAAAAAAGAACTGGTGATCCAGCTCAACAAAGCTATAAATGAGTCAAGGATCATGTATTTTAAAAACACTTCCAAGGGTGAACTGATTAATTGCTGATTCTTCCCAACAGGAAAGGAGGAAAGGCAAGGAGATATCATCACATAAGACTTGACACTAAGCGTGTATTTTGCTTTTCTAGTACTACATCAAGCTGTTTGAGCTTGATTTAATGTCCCAAATATTTCATACATTCCAGTTCAAGTCCCTTTTTAGGAAATATCTTCCAACTAGCAAACTTACAAATAGACCTAGCACTGGGAATGGAAAACTCTTGCCACATGAACCCAAGGCTATCTCTAGAAGTTCTAAAGGCAACCTGTTTCCTCTGCAAAGCACCTACCAAAGCAGAAGTAATAATAATAATTTTCCTTGTGACATCTGCAACAGTCTTGACAACTATCCACTCATTACAGTTTCCTTAGAATAACAGTAACAACAGAAAGGCAACGAGAAAGATCTATTCCTTAACTTGTCACTGATATGAAGATATGTTCAACCTGAAGGGAATTGAATACCCTGAAAGTTTCCAGTTAACTACAGGAATGAAAGTAGATGCTTCTATTTGTAAAGACTGTAGTAGTAAAGATAATAAAAGAATGTACCTGTAAGGATTTAGTGGATGCCAAACAAGGGTCATTGCTAAGATAAACATGTCCCTTAGCTTGTCTCTTGTAGCATGATGTGCTTTAGTGAACTCAAGGTCACCTGTTTGTTGCAGTCTTTATCAGCTGAAAATGTCAGCATGAGGTGATTATTAGTGTATGTTAATTTATGTACCTATTTTAAATATGACTGACTTGGTTGATCTATATTAAATTAATTAATTAATTTAAAATGTATAAGATGCCAAGCGTTGCCAAAGTCTTCATGTGTAAAAGTAGTTCATGTGCAGTGAAGATACTAAGTTCAAATATATGCACAATATGCAGAAAAGAAATAAAAGCTTTGTAGCTTGCTGTCTTAAATAAGTTCTGATGTTTTACTCTAAACAGCTCCAACTTCCCGTAACAAAAACTACATTACTTTAATCATAACATTGCTATAAACAATTTGAATTGAGTAAATCTTTAACTTTTGCTTCCATTTCCTTTTTCATGCATGGATTATTTAGCTCTGTATCAGTACATGAAATAAATCTTCCCTGCAGAATCTTTCTTTAATACACTGATTGCTAAGTGGAAGATGACTGCTCCACTGAAATTAATTTTTCACTTTTTCACAGTAAATGTTATTTACTGTAATATGTAATGAAATAAAAAAAATGCAGCTCTGGGGTACCGTTAAACTGTCAGATATATAACAACAGCATTTTCATTATAGAAGCGTCAACATTTTACTTCTTACAAGAGACATCAACAGCAAAAAACAACAATTACCTGCATTTATTAGCCCTTTTTGGAATTTTGCAAATATCTCTGCTTGTAACATAATTGCTGCTCTTATTAACGTCTTTACAAAAGCAGCTTGACTGATTATTTCAGTAGCTGCAGATAACTTCTACAGCATGTAGTATGGAGAACAAACAATGAAATTTCACAGTACATGTTTAAAACAACATGAAAATATAAGCTGCAGAATAGTAGTTCAGGATACAATTTATGAAGTTATTTGACATTGATCTACCTGCAAAGTCTTTTTAATGCAAATATGTTTAATCTTTTTTTCCCACTAACAGTGTCAGAAAGTAAATCTTAGGTGAGTACTGTTATTACACATTCCTACTCTATAATCTTCATTGAATCACTAAGTTCAAAAATCACTGACCCTGCAAAGATGCAGTTCAAGCTGCTTTCCTAAAAGCAGCTGATTAAAAAAATCAGTTATGTTAGAGATAAGAGCCTACATTTTTCATGCTACATTAATAGAGTCAAGAAGAACAGATTTCTAAGGTTTAATAAATGTAATTTCTGAGATGGCTAAACATAAATACAGAATTGTTCATGTCCATATACTAAAAATTTTCATCTGTTTTCTAAGAACATTGATCTTCATTTGAGCATTAAGCAATTAGAATCTAGAAACAACTGGACACAAAAGTAGTTTGCAAAATTATATATTTGTTTTTCCAAAATTGCTTCACCAAACCTTGGTTCTTATACATTTTTTCTGTAAGAGGACACTTGCAGATATTAGCAAATGTACATATGCTTTCACTGAGGTCCCTGGCCACTTGAACAGAACAAAGTCCACAAGAGGTAAATATGGAGATTAACTTTGTGAGAAGCTTTTATATTTCTATAGAACTTCTTATCTACAATTCCTTTAGCAATCATAACTTTTATTTCATCCAGAAATGAAATGCAGCCAACTCTAAAGAGAATAGCAACTCCTTTACTACTAGGAAGGAGCACTACATAGCATTAGGGATAGGAAAGAAATTTTAAAACAAACCCAAACAATATAATTGAAAATATCATGAGAATTAATAGAAGAAAATTTTTTTTGAGATTTAAACAAAACTATTAATTCTAATCAACTTCTTTTCCCTTAAAAAAGTACTGTGAGGCCTTATTTTTTTTTGTTTTTTACTTTATTTTGGCTTGGGTTGGTTTGTGGGGTTTTTTTGAGATAAAAGAGTGTTTTCCAGGAAAAATTGTTCAGGAATTAAATCAATTTATCTTGTAAAATTACATGTAATGGTTATATTTTGTATGATGGGACTCTCTATCCAAGACCTAAATTTTAACATGTACTATCTGGAGAAGGACAGATATATAAGGCAACATATTTGCAGTAAATTATATTGTTTTCACATATGGTGACATAAGAAAGACACAAATTACATGTTTCATCTATCTAAATTCTCTGCTTTACACATCCAGGATTTCATGTTGCAGTGAAATAAATATGCTATCACAATATTTAGTCCTTCATATAATTTGATTCTGACTTCATCACTGAATTATAGTGTTTTGGCAATAAATTAACACAAACGAGAACACATTGTTTGATTTTGTATTGAGTTCAATGGTTACTTTACTATGCACTATATCTTCTCCAGCAAATATTTCAGAAAAATCCCATGGGGGTCTTATATTTAGTAAACAGAAAATATATTGCCTCTTGTAAAAAAGAGATAAAGAAAAACTGTATATTTTTAGGAATGAGAAATCAAAGCAGGTGGATTTTGTCACTATGAAAAATAATGTTGATATTCCTATGATGAAAATTAAAAAAATGTTTTGTGGTTCTTTTTCAGAATTAAATAATTTAAAAGTTATAGCAATCTCATTTTCACAAGGGATATGAATAGGTGTTTGAGATCCATACAGAATGTTTTCTTGTTATTGCATGCCAATATTACAGTATTGGTAATAATTAGGCAAAGTATTACAGCAGAGATTTTCATTAGATAAGATCCTCCACTCTTTCAAAAAATATAAAAAAGCTTGCATAAACAAATTTGCATTCAAAATCAGAGTTTGATGATTTGATGCTCATTGGAATTTGATGTTTGTCTTTTGTGCTCTTGAAATTTAGTCTCATCACCAGTATTTGAGTTTCCAGAAGATGTCAGGATACTTATTTTCCAAAATACTAGTAAGGGTCAATGATCGCTAGGCACTTGAGACAACGTAAATTTCCAGACCCTTTTTTCTGCTTAGATTCCAACCCATGAATCACTATTAGAAAAAAGACACAACTAGAGACATTGTAAAATATTAATTTAACAGATGAGCCAGTCCCTTTTGGTGTTGACAATATCTAAGTTAAAAAAGACCAGAAGTCTGAAGATCTTTACAAAACAGAAACAAAAACAAAAAAACAACCTGAAAACAAACACCAAACCAAAACACACAAAAAAATCCAACGACCAGCAATTGTACTAGCTCCAAATTTTCACAGGTTGCACTCAACAAACAATGAGGTGAGTGACATTCAGTGAGAGAAAGAAAGAATTTATTCTGTTAATTGCTTCTCGTGATTTTACTAATACATATTTTATAATTGTATTTCATAGGAAAGCAGATCGTAATGTTGTCACCTGAAGCTTACAATCACATTGCCTGTCCATCACAAAGAACTTTTGCATGACAATAGTTTAAAAAGTAGCTTTAAAATAAGTTTCTCAAACTGTTACAGAGTAATCTTACACAAAAATTTCGTAACAGGTTATTTCTGTGAAGCAGTTATGAATTAAAAACATTAACTTATTTCCCCAAAGCATGAGTTGATTAACATAGAACGTAGAGGAGACACATTCTTCATTCATCAAGTATAGCAACTATGCTGTTGGAATCCACCTGGCTACATTCCAATATCTGATATTTTGGTAAATTAGCTCCTATATTTTGGTTTTATATTATGTGTTTTTTTTAACTAAAAAGACAAAATGAATAACAGACAGAAAGAAATATCCATAATTTTTTTGGCAATGTGGGTCTTATGACTGTCAGTTCATACAAAGGGGAAACAAAGTGTTGATCATGTCAGGCATAGATATTCTACCTAAAGAATCCTAAAACGATCCTGTTTTTTTCTCAGTAAGTTTTCAACTATCAGCTGCAAATTTTCACTATTACAATATCACAGGATTGCATTCACGGTTATGGAATTCTAAGATACGTGTTTTCTGTGGAGATGCTGGTTCAATAGCACTTTTGAAAGCTTGTTTGAGCAAACCTGAATATCCCAGATATCTTTAAATACCTGAACATTCCAAATATCACAGTGTGGTTTACTGATACTGTCTTTGGGCTAGGCATGCTCTATCTATTTAGAACATTGACTTCATTGTATATGAATGATAGTGATAGAAAAAGATAGTCCAAATACATTGTAGATAATCTTTAAACTTCTCAAAAATACATTTTTTCTAATGTAAGACTGTTACAGTTTTAGGGAGTGCAGGCTAATTTTATGGTATTAATATGAGGACCTAGAGAGAGGGTGTTATTTAGGATCCAGAGGGATCCAGGCAGCAGAACAGAGAGGGGTCAGTATCCCCTCCCATTTCCTGCCATACCATATAAAAGCCAGGAGGGCAGAAAAGTCTGTCCCTTCTTTCTTCTTGACTCCTTTCGCTTTGTCCAGCAGACATCTTGGAGAAAGGCTCTTTGTCTGTGTCTTGTTATGTACGCTTCAGGATCCAACTCAGTCAGATGCTGAGAAGAACCCTGGCCCTTTTCCTGAGTCAGCTCAGACATCAGGGACTTTCAGACACTTAATCAGTGACCATTGAAATAGAGTTTTGTATATATTTTCAAATTTTTCATTATTATCCCATGTGGTATCATCCCCTCCTTGCTGTGTTAAAATTGTTCTGGTTTTAACTTAAGTCTCTTTTCATCACTCCTCTTTAATCTTCCCCTGGGAGAGTCAGGAGGAGTAATAGAGAGCAATTCTGTTCTGTGTGTTTTGATTTGCCCTGACCACTAGATGGAGACAAAGATATTACTGTTTTTCTGTATAAATAAAATGTATGATATCGACAAAAATATTATTCACCTGAATAATCTTTTTTATTCTGTTGCAATTCAAGCACCTGCAGACAATTATCTGTTTCTGAAAAACAGATAACATCCAGGGTAATAAAATAAACTCATTTTTATGATGCATCTGAAAAATAATGGAATATATTTTGAAAGTAGCTGTAACTATAGCCTTGAAAAGTACCCTTGTAAATTGTAATTTAATAAACCTAATAGACTTACATGGTAGAGATATATTACAAAGGAAATCATAAACAACATTAATGATTTTTCATGTTACAAAATGAAAACAAACTATCAAAGAGAAATAAATTATAAGATTTAGTATTATTAATTCAGAGAGTGCTCAGTTATGTAAGTACACCTCTGAAATTTTACACTACATTATGCAATAGACTGTGATTTAATCAATGAGCTTATGGGCTATATTTTAATAATACCCATGTAGATTTTGTCTCAAAAATAGTAGAAAATGTTTTAGGAAGTGAATTTAGGTTACGAAACCATAAAAAACATCAGAAAAATAAATAAATAAAAAAGAAATAAAAATGAAATATCATGATGAATATTTTATTAATCCTCCCAAAAGAATTTAATTAATTGTTAATAAAATCACATTAAGGAAAACAAACTTGTGGATACAGATATCATTCAACAGAATCAACAAGGTAATCAAGAAAATACTTTAGTGGCATATTCTGTTTTCTTGTTTGTTTTTTTTTTAAATTCAACAGCACAATTTTTTGACAACTCATATAAACTGCAAGAAACAAACTCATTTTCAGAGGGAAGGGTGTTCAGGGTTTGTTTTTTTTATTTTATTTTTGCCTTTACATTTCAATACTAAATGTAGTATTTCTAAAGAATATTGTGCTATTGCATTGGTCAATATCTTGTCTATGAATGAGATGTTTCACTTTGCAGAAAACATTAAAATATTCATCTTGGGTACTCCGCACCCACTAAGTTATGTATATATGTAAGCACATATATTGTTATACATAGTAATTTTTCATGCAGAGGAATCTATAGACAGACGTATTGATTTCCCAAACAGCTTCAAAAGGAGAGAACACATGAAACTGGTCTCTGAATATTAGGCATCTTTCTTGTTTCTGCACCTATGAGTGTCTTAAGAGAACTGATTATTGGCCAAAAAGAAGGATTCCTTTCTTCATCTATTTCTCCTAAATGTAGAACTATCGCCCCCCTTTCGCACCAAGGAAACAAGGAATCTACTTTTTGAAGTTTCAACTGGTACATGAAGAATTGTGTAATGTACAAATTCACTTCTTTTTCAAAGGAAATTTTTCTTACAAAAGTGTAACTTCAGAAATGCACTGCTCTGTACTTGAATGTGGTATTTGATTTTTCTTTTATCATTCCACAATGACATTTTATTAATTTTTTGTGGCCAGTGTATTCAAGTAAGCATATTTTTTTTTTATTATTTTTCTCTGTAAGTTTAGTCTCTTAAAAAGAATTTGTGATTTTCGGAGAGAGATTGGCCTAATTAAAAAAAAATTTGTGCCAATGAAGATGTCAGGAAAGGCACCACTCCTGAATTACTGAGTCATATTCTCCCTTATTTTGGACAGGATGATGTATTCTCTCTCTTTTCCACTCCTATTTTCCATTCTCACTTCTGATAAGAACTGACAATGTTTCACTCCTCTCTTTCCTATTTTATACTCTATGTTATGGAGAAATTCTCTGTCACACAGAAGTGCATGCTTAATATTTAATCCTACCCTGTTGCATTTAGATGCCTCCTTTCTCAGCATTTCTCTGTTTAAAGAAGATATTTCTTTACTTCCCTTCCTTTAAGCTCTTTTAGTATGAGTTTGATAACTGGAAAGCTACTAGACAGTTTACTTGAACTAAAAAAATAAGAGAAGGACCACTAGATGGGAATCCTAAAAATATTTTTATGTTGTTTGAGGTGCAATATTTATTCTGACATATATTGTTATGTTTCTATATCTGGAATTATAGATGTACTTTTCAATGTCTTCAAATGACAAGTATAAATTAATATTGATGCTGCAAAGCACAGAAATCTTCAACCATTTTTTTTATAATCGTATACTTCCTTACCCATAGCACTATTATTTCTGGAACTGTTGGGCATTCAGAAGTTGCTAAAGTCAAACTAAAGTTCAGATCTTGTTGAAAAGTATGCCAACATTTGTGTTCCATTACTCCCCTAAGATCAGGTTACAGCAGCCGCTGCAACTCTAATCTTGTCTTTAATTTATAAATTATTTGTTCATAAATTGGCCCCAAACGTTAGACGAGTTCATCTTTTCCAGTGCAATCTGAACATTTTGTGATATTTTCATAGGCAACCTAATTTTTTGAGAAATCAGACACTTATTTGAAATGAACCAAACTAAGCAAATTATATATGATTTTACTGAATAATATTTCTACATTTTTGTGAGGAAAAAACCTAGATTTGACAAGGGATGTGGAGAGAAAACTGAGCTTCTGCCCATGTTTCAGAAGCATTCCTCCAGGTATTAATCATTATGAAGAATATGTACCTACCCAAGAAGACAGCTGTTTACAATAAGGGTCATTAACTGTGTTTATTGTATTGCAACTTTTGAAAGCTTTGAAGACAATTAATGATTGTAAAACCTTGAAAGATTCATAAAGTCAATTTCAATAGTAGGGAAGAGATATAACATTAATTTAAACACCTGAATTCCCATGTTAGAAAAGCAGAAAACTAGCAGGAAGAGATTATCATGACTTTTGACTGTTTCTGGATGTTTCTTTTTTTGAAGACTTTTATCTTTCCTGTTTGACCTGTGATAAAAAGCTAAGTTGAATTTAAAAATGGAATGTCACAAAAGGTTTTCAAGCACAAAGAAATAAGGTAATAATAATAACAAAAAAAAACTATTAAAATTTTAAAATAAATGTCAAAGGCACATTTATATGTCATATGAACATGTTCACACACAGATTATTAAAGGTATTATTATAATATATTATTATGCTACAGACAAATTTCAGACCTAAACTTTTTTAATTAACAGAGTTCAGAATTAGACTTTGAGTTCAGAACATCAATTACAGATGTACATTTAAAGCAATTTACCTTACACTTGAAAAAACAGTCAGGACATTCGTTTGTTTGTTTGTTTTGTTGTTTTCTTTTTCTTTCTTTCTTGTCTTTCTGTGCTTCAGAAAGAAAACAGATAGCCATCTAGTCGTCAAGCTGTACTTTACAGACTCTTTTTCATGTTAGCCTTAGGTCCAAATTAATTGCCTAATTTTTGGTGAGATATATTCTGTCACATACTGTTGCATCACATTGAAGTTACCTAAATATGTTCCCTGGCATGATGTATGCCAATTAAATTAATTTTAAAGCATTTACCACACCAACAATTTACAGTACTTTAGTGCTTAGACAATGATCTGTATGGCTGGCAAGAAAGCTTGGTGGTACTAGCAGAAATTATTTATGAACATAATTTTCAAGAATACATTTTGCAGTTGTTTTTGCAATGATATTACACCTTTTTAGATCACAGTTCATTTGCACAAGTAATTTATTAACACAAACCCCACAGTTCCTCTGAGTAAAAGATCATCTTGTCTCATAAGAAACTAGTTTACCCAATCAGTTTACCTCCTAACTAGTAACTTCTGTTAATAGTGGTTTGTCCTACTAGGCTTCTATAAAAAGCATTTTGTGGCAAGAACAAAAATTAGTTACAAGAACATAGCAAGGACCAGATTTCTTTGTGGTGCTTTGGTAGGGTTTTTTATATGACTTTTTGATTTTTCTTGTTAAAACAGTGGCTTAGGTCAACAGTAATAGTTACAGAAAATAGGATAAAAGTAAATTCAGTCAGTGTACCTGTCATGGGTTAATTCATACAAAATTCACCTATCAGAGATTCACTAGATCTGTGTGAACTTGTTTACAGTAACATTATTGTTACTATTGTTAATGGTGTGCAAACTCTTACTATTCCTAATACAGTTATATGCGTACAAAAAGAAAATGGCACTGTTGTATTACATACTTAGTTACTGTTTCCTGTTCTCTTAAAATAGGCTACAAATATTTCAAAGAAGTTTATTTTAAAGAAGTTAAAAGAAGTTAAAGGAAGCTGCAAGTTCTTTATTATGTGGGTACATTAAAATAAATTATTCTTCATGTTCTTTTAATCTTTTAACTCAGTTGTTCTATGGGACATAAATTGTTTTCAGAGATACTCATCCTACAAAACATAAACTCAATTTTTAGGCTTACATTAGCACTTTTTAAAGAATACAAGTAATTGACAAAATTAGTTGTATAAAATATTTGCCTTTGAAGCTCAAAAAAAAAATCAGTGTTAAAAACTTGACTAATTGTTAAAATTTTGTCATTTGTGATATTGCATGAAATAAAGCACACCGTTTTATTGTTGAACACAACTTAACAATCAATGTTACATCAATGACACAGAGCTGCTTTGTAAAACTACATAAGGATTCTGGACCTGACTGTGGTTCTGAAACTCTGGCATCAGTGTCTTTTCCAAAGAAATAGAAACTTACCTTGAATTTCAACTGAACTTTCTATAAATTGATTCTAAAGCATATAAAAATAAACCCAAGCAAATCCAAGTAATCTTAAAATGCAATTCACCCAAAATATATTGATTTTGCTGTAACTTAAATATTTACAAGGCTTAAAAATATTATTACAAATGTAAATAATATACAAAGATTGCCTGAGACTTTGAGATTTTCTCTGATTCCTATTTTCCATATTTTGAAATTGATTTGTGTGAGTTTAGTGTGATATTTACAAGAATATTAGTCAGTAGAGTAGCAATTACGGTTTTTACTCTGCACAAAATGAAACTTATGTATATTTAGGTTCAGTTATCTTGCTTTCCTGCAGGAAACTAGAACAAGTGAATGATATGTTCAGAATAAGGTTTTATATTGTTGGCTCTTTGTTTGGTTGGTTTCTTTTTACTTAATCTATTTTATTGTTTTGTTGTTTTGTTTTGTTTTTAATACGGCTACTTGCTTGCAACACCACCATGCATCTCATTTTGAAGCCTCTTTGCAGCAGTGCCGAGAAACTGAACTAATGGCACATGACCATTTTATAAAACTAACATATCCATACTTGCATAGTTGTGCCCTCAAACTAATAACTCTTGTTAAGAAAAAAAAAAAAAAAAAAAGAAGGCAGTTTATTAACATAGAGCTACATCACGACCTGACCAAGAATTTGCTCAGTGCTCTGCATTGTACAGACATAGCACCTTGGTCTATACTACTTTCATAGTATAAACAGGCACTGAGATATTCTCTCTTATCTCTGCTCCTATTATATTAATATAATGCCCTCTCAGACCAAGTCAGTATGATGTTTTGTCACTGCTAGTGTGTGTTATGCAAAATTCAAGCATTCAACATCATGGGTATTATATCAGTATTCTACAGAGCTGTGTCATCAAAATGATTACATCAGCCTTGAAAATGTCTCATCTTCACATGGAATATGCATTCTCTACAAATAAAACTGATTTCTACAAATTATTTTTAATTATTGACATCCCATGTGGTATGCCAACACCTTTTAGCACCACCTAGGAAACTGGAGTTTTATTTCCTGTAAAAATAAATGGGTTTGACTACGTTTTTCAATATGATTATTAAAAAGAAAAAAAAAAGAAAAAAAAAGATACATAATTCTGTTCATGAACAAGGAAGAAAAAAATAGCCAACAAAACAAATAAAAAGCCCAATGTGAGTAGAGTACCATCCTTTTCAAGAATAACAATTAAAAATAACAATTTGCCTAGTTCTTTGAATAGTCACACAGGGCACAGGAGACATCTTTTGCTTACATAGAGTACACCCTAGCACTTGCCCTAACCACAGATCGATGAGGGAACAATGCACACCCACCTGCACCTCCCTCAAACAGTCACTGAAGCAGTTCTGTTTTATATTCTAACACATTAGGTCAGAGAGAAATTGATACGAAGCCTTGTATTAGTACCAGCAGAGTTTTTAATCTATATCCCTTGGGAGGGAGGAAACCCCAGCACTTTGGAATTTCAGGCATCTCTCAGTCTGGCAAGCATTTTTATCAGAAATTCTGTGGCCGCCAACATACCTTTCAGGGGAAGCATTTTTCCAAACTATTTGTTTACAATTTTCTTTAAAAATAAAAATAAAAATAAATACTGCAGAAAGTTTTGCCACTAGATCTTAAGAGTTTTATCTGGTATGTAGCATCATGTTCCAAAGCATCATGATCCAGGGAGTTACAGAGGTGTTAAAAAAAAAAGCCTTCTACCTTTTGTTACAGGATAAAGAGAAGCCTGTTGGTATTTCATCTAGAGAACTTACAGACATCATAACCTCAAATAATTTTAACCAAGAAAAAGTTAGGAACATTAATATGAAGAACTCCAGCTTCTACAGAATAAACTGCATCTCTGTACTTGAGCTATACTAACTTTCGTTGCACATTTTGAGGTGAAAACTCCTGAATTCATAGTACTGCAGATCCATCACTTCTTACTGTCCCTACTGCATTTATTTTTGATCTCCCTTTCATGTCTTTTGTCCTTTTACCTGCAAAAAAGGAAATGTCTCATTACCAGTTTTCCTGTATGTATACAGAAACCACAATAACTGCTAGATAGCACATGTGCAAAAAGAAAACAAGAGTAAAGAAGCAGGTTGGTATTTACACACATAGTGGCAGCATAATCCATTTTTAAAAATCCAGACTAGATTAGAGAAATTTAATCAATGTCTTCTGCTAATTTGTGATAGTTAGAGACACAGTTTCCATCACTGTGTAAATCAAAGCAACTGGATAATTTTATAGTATAGTGAATAAAACTGACTTGGCTTAGTTGACCACCTATTCTCTTGCTGTCACTTTTAATTCTCTGTAAACAATAATCTGTAACATCCTCTTCTGCCAGAGACAATTCACACTCTGTGAATGATGAGGGTCATTCAAGACCTTACAATACAATTTCTTACTTAGTATCTGAAAACGTAAAGGATGAAACCAATTGAGTAAAATGACAAATCTGAATTCAATTTTGTAAAATAAAGATTTATCTCCAACTGTAACATAGATAGTTCTATTTGTATGAAGCAAAAATACATGTATACCGTAGTTTTTCCCCAACTTAAACATATTTGAATTGTACTTCCATGGCTCCCATGCACACAACATTTATAGCTAAGGAGAGCCAGATATTTCTTATCAGAAGCATTTTGTGGCATTTTCTTTGTATTTTTTTTCATATAAAACTAATAAAATTAAATAACCTTCTTACTGGCAACTATGTGTTTCAAGAAAATAATACATTATTAAATTGATTTTTATACATCAGGTAAAGCACACAAAATGTAAACCAGCCAGCTAGTGAAAAATAAGCTATTTTTCTTAATGGTGCTTATTGATAGAAGTAAGAATATTTGTTTTAATAGCAAAATGAAATCTTTTTAAAAAAATATTATTACAACCTCATTTTTCATTCTAATTCATCAGGTTTACATTACATTAAACCTGTTCAAATCAATGGATTTGAGCTGGAAGTACTGGTAAAGATGAACAATGAAAAACAAAGTCTATCATAGTAGGAATTATAACTTGTGTGTGTGTGTGTGTGTGTGAGAGAGAGAGAGAGAGAGAGAGAAAGGGAAATTTCGATAGATATAAAATAAACAGTGAAGTTTTACAATTGGTCATTTTTCTATTCCAAACCTGTTTCAATCAAGTGAAAATATAAAGTCTGTGAGAAACTATGAAAGTAAATCACTTTAAAACATCTATATTGTACTGGGTTATTCTGGTATGTATTTCTGCAACTATCTGTAGAAGCTGAAAAAGGCAGCACACAAACACACACACATAAAACCAGCAGTGATAAAAAAAGAGCTTTAACTTTTCATATATGGTGTGCTTGTTTCAGATACAATTCAAGTCACAACAGGGGGATAGTTCTTGGCAAAGAAAAAAAAGGTTGCAGAAGTGAAGGAGACTCTCTGAGGAAAAAACTTTAACACGTGATGAACAGCTATTCTCAGACATAAATTAGGGCTCTCCCACCACATACTATTTACAAACTTACAGCTTACTTGAAGATATCACCATAAAATGGGCAATATCTTCAGCTAGAAGAAAGAAGGGTGTGTACCATTTCTTCAAATATATTTGCATATTTTTATGTGTTAATTTGTCCCAGAAACACTATTCTAATCTTCATACTGACTGAGATATCTTCATACTGACTGAGATGCCTGTTTGTCTAAAGAAAAGTTTCAGGGGGCACAATGTCTGTGGCTATCTCTTCAGGAACAGTTGCAAAATATAACTATAGAACTAAAGAGAAGGATTGCTTAAAAAAAGGAGTAACTGTTCTTTGGAGGACACCCTTGTGACATGCTGTCAGAAAGCACTCCACTAATAAGACGTAATTATCAATAACAAACTGAGAGCAACACTCATCTCCTGTGAAACTGAGTTTATTACAGTGTTGTAATCCACCCAGCCCAGAAACTGTCAGTAATAAACTTCACTAATACCAGGAGAAAGTTGACCTGGATTGACTTCAGTGACATGAATTACTTGCTTTTATGCAACATGGATATGAAATCTGCTGTGTTAAAAGTTATACAAGTTATGCACACAATATGGACATATTGAGGGATTTCAATCTCTTTGGTCCACCCCATATTTTAATGTCTGGGAGTCTAGCCAAATGTAATTTTGAAGCAGCTGTCAAAACACTGGGAAAATACCATCATCAAACCTAGATAATTAGCAGTTCCCATCTTTGGGCAAGTCAAAATTTACCAACTACTGCAATCAATGGGAGGTCCAAGACTTTCTTTTCCTGAAGGCAGCAGCTTTTCATTGGATTGAAGATAAGAGCTGTTGAAAGCAACCTTCATTTGATTCTCTTCTTACAGTACAATGTGTTGCACTGTGCTTAGACTTTCATGTCTGTGCCATGTACATTACCTGGCAAATTTATGTACATGGATGTTTGATTTAAGTGTTCTGTAAATATAAGATACTTCTCATCTAGTTCTTTGTATTCAATTATAAGACTGTGTTATACCTTGTTTTTCCTGATAAGCAGCAGAAGGAAAAAAGGATACCAGGAAGGCGGCTGGCATTTTATATCTATGAAAAACATAACAAGTATCATCCTGTTTTCTTTTTAGCACTAATGTTAGGATAATGTGTTTCTCTTCCACTCTCCTGTACATTATTGCCGCTTCTTTCATGGTATTTTAGCATTTGTGATTTTCCCATTAGATTAAAGAGATTTTTAATTTTATTTTTTTTTCTGAACTTGTAACATGTCTCAACCTCTCTCCTTAAATTCTTAAGGAAATTCTGTTGTGATCCTCATCAACCTTTCGAAACATATTACCTGATCACTAGTATGAAAGACCTAAAAATATTCTAATGATATTTCACATGGTAACTTTGCATGTGTCTCTCACTTGAAAAAAACCTCTCCTACCTAAGATCAGTCCAGAAAAAGAATATAACCTTATTTATTCAAACCCACCTTGAGAATGAGATGTGCTCTAACACCAGGATGGAAGCAGATTAGTGGCTTCCATAAATTGTAGGACTCTCTTATATTGTCCATTGCATCTTTCTAAGCAAAGAACTTCTAGGCAGCTAGCTTAACTTATTGCATCTTTTTAGACATCATATGATTGCTGCCTTAATAGCTTTCTGCTTCTGTGGAGGTCTGTATGTCTGACAAAAAGGCAAACAACTCAAATATTTCCAAATTTCTTTTTGATTGTGGTATCCTTGAAACTGATCAATTTTTAATCATTAATTGCAATTTACTTTTAAGTAAAGTATCCAGGATGACTGATCCTGACCCATGCAGGAACACGAAAAGGAAACAGCAAGTGATACTAGTGAGTCATTCACTGCTGTGGGGGTTGGAGGCACTCAAGTGCTGACCTGACTTGTCTAGGGAAGTTATATGCTTATGGGGTCTCAGATCCAGGATGTTGAGGAGGGACAGTCAAAGCTTGCCTGACCCTCTGACTACTAGCCCCTGCTGTTCTTCCATGTTGGAACCAGATATATTATAAGGGGCAACCTGGAGGATAACAGATGTGACTAGAGAGCCCTGCGGGCAATATTCAGGGAATTGAGACCCAGATGGTGTTATCCTGAGTTCTGTGGGTGAGAGAAAAGAGTGTAAGAGTACATAGTAAGAACACAGTAAGAAATGATATACGTGCTTCCAAATTTTTCCACAGTTCCAGTTCAAAATGTTGACATATTAAGATTCAGAAATTTTAATTTTTATACAACACTGAAGGGTGGCCAAAAATAAATTACAGAAAAATATTCTGTGGTGAAACACAGTAGGCTTTCAATGACTAATGTGAAGGGGAAAAAAAAAGTAACCAATCTGCATTATATATTGCATTATATATGCCTTGCAAATAGTCCATTAAAAACATTAGTTAAAAACATCATCAGAATTTTAGATAATGCTATATAGGAGAAACAATACAGACTAGGTTTTATTTTGTTTTGTTTTGTTTTGTTAGAGGACAAACTAATCAGTGACAGTATTTCAAGTTGTTAGCTTTGATTTTATGTCCTGAAGGCAAGAAGCTAACTTCACTAAGAGGCATATAGTTGCAAAAAAATTAAAGTTGGAGTATTTTTGATCTTGTTTCCAATTTTCTTGTTCTTGGGAGTGAAAGAAAATTATATGCCACCAGTTTCATGTACTAAAACTGTGGTAAACTTTGCTTTTGTCAGTTTGCCCTTCTGAAACTATTTTACATGAGACAGAAGATTTACTTTATAATGTCATATAAATGTCTTTTAAAACATACATTGTAATTTGCATCAAGCAAAAAAATTGAACTATGAACAACCATGCAAAATGGGCTCAAGGTAGCATATTTTCTTTATGTAACTTCAACACAAATCAGAATTTCCACAACTTTAAAAAAAAATTCCTAATTGAATGATATGAAATTTTTCTCTTGCAAGTACAAACATATTAAATTTGGTGCAAATGCTGGATATAAAGCAGCCTTTTTCCCCACAGATCCTTTACACCCCTGATAAATGATCTAAAATTAGGGTAAGATTGGGATTGGGCTGGAACTTGTGTGGAATGATGGTGGGATTGTCTAAATGAAACAGAGTTTTCCATGCTTCCATGTATAACCTTGTGTCACCTTGTAAGGAGCTGCCCGTTGAGCAATCTGTGGCATGGTACTGGTATTGTGCAGAGACTGACACAGCTGTATCATCATGGTGGAGATGGCAAAACATGCCTCAAGGAGCAACAGGAAAGAGATATTGAGAACCTGCAGCAGTTAAAAAAAATCTCTGAAAATAAGAATAGATAAAGAAAACATAAACAATATTGCATTATATACTTGCAGAAGTGGTGCCAAGGGATAGTATTTTAGTAGGTTTATTTCTAACATTTCTGAGACGTGGTATTTAATAGTCCTCAATTAAGTCAGGCAAGTTAGAGACACTAGAAAACTATTGCGGGACCTTGATGATTATTGTGCTTGATGCACAAGCATTATATTCTTAAAAACAAAATGAAAAAAGTGAAATTACAAAAGAAATTTAGTAATCATGAGTTCATTATAAGATTGTAAACTGGGAAAAATTCTCAGGCAGAAAGAAAAGAATCATTGGCTATTGAGAGAGCAAGTAGAGTTTGCAAAGCAGAGGAAATCACCCAGACTGAAGATGATGGAAGAACAAGGATGTTCTGACACTGCAGGCAGTACAGAAGTTGAGAAGGGAAAAGAGCTCATAAAACACAGAGATTGTGGTGAACATCATGTTCCTCCACAAACAACAAACTCGGGGGAGGAGGGGAAACAGAGGCAGATAGGGCATGGCATTCAGAAATAATTGCCCTAAGGGCACAGATAATTTTATCAATTGTGAAGTCTCTAGGTTGTTTTAGATTTTTTAAAGACTCAGCTCCATTTATCAGATACAACATCTGCCTAACTAATCATGTAACTATCAAACTAAATTGTTCTGGTTTTATACAACTCAAGGCAACATTTTGATCTATTTTCCCTTTTGCAATTAGCTGTATTTCCTTTGAAACTGATGATTGCTCTGCAAATGCACAGTTGGTATATGTTCACTATTTCCCAATATATGCAGATTAGCTGAAACAATAGCTATAGTTCTGACTAGGCTTCTTGTCTACTGCTGGATATTGGTGGATTATGTACAAATTTACCAGGTGCTCACTGACTTGTGATCAAAGAACCCAAAGTTCTGTTGGTGACACCAGCTGCAAAGTCATGCGTTAATCTGTACGATTTTCCAGTTTCTTCCTTCATCATTTCCTGTAGCTGGCAGGATGGAATGGAAGATTACTTGTACTCCCGATCCCTAGATTAGTCTCCCCAAGGCCCTAAAGTCTTTCTTGATTCCTCTTGGACTTTTGTTGGGATTTCCTCATCACCCACCTGAAAAACCAGCAAGGGATAGTAATCAGAGGGGCGTACCAGGCTAGAGACTTTGTAATGTCTCTCACCCGAGCCCCAAGCAGGAAGTATACTTCCTTATGCATCATAGGTTCTTTAATGTTTTTAGTTAAAGCTGAAAGGACATTTAAACTCTGAACTCCATATAAGAATAATGTTATTAATGCATCATGTATCACTTTAGTTTATTTCCTTTGCAAATTAATGTTTTTAATCTTCTTTTACTGAAAAAATTGAAAGTATCTAATAAATATTATTATATGTTATATTCCTTCTTGTAGTAAATAATACATTAAAAAAAATTTCACAGTGAAACTTGGAGAAAATAACTTCTCAATATTATCTTGGTAGGTGTCAACATCCACCCATTCCCTCTGAAATCAAAAGATTTCCTATCAGTTTGTGTAGAATTAGTCTCAGACAAATAAGTTGTTTATCTATTTTATAGAACTTCCATTGGTCTGAGTAAAAGCATTCTTCAAAAGGATCTATTGCAATTTAAAAATTTATGCATATCAAATAAGCTCAAATGTTTTATCCCTATTCACAGTTTACTTAAACTTTGAATACTGAGTTTTATTCAAAACACACACTTATTTTACTTCATATAATATCAGACAAAAACAGTGTATCTGTGACAATGAAATAGTCTGAATACGAAGGTGTAGATTCTCAATTTTGTACAACATCAAAACTTATGTTCTAATTGTGTTTCTCTCACCTAAATTAATTCAAGTGAAACCCACGGCTGGGCATTTATATTTTCAAAAGAAGCCTTGAACACTTATCCACTAGTCAAGACTAACAAGAAGGAAAAAATCCCTTTTTTCAATCTCAAATCAAAATGTTTCTTGCTTCCTATAAGAAAAAGAATTGCAAGTAATCACTTTTCTAAGCAAACTTAACTTGCAGATACAATTTGGGAAAGATTAATGCTTACAGAATAGGAAAAAAACAACTTGAACATGTGTATTTAAGCATTTGACAGTGCTGCAATTTGGTGAAGATCTCAGATCTATCTAAAAAGGAAATAAAATAAATTAAAACTACTCAGGATAAAAATTAAAACTAAAATTCCAGTTATATACTGGAATAATACATACAACATTTTCAAATTCAAGTCTTGTGATCTCTCGGTGTTGTATTATTTGAGTACATGGTGGCTTGAATGTGCTAGTCGCTTTTATTCCATTTCACATACCTATTAATCAAACAAATGCTGCATTTTTAAAAGAAAATCTGAATAAGCATTTCCTTCTACTAAAGAGAAGTTACAGAGTGAAAGCTCTGTCCAATGGTAAGCAAAAGAGTCACTGTCACATAAGTCTGTTAAAACAATATGAACGCCTGTCTTCCTTGAAAAAGGCCATAGAATTACACTGTTCTTCACGTTAATAAAAAACTGTAGTGGACTGTGAAGTTGTTTTGGCTAAAGTGAGCTTAACTACTGTTAACTCCTGGAGTAATTACAAATCATGTATTTCTGTATTTGCGTAGAAGCAAGGGAGGTGAAAATTGCTTTGGCAGCACTTCTTTTCTAACAGCTATTGATAAGAGTTGAATGAGACCTGTTGATATTTATTTATTTATTTATTTTGTAAATTTAGGGAATATGAGTTCTCTATGAGGCATTTTAGCAGATTCATGTTCAATTTCTCCATGTGCAATCCACTGAAGTAAAGAGAGACATTTAACTGCAGATAAATGATAATTACAACTGTTTAGGGTGCCTACCAGTCTAACCTCCAATGCTCAGTAGTTTTTTTCCCCTTATAATCTCTCCATGGGTATTGGTTTCTTACTCTTTTTCATTAGTTTTTATCAGCTTTTGTTGTTGTAGTAGTTGTTGTTCTCATGAAAAGCCTTATTCTTTTAAACTAGCATTCTCTGATAAAATACTTTGTTTAAAAACCAACTGTGATCACATTAAATCCCCTATTACTGCAGCTACTCAGTATAGGCTCCTTTCTGTCTTCCATAAGCTGTTACAATTGATAGAAGAGCCAAATCAGGAACCATGAAAACCTCAGTTACGTGTAATTGTTGGCAAATATTACTTTTAATGGTCATATTTTAATTAAAAGCTTAATGTAGCTGTATAAATTACTGTGTCATCCTGCTTTAGTCTTGACATCTCTTGGTTTTGTTTTTTTAATCATAATTTGCACTTTTATTCATGACAAACTTCAAACTCACACTGGAATTTCAGAAATATTATTTCCTTTTGAATTACTGAGGTTCAAAAGCTAGTACTGTTATTACAATAAAGTTACTTATTACTGTGTATCAAGCCTTCTTTCTTACAAACACTCCAAAACATAGTTCAAAACAAAAAAAGAAATAAAAAAGAAAAATATTGGGGTTTTACTCATAGTGGTAAAAAATGGTTCCAAACTATACTTAACATTTCTGGAAACAGGCATTTCTAATGAAAATATTGCTAGAGCTATCTGTAGTTGTGTTGTAATCTGGAAAAAGTTAGCAGGAGCATTATTCATAGGAAACACACAGCTTTAATCTCTAGAATACTCACACACTAGTGAGGCATTTTCCATAATTTATTTTATGAGCTTCAGTTTCAAATTAATTTTACAAATTTAATGGTTTGGGAAATTATTATGGGAAACAATAATTCAGAGCTGACCTTTTCTGAGCTACCTGTTATTTGATTGGTTTAACTAGCAATGTCTTTAATTGAATTTGTCAGCAACAAAAATATGTGTGCTAACAGCTGCTGGCTTACATTTTATAATTATTGTTATTACCTCAGATAAATATTTAAGCAGGTGAAGAAAGGGTGGGCATAGAACAAAGTCACCTACAATAGCACAAAGTGAAACTCTCAATGGAGAAGTTGTAATACTGTTTCTTTAGAAATACACTTCTGAATTAGCAGAAATTGCAACACATTTTTTGCCATTTAGTGTTAAAAATTATGTTATACATCTGATATTGTGGGTAAAATAATTCATTAACAAATAATTCAGTTCTCATGTCTTGATACTAAAAAATGTATAATTTTGCACAAATTTTGTGAGAAGATTCTTGTTTTTTCCTTCTTTGTTTGTTTTTAAAGTAGCTTAGTGTCATTAAATCATATGGCAGAAAACAGTAATGAAATGTGCCACTGTCTTCTAGTCTTAAATAAAGAATTTCTGGAGAATGAACAGCAGTGTATTGGACTTGCTTAGCAAGGTTTGGTAGCAGGAGGGCTACAGGGGTGGCTTCTGTGAGAAGCTGCTAGAAATTTCCCTCATGTCCAATAGAGCCAATGACTGTTGGCTCCAAGACAGACACACCACTGGTCAAGCCTAGGCACACCAGCAATGGTGGTAGTGCACCTGTAATAACATAATTAAGAAAGAGGAAAAAAAGCCCCTGCAATTGCAGCCAGAGAGAGGAGTGAGGATACAGGAGAGAAACAACTCTGCAGACACCAAGGTCAGTGAAGAAGAAGGGCAGGTGGTGGTGCTCCAGGCACCGGAGCAGAGACTCCCCTGCAGCCTGTGGTGAAGACCATGGCGAAGGACTGTCTCCCCTGCAGTCCATGGAGTTCCACAGTAAAGCAGCTATCCACCTGTGGCCCATGAAATACCCCATGTTGGAGCAGGTGGATGGCCAAAGGAGGTTGTGACCCCACGGGAAGCCCATACTGCAGCAGGCTCCTGGCAGGACTTGTGGATGCGTGCAGATAGAGGTGCCCACGCTGGAGCAGGTTTCCTGGTAGGACTTATTGACTCTGTGAGGGACTCATGCTGGAGCAGTCTGCTTCTGAAGGACTGAAGCCTGTAGGAAGACACCCATGTTGGATCAGTTAGTGAAGAACTGCAGCCCATGGGAAATACTCATGCAGGAGAATTTTATGGAGGACTATCTCCAATGGAAGGGATCCCACTCTGGTACAGGGGAAGAGTGTGAGGAGTCCCCTTGAGGAGGAAGGAGTGGCATTGACAACATGTGATGAACTGGCTGCAACCTGTACTCCTTGTCCTTCTGCGCTGCTGAAGGGGAGGAGGTAAAGAAATTGGAAGCAAAGCGATTTGATGCCAGAAAGAAGGGAGAAGTGGGGGAAAGATGTTTTTTAAAATTTGGTTTTATTTCTCATTTCCCTACTCAGATTTGATTGACAATAAATTAAACTGATTTTCCCAAGTTGAGTCTGTTTTGCCTGTGATCACAATCAGTGAGTGAGATCTCCCTGTTCTTATCTTGACCCATGAGCCTTTCATTATATTTTCTCTCCCCTGTCAGGCTGAGAAGGGGAGTGATTTGGCGGACATTTGCCATCCAGTCAGAGTCAACCCACCACAAGTAGTTTCTTTCAAAAATGCTATTTCTTCTACCCTATCTGACAAACATTTTTTGTAGTACTTTTTTAAATTAGTGTTCTGTCAAATTTCTTGCCATAGAAATAACGGAAATGGTTCACATTTTCTATGTCATTGCTAAAAAAAGGAAAAATCTCTTTGAGGAAAGCATGTCACTTCTTATTAACGTAAGGGATTGAATGCATATGAAATTATCTCTAATTCCAACTCACACACTAAAATGAATACAGGATCAGGCCTTCTGATTTTCTAGATGTGATTTTTATTCTTACTGTCATTACTAGATCTCTTCACTTTGGAACTTAATGAGTAGCTTAAATCCAGTTATTGAGACATAAAAGCACTGTATACTATTTGGAACATCTAATGCTGATTGTTTGTGAATAATGTGGGATTTATGAGAGGCAGTAAAAAAATTCTTAAGTACCAACAAGCCTACTTTCAAGGAAGAAGTGTAATGGCTGTACTAATCTGCATGAATGAATTATATGAAGTGAGAAACAATAAATGACAAAGATGTTAAAGCAGAAGGGTACATCCAACATTTCTGAAATTACAGATCTTGTATTTAGTTTAACAATTGCAATAGCTTAGAAAGACACATTTCAATCCGTGAAAAAAAGGCTATTGTATTCCAGTTTCAGAACTGTCATCAGACTTGCTAACACCTGTTATATGCAGTTTCTCCTAACCTATGTAGAAAATACTCTACCTCAGTCACATAGGGTTATATATTATTGCCTGTAAAATACAAGTTGATATATAAAAAGTAATTTTGTTCTAAGTATCCAAGACATTTGTTTGGGGTTTTTTGTTTGGTTTTTTTTGAGCTAGTGGACAAATAAGCAAGATAACAGCATATCTGATATGATCTTTTGATGCTCATGGACATAAGCAATTTGTCAAAGGATTTTTTTAAGGTATGAAGTAGGACAGGTGCTATGCTGGACCATATTCTCACCAACAAGGAAGGGCTGGTGGGGAATATGAAGCTCAAGGGCAGTCTTGGCTGCAGTGACCATGAGGTGGTGGAATTCAAGATCCTTAGGACAGCAAGGAGGGCACACAACAAGTTTGCTACCCTGGACTTTGAGAGAGCGGACTTTGGCCTCTTCAGAGACCTGCTTGGTAGAGTATTGTGGGATAAAGCCCTGGAGGGAAAAGAGGCCCAAGAAAGCTGGTTAATATTAAAGGATCACCTCCTCCAAGATCAGGACTGATGCATCTCAACAGAAAGGATGTCAGCCAAAAATGCCAGGAGGCTTGCATGGATGAGCAAGGAGCTCCTGGACAAACTCAAACATGAAAAGAAAGCCTACAGAGGGTGGAAGCAAAGACAGGTAGCCTGGGAGGAACATAGAGAAATTGTCTCAGCAGCCAGGGATCAGGTTAGGNATCTACAGGGACCTACAGGCCAGTTAGTCTCGCATCTATGTCTGGTAAGATCATAGAGCAGATCCTCCTGGAAACTATGCTAAGGCATGTGGAAAATAAGGAGGTGATTGATGACAATCAACATGCCCTTCACTAAGGGCAAATTGTGCCTGACAAATTTGGTGGCTGTTATGATTTGAGGGGACATAGGCAAATTTTATGGTATTGCTGCAAGGACCCAGAGAGGGGACTGGAGTTTAGGATCCTTTGTGAAAAGGGGTCCAGGGTGCAGAAAGCTGAGGAATACATATTCCCTCCCACTTCCTGCCAAACTCTGTAAAAGCCAGGAAAATGGGAAGTCCCTCCCCTTTATTTCCTGCTCTGCTGATTGCCACATGTAGCCATCCCAGAGAGAGAAAGAATGCTTCCTTTGTCATCAGCTTGCCATGTGCTCTGCAGAATCTGAATCCATTGGGTGCTGGGAAGAGTTTTAGACCCTTTTTCCCTGAATTGGCTTTGTCGTGAGAGACATTCAGGAACTTATATCAGTGATTATTGGTATCGAGTTGTATATATATTTGTATATTTTGTTTGTTTCCCACCTGTTAATCCCCCTTCCCCATTTCACTAAATCTGTTACAGTTTTAACTCCCAGCCTTTAAGCCTCTATTCCTTATTTCATCTTTATATTCCCCAGGAAGGATGGAGGGGTGTAATAGAGAGCAAATTCTGTTCTCTGGGTTATGGCTCACCCTGGCCACTTAAACTCAGACAGTGGCCTTCTATGAAGGGATTTCACAGCTGGTGGATAAGGGAAGAGCAACTGATGTCATCTACCTGGACCTGTGCAAGGCATTTGATACTGTCTTGCATGACATCCTTGTCTCTAAATTAGAGAGGTATGGACTTGATGGATGGACCTCTTGGTGGATACGGAATTGGCTGGATGGTTGCACTCAAAGAGTTGTGGTCAATGGCTCGATGTCCAAGTGGACATCAGCGACAAGCGGCGTTCTTCAGGGATTGGTATTGGGACAAGTGCTGTTTAACAGATTTGTCTGTGATATGGATGATGTGATCAAGTGTACCGTCAGCAAGTCTGATGACACCAAGCTGTGTGATGTGGTCAACAAACTGGAGGGAAAGGATGCCATCCAGAGGGACCTTGACAGGCTTGAGAAGTGGGCCTGGGCAAACTGCATGAAGTTCAACAAGGCCAAGTGCAAGGTCCTGCACATGGCTCTGGGCAATCCCATGCACAAATACAAGCTGGGTGGAGAATGCTTTTGGGATAACACTATGTCTGTGGAATTCATGACACAAGCCATTGTACATCACAGTGACATATTTCTTTCTATGTGATAGCATGTTGTTTATCAGAAACATTTCCATTCACCCCAGAGAGACACAGTAAAGTTCAAAGTGTGTGAAGATAAATACTTTTAATAAATTACGTATGTAAAATACTTGATATTATTCTTCAGCTGAAAACAGGTAAAAATAGACAAATTCATTGTTCATCTCTTATGATTTCTAGTTGTATGTCAGTATGGCATCCTCAGGGGATTCAGATGCAATTTAGCAACCCTGTAACATTTACCTGCCTAGTTTTAAGTGGTAAAAAGACATTTTCATACTTACAGGCTGTCACTCATATTACTATAGTAGATCAGAAATGCAATCATGAAACAGCCAAACTAGAGAAACTAAGTATGGTTATTTAGAACATCAAAGTATGTTGAAAGCACAAAGCAAGAAGACAAGAAAAATAAAGATTTTTTGTCTTTTCGGGATCTTGAATGTTAAGTCAATTGTTAAAATACAGATTCATAGAATTAAAGAATCATAGAATCATTGAGGTTGGAAGAAACCTTCAAGACCATCCAGACCAACCACCTACCTACATTACCGCTAAACTGTATCACCCAGCACCACATCCAGATGCCTCTTGACCACCCCCAGGGACGGTGACTCCACCACCTTCCTGGGCAATTTATTCCAATATCTAATCACCCTTACAGTGAAAAAAAATTTCCTAATGTATAATCTGAATCTCCCCTGCTGCAATTTAAAGCTGTTTCCTCTTGTGATTTCACTATGGACATGGCAGAAGAGACTGACCTCTGCCTCACTACAACCTCCTTTNGACTCAAATGCAGGACCCGCCACTTGGCTTTATTGAACCTCATCCCGTTGGACTCTGCCCATTAATCCAGACTGTCCAGATCTCTCTGCAGAGCCTTCCTACCCTCAAGCAGATCTACACATCTACCCAACCTAGTGTCATCTGCAACTTGTTGAAGTTACATTCAATTCCCTCATCTAGGTCATCAATAAAGATATTAAACAGAACTGGCCCCAACACCAAGCCCTGGGGAACACCACTAGTGACTGGCTGCCAACTGAATTTAGTTCCATTAACCACAATTCTCTGGGCCCGTCTTTCCAGCCAATTTTTCGCCCAGAAAAGAATATATCCACCCAAGCCATGGGCAGCCAGTTTTCTTAGGAGAATGTTGTGGGTGACAGTGTCAAACAGATTACATTTTTTGACTTATCTACTATGGTCAACACACAGCTACCGAGAAATACTAAATTGTCTTACATATTTCCTTCCACTTCTATTTGCTCAATGTTGCATATTTAGGAGCAATACCAATACTTATTTGGAAAAATCAGCCAACCTGTTAAGAATGCTTTCCATTTTATTTTACTGAAAATAATTTGCAACAGTTCATTAAGATGGAAAAAATCCCACACTTTCAAAACATGCATTTTTAAAATGCCTAACTGTTCTATGAAGATTTGTTTGATTCAGTTTTCTATCCCCACAATGACAGCACCGAAGAAGAACTAAGTTACTTGAAACACTTCTAATTTTGGGGACAAAAATCTTTCATGAATGATTTTTCTGTGCTGTACCAAGATTTTCTCTAGTTCCATTAGGACTGCTTTCCTAATCACTATTCCTTCAGCAGAAATGACTGCTTGACATATGCTGTTCTCACTTTCAGTAAGAATATTTTTAGGAACAACATAGATTTTATCAAAAGAAGGAGGTTCTTTTTCTCCCAAATTTTAAGCTTGAGCAAGAGGGAAAGTGAATTCTGTGGTGATGGTACATGGCTAATTAAACTGGAATTTTTTAACTACAACTTCAGTACTACCTGGGAGGAAAAAAAACCCCAAACTTCATTTTTTCACAGTGCGTCTTATCAGTTTGAGCCACAAAACCTGGTTTTGACTTGATGTGCAGTTTCTTCTGGATAGACAGCTGGGTTTTGACCCTTCTGTTGTGTTTGCAAGATATGAACTATTGTCATAACAAGCAATTGCGTTGTAATGTGGTTCTTTATCCTCTGTATTTGAACTCACTTCACCATCACATTTCAGGGAGCCAAATAACTGTCAAGCTAAAAGAATGTTCAAACTGAAACAATCTGAACTGGCTTTAAAAATATCGTCTAGAGGTTAAAGATAAAATATTTTAATTTTATCTTGTCAAGCTATTGAACTGACAGCTAGTGCTACGAATTTTAAATACATTAATTTAATACTCAGATATTCCTAATAATATGAAGTTCATCAATAAAACTTTAATAATTGCCTTCTTAATCTCTGTGATCACAAATCATAGAATATTACACTTATTTGCCTATATCTGCACTTTTTATCTTTTACAAAAACCACAGCAAATTAATTCTAAATAATGAACACTTATTTTCTCCTGTTGGATATATCTTAATTGTCATTGAAAGTACTGTAGATATATCCTTGTTCATCTGAGTTCACACATGGAATCTAAGACACAGTGAGGTCTGAGGGATCTGTTTTTTACATCTACATTACCAAAATTTCACTCAAATAGTTCCATGTTGATATTTTCAAAGCTGAAGCTCTGCTCACCAAGAAGAGAAAAACAAAGCACTGAATTTCTGATTAAAAGAAATTGATACACAACCAAAGCAACCTCTAAGAAACTTTGAATAGTTTTTTTATTATTAAGAAATTTTGCTAAATTAATTTCTATAAGAGATGAAGTTTGCACAATTTAAATTTATTTTTTCTGCAACTTCTGAAATTGAAAATATATGGATTATGAAATAATAATGAAATTAATAATAATGAAAATTGTATATCATTGTATATCTGACACAGAACCAGAATTATAAAACTGATATAAATCTTAAACAACTCAAACTGTGGTACACAATTGTCCTCTTGTTTTTTATTTGTTTATTTTTTCACTTTTTCTTTCCTACTGGTTTATCATTTCTGCTGTTTCCTTCATGAAAATTTATTTCATTTGATAAGGTGACAGAATTTCAGCCTAGAAAATGACAAGAAAATACCCACATTCAAGATTCGCAGCCTTAAAAAACTGGCAGCAATCTAACTGCAGTGAATCAACCCTTTAATCGTGAAAAATAAATATTAATGCTAACTTCATATTTAATTAAAAAAAAGACAGTACTGCAAGAGAAGGCAGAAATAAATTAGATTTTGCTATAAAAATGTGAATTTGTTTGGAGAACATGTGTATTAATTTGGGTAAAATCTATTACTGCATGGAAACTACTTGTACTTTTACAGTAAGACTAATTAAGTCAAGGGGATAATTTTATTACTTCAGATAAAAGTAATTTTTGTTTTAGTTAACTACATTAAATAAAAGGATGACCAAATCACATGATTTAGATCACACTTTAATCTGTTACTGATGTGCAAATGTGAGAAAAAATCCTTCATAAAGACGGAAATGGAATTTTGTTGTTAGTGTTCACTCAAATATAAATAGGTACTGTTTGTGTGAAATCACTTCTGCTTTTAGACCAAGATATAGTAAGTGACACTGTACTTCAATGAAATCACAAAACCAAAGGTCACTCAGTAAACTGATCAGAACAAATTACTGCCTGGTTTGAAAAGTAACAGACTCTGGGCTGGGTGATCCTTAAAGTCAGAAATAATTTAGGATATTTACTTCGTAAATTCGCCATCTATCAACAAGAATGTAACAAAACAAAGAATAAGAATCTATGGTATGTCAGTAGTCCTAACTCTGCAACTGATGTACATCATATAATAACCATTTCTATCTCCATAGGAAATGAAATAGCATAAAACTTTATTCTTCCCAGTATCCATTCAGTTTATAACAAAAAATAAAATAAAAAAAACCCTAGTTTATTAAGGTTGATTGGCTAAGCAGCTGGAGGTCAGAAATAATGAGAGTCACCATTCATGATTCTTTGAATTGTGACATACAGTCATTGGATCTTTCATTATTCAGAACTGTTCTAACACCTATAAATAGGTGACCATCACTCCTTTTGTCTCTGCTCAGGGTCTAAATTAAAAAGTAAATATAAACTTATTTCAGATACAAAGCCCTCTTATATATATATTTAGTCCTCTCCCTATATATAAAGTCTTCTTATATATGAGAGTTACCAGAGTGTTGCTAAAATCAACAGAAGTCATAAAGTGATTTATTAGAGCTTCATAAAAGTTGCTCATCCAGGGAACACTGACAGGACACAGTGACCTCTTAAATCTACCAGCCCTCCCTGTAGCCAGGAAAGGAGAAGCTTTTACAGGCTTGTCAGCCTGGGTTGGTAGGGGGGAGGGAAAATTATGGAAAAAGACTGATAAACAATTGACAGATAGATCCCTGAAATTTCAAAAGCTGACAATATCAAACATTGCTGAGTAATTCACGTTCTACCAAACTAACTACAATAATCACTCAGATTTCCACATGCATAGGAACCTAGGATTTCTGGAAAATAGGCACTGAGCATGTATGACTCAATTGTTCTGTTCATACGATATAAAGTTGATCTGTAAATGCAGAGCAAATCTGATGCCTCTGCGACTTAGACTTTCTACATACTAAATCACAGACTTACAATTTTGGGAAATTGTCAAAAGACCCAGGAAGATATTTCTCAAGTTTTGTCACACACACAACATTAAAGGATATTTTTTAGCAGTTAAATGTGAAATGACAATTTAGCTGATCAAAGCAATAGCTGTACACCAACTTACCACCTCAACACAATGTCGTCACAGTGCAATCAATGACCGGAGGATTAAAAGTGTAAGACTCTTCAAGATTTCCCTAAAAGAGAAAATAAAGCATGTTTTATTTGAATTTCTACAGTAACACAAAATCTGAAGGATTCAAGAAACAGAAAATGTTAGTATGCTGACAATAAGTAACTTCTGCAAACTGCTGTTATTGAAAGGCAGCAAAATATAGTGAAATTTTTAGAGTAACTCTGATGTAAACCAGTTTGGACTATAAAAGGTCAATACTGAATTATTTGAATCAGATTTTTTCTGATTAAAGTGTTGATGAAACAGTAATTGTGCTTTCAGCCACATTGTCTTAATTATAAACATGTTCTTTCACTGTACTAGAATGAATCTTTTTAAATGTACTATTTTTAGTGCAAAAATGTAGTTTCATAACTGAACTTCTACTGTCAGCTCATTAAGTACACTAGAGGCACTACCAAAACCAGCAGTACTAGCACAGCCAGTATGTTAATCAGTAAATTACTGTAACAGTTTGTGAAAACAAAACTGTAGCCTTGCCAACAGTAAAGCTATCTGTTCAAATACCACAAACCAGTATCAATCTCTACCATATAAATGTTCATTATAACTCACTTATTTAACTCTTTCTCACTAGAATTCAGGCTTACAGAGGTCCTATGAACTACTCAAGCCAAAACTGGTGAGAGTCAAGTACACACTGAATGCAGGGATCATCTTTACAGCATATATTTGAATGTCACTGCAGGATAGTAACAATTTAAAAAGTACCTTTCTTTTCAGTTGTCTGTATCTTCATACTTTGTTTTTGGATGCATTTAATTATTTCCCAACTCCACTCTGGTCTGATTTTACATTATTTGTACTTTGGGAGGAAACGATAACTGCTTTTGTGACAATAGCATGTCTACCATGCAAAGACACTCCTTTCTAAACTGACTTTCTATTTTATTTCTTCTTCATTTTATATACATCCCCTTCCCTTTCTGCTTTTTGTGGAATGCATTGACCTGTTGACTCTTCAACCTATTTTGGTTGTCAAATACACAAGTTATTTCATTGCATCGAATTAGTCTAGAGAAATGACAGCCTGATGGTCTATCTTTTCTTCCATAATAAAAGATTTCTTTCAGGGTTAAAAAGCAATTCAAAAACCCCTAAACCTCAACTGTTTTCTCAATATTGTATTAAGCAGGAAATTTCTGCTTTTAGGTGGGGCTGAGGTTGGTGTTTTCCTGCTGTATTAATTTCTTCATTGCTTCATTGGTGCTATCATCATAGGACCATAGCTCCATAACATGATGCTGTTGTCCTTTATCTCATTCTTGTTTTCTAGCTCTAACTTGCCTGCTTGTCTTTTCAAGTATCCATCTTTCCCCTTCTGGAATTTTATGTACCTTAATATTTCTCATGCTTCCACCTTCCTACTGTCTTCCATAAATATCCAAGTGTTCCATTTTTTCACTCTTCCCCTTTACTGAATAACAGCTGGCTTAGCCTGACCAAAGACACTCTATTTTCCTTCTCATCCTTCTTGGACTATTCTCTATGGGCTTCGATAACATCTTTGTCTCTGGAGTACACGTTCTACTTAAAATACAGTCATGAACAAAACAACAAAAGCAGCAGATTTTGGTCTTTATGCTGCTAGTCTGAAGGTCTTGCAGACTTTATACTGCCAGACTTTTTCTTCTAAAAAAACCACTCCCAATAATATAACTGAAACATATATTGTGACAGTAAGAATGAGGTAATAAAACAGATGCACAAAAACTGAGTTTTTCAGTGTTCTGATTCCCTCTTAAGTACAGTGGACATTCATCTTACTTTCTAAATGTGCATGGTGTCCACAAAGAAGTCAATTACATACCATTGAAAAGTTAACCTTAAACTAATACAAGCAATAATAAAAAAGAAACATTTTTTGTTACCCAAAACCACAACAGGCTTAACTACAACAGCCAAATATTTTATACTCTCTACTACTCTCTCTACTATTTTATATTCTCAGTAGAAGTACTTTCTGTCATTCTGTTGAATATGATTCTTTGATTCTTTGCAATGCTTTTCATATTCTAAGATTATATCCTACAAGCTCAAGAGCAGTCCATCCCAACAAGCAGGAAGTCAGACAAAAATGACAGGGGGCCCGCATGAATAAGGCACTCTTGGCAGAACTCAAACATAAAAAGGGAATGTATGAAAGGTGGAAACAGGGACAGGTAACCTGGGAGGAATACAGAGACACTGCTTAAGCATGGAGGGCAGTGGAAAGGGTAAGGAAATCGAAGCCCAGGAATAGAATCTGGTAAGGGATGTAAAGGGAACAAGAAATGCCTCTTTAAGAACATCAACAGGTAAAGGAAGATTAGGGAAAATATAGACCCATTGCTGTATGTGGCAGGGGCCCTGGTGAATCAGGACATGGAAAAGGCTGATACACTGAATGCCTTCTTTGCCTTGGTATGCTTGGTCTTAACTAATAAGACTGCTCTTCAGGAATTCCGGAGACCAGGGGAAACGTTTGGTGCTACAAGCCATCAGGCTTTACCTACATACCTAGGAAGGTGATGGAGCAGCTAATTCCGGAAACAATTTTCAGACAGTTGACTGGCAAGAAAAACACCAGGAGCAGTCAGTATCAATTCACTCAGAAGTCATGCTTGACCAACCTGATAACCTTCTATGATGAAATTACAGGCTTGGTAGGTGAGGGGAGAGAAATGGGTATTACGTACCCTAGACTTCCATATGGCTTTTGACTCTGCAGTAACACCCTTACAGAGACGACAAAGTATAGGCTGGATAAACAGATGATGAGCAGACAATTGAAAATGGGTCAAATGCCTGAGTTCAGAACATTGTGATCAGCAATACAAATTAAAAAAATTGGAGGCCAGTAACCAGCTGTGTGTCCTGGTGGTCAATATTAAGCAATACTACGTTCAATGCCTCCATTAATGATCTAGGGGCTGGTGCAGAGTGTAGCCTCAGCAATGTTGTAGATGACACATAACAGGGAGGAGGGGCTGATAAACCAGAGGTTTGTGCTGCAAGCCAAAGGGCAGCTAAACAAGCTAGAGAAATAGGCTGACAGCAACCTCACGAAGTTTAACAAAGTGGAAGTGGAAAGCTTTGCACAAATGGCCCTGGGGATCCTTGTGGACACCAAGCTGAACGTCAGTTAGTAATATGCATTTGCCACAAAGAAGGCCATCATCCTCCTGGGATGCAGCAGGAGGAGTGTTGTCAGGAGTTCAAGGGAGGTGATCCTTCCATTTTTGTTCAGCACTGGTGAGGCCACACCTGGAGTACTGTGTCCAATTCTGGGCTCCCCGGTACAAAACACATACAGACATACTTGTGAGAAACAATGCAGTGCCAGGAAGATGCTGAAGGGACTGGAACATCTCTTCTATGAGGAAAGGCTGAGAAAGCTGGGACTGTTTAGCATGGAGAAGAGAAAGCTCAAGGGGAAACTCATCAATGTATATAAATATGTGAAGGGAGGGTGCAAAGAAGATGGAGTCATGCTCTTTGGTGTCCAATGGCAGGACAAGAGGCAACAGGAACAAGGAAACACTATAGGATCTGTCTCAGTATCAGGAAACATTTTTTTTACTGTGAGGATGACTGAACACTGGAGTAGTTCACACAGAAATGACTCTGGAATCTTCAGCCTTGGAAACATTGAAGAGTGATCTGGACATGATCCTGGGCAACCTGCTGTAAGTAACTCTGCTTGAGCATGGAGGTTTGTCCATATCCAACCTCAACCATTCTGTGATTCTTTGATTTCTTATTCACGGCACTTACAGTTTGTAGTTTTTCCACCCACCTAGGCAGACTACGTGATTCAAAACCACCTTCCACCTTTTTCTATATCTTATTGGTGACATTCATAAGCCACAACATTCTTAATGATTCAGGAAAAAATAAAAGGTGAGTAAATAGTAACAAATGGAAAATAATGATCAAAAAGACTTTGTCCTAAAAACTCTTTTCCCCTAAACTTTAGGGAAAACTTTTTGTCATAATACAAGAGCAGCTTCAGAGAAAAGGGTTTTTTTGAAATGCACTGCACATGCAACACAAAGGAAGTTGTTGAAAATAGGCAGGTAGAGAACTTTTTTTCCTAAAAATCATAACTATGTTATGACTCAATGACACTAAAGGAAATAAAGATGTTGGAGTAAAGCTTATTAGCCTTTCAGATTTTTTTATTAAGGAAAGCACAGATAAGAGATACTAAAAAAAGACTATTTCTTGAAATAGAATTTCGTTGGAGAAAATGCCAACAAAGTGAAAACAACATGGCTTTAAAATGATCTTTTTCTCCTGGGTTTAAATTTAAGCATGATCATGGATTTAGGTATTTATGACCTCCAAGTACCCAAGCATGTAGAGACATCAAAATCTCATCACCAAGATCTTGAATATTCATGGAAGATACAATACGTCCTTGACTCAAAGCCCACTGAAGTAAACAGGAATCTTCCAATGCTCTGATTATGCTTTGGCCTGGTCTTCTAGACTAACAACTTAATGAAGAACATGAATGAAGACCCAGAGTATCACTATAGACTAAGAACTCTCAATTGTATCCAAACTAATCACAGTTTAATGAAACAAAAAATATTTTTCTAAATTTCAGGATTTTAAAATCTGATTTCTCTCCTTTCTCCACAGCAAAATAAAATGTGAGGTATTTTGGTCAGACTGAATATGGATTTTTTCCAGTGGAAAATCTCACCCAGATCTATTACAAAACAGAAAGTAAATGAGATTACACAGAAATCCTACATGTTGAAAAATTAGAAGCACTAGAACACTGTAATGGACTATGGACTGGAAAGCTTCTGACTCTGTACAAACTCTTTTGCAAAGTGAGCTTAACAAAAGAACAAAAAGGCCTCTTTTCTATCAATTACAGTCTGAGGAAGTGAAAGTGTCAAATACACAGCTGCCTACATGTCACTTTTCCAGCTACTGGTCAAGGTTAACATTTGTTCACAAATAAAAATTTTTTATTCTCATATACTCTAAGATCAAATCAAAACAGATTTATGTATTTTCTATTTTCTTGTTTAACATTTGTGAATTTAGATGTGTATATGGAATTACAATAGGCAAGAACTATAAAACAACTAGTCATTATAAATAGAAAGTTACATGTTTGATCCTGTAACCGAGTTTCTGGAATGTGCATCAGACTTTTGCTGGTGAGCACCAAGGCTAACACAGATCTTCTGTAAGAAATCTGCTATATTTCTATGCATGGTAAATCATGCTTATACATATGGGATTTTTAAAGTACTGTTTAACAGGCTGTATTTGAATCCTGACAGCCTAGACATTGAACTCCTTTCCTTTTCCATGTCTGGGAACAAATAGAAGAGGAAGTCATCCTGAACTGACAAACATATATCCCACTCCACTTCTCAATCACACTACATTCTTTCTGTGCAGAAGAGAGTACAGGATGATGTGAAAGCAGAAACTGAATTATTAATTAATTATAAAAGTAACATCTGGCTAACACTATTTTTAATCTATCAGCTCCTGGCACCAGCCCCAGTGATGTGGTGTCCATGTCAGTCAGCAGCAGTCTGGCAGTGGCCCATGACACCATGCTATTGATGACATGGACAGCCCAGGATGGGTGCTTCTTGGCTGCCAGGGAGACCTGGGACTGACAGCCGCCTTAGGTTGTAACCAAGTGAAATACTATGAATACCCATTTGGTGGTTCATTTCAAAAATTCAATTTTTTTTTTACATCAAAGTATTTTTTTCTCAACAAATCATTCATTTTTATTTTATATTTTAAAAGATATCTTTACATAAAATTTAAATTTAAAATTGAACTTTTCAATTTTCATTTCATCATGACAATTTTCTATATGAAGACACATTTTCTGCATTTTCTATATGAATTCTTTTTTACTAGAGAGTTTAAAGCTAAAAAGATAGACTTAGCAAAGAAGATTTCCAGTGTATTAATTTCAGTGTGATTACATTTAAGAATACAAAATATTTTGAGGTATAAAAAGAATTTCTACATATTCCAGAGCTGACTCCAATCTTATTCTACAAACTAAATTTAGCTTAGAATTTTGTAGTGGTGCCAAGTGTCTTGTAAATCTATATGGAACCAGAAAAGACACCTTTCTAATCTCAGATGACTAGATTATAATGCATTGCAACTCAAACCCAAACCAAACAAAAATGAACCCTGTAAATCTGTCTTGAAAGCCACAGATACTGTATTTTTTAAATTTTCCTGTCTCCTACTTTCTTGTTATAAACTTTTAAGAAGCAACCAAAATATCTCAGATTCTTTATTACTATTGGAGACCAAAAAAAACAAACTGGAAAGAGCTCAACCTCAGCTCTGAAAGGTGCCAAATATTTCTGAAGTGTTGTATTTCTGTGCTGTGACCTCTCACCTACTGAGGAAGAACCCATTATTCTCAACTAGTATCTGAGTTTGCAGATTTTTTTTCCTTGTTAAAAGTAAAGAAATATAAAGAAGTATAAACTGCAAGGGAAGCATATTATTTTTATATGAACTTTCAATGGGTTCAAATGTGGTGAAACAAGGTTCCACATGAAAACAGACTGAGTCAAACATTTTGAAGTCATTGGGCTTTCAGTATCAGCTATATTTTCCACAGTCACACTGGAAGCAGAATGAATAGAATACACAAATAATCAGGGATATATGTTGTCAGTGCTGGAGACTGAATGATACTGTTCAAAGTACTACCTTGAATACAGATTTTGCTGTATTTTAACATGGCTGTGGGTATGACAGAGATTTCTTAGGCTGACACTATACACCAGCTAACATTTTATTTATGTATAAAAAGCATCAATTAACTTTTTTTATTTAAGTTATTTAATTAATTGTCACATCATAGGAGTGCTGATTAAGCAAAACGAACTCATAAAATATGTCCTAAAAAACTGCTGCCCCTTTTTATAAACAAATGTAAATAGAAGATTCTTTGTGAATTAACCCACTCTTTTATCAGCACCCTCTGTGAGTCTAAACTATGTATTCTAGCTGTTTGTATTAAGTTGCTTGCTCCAGGTACATGGGCTATCATCACTTGAAAATTATTAACCTGTCCAGTTCACCACTAGTGAAAAACTTTCTTCATGTTCAGTATAATTTCCCTTTCTGTTAACACTGCTATTTTTCTTGAAGTAGTCTTAAAAAAACCCACCAACCAGTACTTCTAAACAAAGGAATTAAAACTGATACCTAAAATGTATTCTAAATGTTCTATTTACAAGCATAAGTACAGTCCACTTTAAATAGATTAATTTAATGTAATTTTCTTGGAAGAGTAATGAAAACATTCTGCGTATATTTAAAAGAAAAAAAAAAAAGACAGAACAAGAGTTACAGGTTTTAGCCGTAAAAAGAGAAATCAGAAGAAAAAAAATCAGGATTAACTCTTTCAAAGTTGTGGCAGTGGGACAGAACTTTGGTACTTTTTCATATATTTGGGGGCATGCCTTCCTTTCACCCTTTCTCTGCACTGCTTTTTTTCCAACTACTTTTGCATGGTTCTTTTCTATTCTTACTCCATTTGTTTCAATAATTTAACTGTTAGGACTCATTCAGCAAATGTGAATATCATAGGATATCTCTGGAAACTCTTCTATTTGGTTTCATAAACTTGCAGACACAGAAAAATCTTCATTTATATATATAAAATATATGAAAATGAATGTCACAGCTCCAAAAGCTTGTGTCTAAGTCCATGTCTCACAGTGTTACATGCTCTGGAGAGAAAAGACATGGGCTGTGCCAAGTGGCTGGGGGCAGATTTTAGAGAGAGTGTTCTGTTAGACTCTGTGTGTGACCATGATCAGGCCTCTCTTGATTTTGTCACTGGTAAATTGGATGACAGTTTTCTACTATGTCACTTACATCCCATATAAATAAATTCATTGAAGAATACTGTGAAACATGAATCTATGTGCAAGAATTTTACTAATTTTAATTTGATCTCATTAAGGTTAATTCTCTTGTGGTCATCCTTTAGTCTTCCTCAATCATTCTTGTATTGAAATTATGAAAATTGACATTTATTGTATTTCATACCTTAGGTATATAAAACTAACAGTTATGAGAGAAAAAAGAGTATGTCCTTCTGTCCTATTATTCTGCCCTCTCTACTTTCACTTCCTTGACACAGTCAAAGAGTCTAGAGAGCTCTGCACTGATACTTTTAAAAGGGTCTCAGTTTCTGCAAGTTTACCTCTTTGATGACGGTGTGATGAATGTCACACCAGCACAGGGAAAGGGGCAGTAGCACATGATCTGGGACTTTTCTTTTGATGGTAATTAGACTAGAGATTGTCTTTTCCACAATGCCAAAAAGTATTCTCAGGTTTTTGGAAGTCACGGCCAAGGGCAAACAAGAGAGTTCTTTAACATCTGAACCACCTAACAGGAATAATTATAGCCAAGTCAATTTTTTTCCAAGAGAATCTCTTTAAACAGTGTGGTTGTGCACGTGAATAAAGAACAGGGTAGCCGATAATGTCATAGAAGGACTTAAGACTCATGAACAAGAAACCACATGTGTGCTCTACGAAAGAAAGACATACACCCAAACCAAAATGTAGTACCATAGTCAACATGGTACAAACAACTGTCATGCTGAGATATCCTAGATCTTCGTAACTTCATTTCAATGCTGGAAACTGTTCAAATGCATCAATATCAGACTGTTCGTAACATCAGCTATATTCAGATTTAGAGTATAAAAATATGTAGAAAACCTCTAAAAATGGAAGCACTGAAAAAATGAGGATGTTGGTTTTATTATAAGCAGGGTAAGAGAACAAGAAGTTGAATCTTCTCCATACTGGAGGTACTTAGACTGAATTAGATTAAGTGTCAGAGAGAGGGCTCAACATCTCTATCTTTTCACTAAAAAAGATGTTTAAAGGTATGAAAGACTGTATAAAACTTCGGCATATAGCTAGAATTGTCCCTTCATAGTGATGTTTTCCCCCGTTGAATTGGAAAATGAGGTTTTTTTCAGAAAATTTGACAAAGATATTATATTCTCAAAAGTTGCTTGCTTATTAAGGGTAAATTTTCCTTATTGATACAATGTTCACCATCAATAATATCTGATAATTATTCTCAAGATGTGTAAGCACACACAGAGTATTTACTGGCATCTTTAGAACAATGAACTTCAAAGTAAGGTGCAACATAAAGACAGTGAAAAATGTGTATTGCTGAAATGAAGATTATAGTGCAATACTCCTATATAATAATTTGTTTTTATTCAAGAAAGAAGACCAGGAGATGTGTCTTTGACTCCAAAGAGCAATGTCTCAGAGGAAGAAAAATATCCTCAAATTAAAACATGTGAATGTGAATAATTAAATCAAAATCAGGAATTTTAACATATAGCCCATGAGAGGCCTAAATCTGTTTCCTTAAAGAACAAGAATGCTAAGTTCTGCAAAACCAATAGACTAGCCAAGGAGGAAAAAAAAAATAGTTTAAGTTGGCCAGAAAGTATTTCCCATTTCTAGAGACAGTGTGAAAGGAGATGATAATGTAGATGTGCTAGAAGAATACTGAAATAGGTTGATTTAAGCATTTTTATCTAAATGTTTTCTCTGAATACTTTCTTGATTCCAAATTAATCGTCAGTCTAGGCCATTCATGGTCACCTGTGTATTAGTCCAGAAAGCTGGCAGCAGATGATAAAGCTGAGAGTTGTATTTGTGTTTGGAGACGTGGGGACAGTGTATTAAGACCTCTTACTTGTTTAATCCCATTTTTACCAACGGACTGAAACACAGTCTCTCTCTTAGGGTATGGCACAAGGAGGCAGTCTTCCAGGAATTCCATCTGAATGACTTCATAGACAACTAAATCAGTGTTTCACCTCCTGCAAAATCATTCTCAGTAGTATTGCTATTTAGAGGCAGCATGATGAAGAACAATATCAAGAAACATGGCATTGCTCCAGTAGGAATATAGTATCATAGGAAGCAAAATAGAGGGGTTTCAGGCTGCTATTTGGTAAAGATTTAAACTCTAGTAAAAAGGCCCCTGTGGAGAAATAAAGTGAAAATGTGTTTAAGCCTTTTTCACCTATCAGAATGGCATCAGAGTTGTTTTACCTTTCATTAGACAAAGTTTTGCAATTTATATTCCAATGCTGTTGCAAACGCAAGCTGTAAAAAGAGCTCCTAAATTATAGGAAAAAAAAATTAGTAGGGCAGATAGTAATGCCCTTGTCTATTAATATATGTGTTAGTAGTATTAATATAAATGGTAGCATTTGCTCTTCATGGGTTCCCAGCAGACCTATCACGGGCTGAGGCAAAAACAGCAGCTAGGGCCAACCCAGGATGTCAAGGCGTGGGGCAGTCTTTGAAGCTTGGCCAGATGCAGGCCACTGCCCCTGTCCAGGGCCACTGAGGTCTAGTCAAGACCCTCCCCACCTCCTGCTGCACCTGACAGGCCCAGGTCACACCCATCTTTCACACCCTTGCTGCACTGGTGCAGGACAGGCTGGCACTCCCTGATCCCTTGGCTCTTTTCCACTCCCAGGGAACTGCACCCAACAGGCAGGACTCTGCCCAACCTGGTGTGTCCCCAGCTCCCAGCTTGTACACCCAGGGATGAAACCACTCCCACAGCACCTTCCTGAGCCCCAGGCTGGTGGAAGCTAGGCTCTAAAGCTAAGCCATGGTGGATAGACCCCACAACTGTGCCAAAGGCTGTCCTGCAGCCCCCAAGCTGGGTGTCATGGGGACAGAGCTCACAGAAGTGCTAGAGACCACAGTCAGAAACCATGAGGCCTTGCCCACAGGTAAGCCAATCTTTTCCATGTTTGAACACGGTCTTGCTTCTGTAGTAATTAACTAACACCAGGCTTTTTGTTCAGGCTTTTGTAGTATTTGGAAAAATAACACATAATGGTGAGAGGAAAAAAAAATTTTCAGCAACTTGCCTCTTAATTGTTCACTTATCAAAGCACTATATAATTAGTTCCCATATTAACTTTACATATTTACAAAGCCTTTAGATTAATATACTGTGTCTCTAGTCTGTAAACTTTCCAAGATGGAAACTGTTGACACACTCTTTTTAGCATAGTAGACATAGAAGATATCACAACAAAACCAACTTTTTTTGTGAGAGCTAAATTATTGTGCCTTGGAGACAACTGCAGTGCTGGCAAAGATCTGCATTTTAAATAAAGCTAAAAGGTATTCTTTTACAAAACCCACCAATCTTCTTAGTATAATTTAGATTTTGGCAAATGGAATGCATATACAAATTGTCTTCTGTTATAACACCATTTTTTTCCATATAAAAATATTTTTTTCCTATGGCTTCCTAACTCTGTGCTCTTACTGGCTCCTTTGCATATCTAATGAATGCAAATAGTACTTGATAACATTTGGCATTTATGAAAATAGCATATTACCACATAGAAACTTTTCAACAATTCATAAAAAATAATAAGGAAAATCTTCTAATGAGTCAACTGATATGTCAAGCAAATGCTACAAAACAGGCATTGGTATGCTGAGAAGTCATAAAAAGAAAAGGGTAGGGTGGGGTGGTGGAGGGAGGAACCACAAATCTAACCCTGAAAATTTGGCAATTATTTCTTCTGGTCATATATCAAGACTGAGTTATAAAATGCACCCTGGAAGCATAACTGCAGTAAACCTTTCCTTTTATGTTAGAATTTTACTTTTTTTTCTGTAAGTCAAGATCTATGGTCTAGAAAAAACATCTGATACATTATGGAAAATATCAAATATGTACATATTCAGAAAGTTATGTTCTGTACAAAATATACAGATTTATATATTTTGAATGTACTACTGTTATAAAATAAAATGAATTTTTTAAATTCAAACATATGAATGAAATTCCTCAACACAAAAGCTCTTGAGGAGTGTTAGAAGATTGGGAACCCCACTTTAGGTACTTTGAAGCCATCACCTAGTCCGGTACTGGCTGAGTGAAGCCAAAGTTTCCAAGTACAGGTCTACCAAAGAAAAGCCAAAGTATTCTTCCACCTATTCCCATCTTCTCATATCATCTAACAAAGCATCCCATCTCTCTAACCCTTTCTGAATATAACACATTTCTACAGGCAGGTGATACAGGTAATCTTAGACCATAAGCAATGGCAAATGGAGGTTAAAAAAAAGGGGGCAGGAACCCTCCGAAGTGTTCTGAACAGATGTAGCAAGCAAACCACATTTTTCCTTTACAGAAATTGATAATAAATAAAAAGAAAACTAACAACTAAATAGTAATGTTCATGTTACAAAAAGGTATAAAGTTGTTCTGTGGTTGTCAGTGCCCTTTTAGTCATTCCTTTCTCCTGATGCATCTATTCTGCATGCAACATAGCTAAGAAATTGTCTGTCATCAGGTAATTGAAAGGTCTTTCACAGTATTTTTATACAAATTTATGTTTTCTAATGGTAGTCCTTTAATCGTATTTGGTAAAAAGATGCAATATCTTTTAGATTGAAAGCAAAATAAAAACTCTTCAGCAGATAAAATGCTTTGCAGTATTAACCGTCATGTCAGAATCTGGATTAAAGTTGCATTGGTTTAAAGTAAGCACAACATTTTTTATCTCTCATATTTGTCACTAAAGAAACTCAGAATAAGTCAGGATTCTCTTAGACTTCTGTTTCATCAGTGAGCTTTACTTACAAGTTCTTTAAATATCAAATCACAAGGAAATACTTGGCAGCATTATATATATAATCCCTTGATTACATATATATTTTTTGATCATGCTTCTTATGTACAACAATAATTTAATTGTAGTCAGCTACATCTGGATCCTAAAAAGGTTTATTCATATATTAAGGTATAGTTAGGAGTTCCACTGCAGAGGGATCAGTTGCGTGATGAAGTTAAGTCTATGCATAGCTGAATAAGATGTAGAATAGAGCCACAGTTAATTGCTGCTCAGTGGTTGCACCGATTTTTCAGCAGGAGTAGAAGTCACGGTAACACTTCTTTTTTAAGGTAGATTTAAAATAAATTTCATCCATTACTTATAGTAATCTGCAGCATACATTGAATTTGAGTTAATTAGCTTCTTTCTAAATATTCTATTTGATAGTATCCCTTGAATAGGAAGATATCGTGATGATTTGTGACTAGAGAAGAATGACTGAGCAAGAATATCCTTTATGGAGACTGTGTGTATCTTGTCCAACACCACTTATACCTCAAAAGTGTCAAGTAAGCTGAATAACTAGGAAAGACGAGTCCACTGTAAGGAAATTCTAATAGATGCTGAATAAAGCTAGACTAACTTCTGGCTCTTGCATATCCAAAGTTAGCTTAAGCAGTGCAGCCCTGTCACCTAAATGCAGATTTAACTACAACTTTGATCCACCTTCACTTATCCAAATTAACAATATAGTGAAGAGTTAGATGTAAGAGTTAGATGCCTCTTGTCTTGGCTACTTTCAGATGACCTAGTGATACCTGCTGTGCTTGAAAACTCTTGAAAATCAAAACCCAAAAAGAATAGCCTATGTAAGCAATTCAGTTATCAACTGGAAAAAAACTCTTAACAGGAGTTTCTGCTTAGGATGAGTACGAATTTTTAATCATAACTGGGGTAGGTGGAGAGTTACTGCCATCTGCTGGAAAGATTCCTTTCCTGATTCAACCTTAAAATAAAGTGATTTTTTTTTTAATGAGTAATGAAAGCTTAAATTTTTTACCATTGCTGAAATTTAGGTGCATAACATTTGTGCAGCCATCTAAATGCTCGTTATTCTAATGGCATGAAAAGTATAAAATTGTAACAAAAATGAAAGATGAGAAGATGAAAAGGGAGGGGGAAATTAAAGACAAAGTGGTCTCTGTGGTCAAACATTTGTTCAATTTTATAGCATAAATTTCAATACGACTGTTTCATTTATGTATATATAAAAACAGCATTTTAGGGAAAAAACCCTTAGTATTTTAATATATATATATTTACAATATAAATATACATATATAAATATATATTATGGATAAGTAGCAGGAACCTCACACCAAATACGCAGCTTTCTGAAGTTTGGTAGTTTCAGAAAAAAGAAAAAACAGACAAGAAAAAACAAAGCCTTTACTCATTTTGTTGTCCTGCTAAGATACCTCAGTTTAGGTCACAAAAATCACATCAGTAATTAGCACTGCAAAGTAATGTTGATGCTGAACATAGAGGGAGCAGTAACATGCAGCTTATACAGCAGTGGACATTTTTGAATAGCTTTTCTCTCTTCATTCTCAGTTCCGTTTCAGCTACGTATAGTCCCAAATTCAGACAACACCGAGCAGTCCTTTCCAGCTAGAGGCCTTTAAATATCAATTTTAACTCAGCCTGATTAATCTTTCAAGACAGTCAAGTTAGATATTGAATGGTTCAGTCTGAACTGTGATGTGGACATCAGTATTCAGCCTCACACATTTGCAAGTCTAAACCAGAATGCTTATAGATATATATATTCTACCAAGAAAGATAGATTTCATGGTTAGTCTCTATTTGCTGTCTTGAGGCTGGCAAAACTCTATTGATATTGTCATTACATTGACCTATTTTCATTTGCTTAGAAATTGATGAAACTGGAAAGAAAGTGCAATAAGGGATAGAGTGGAATTGGGACAGCTAGGATGAGGTAATCAAGTCAGTTGAACCACTTGGAAACATCGAGATGAGATAAAGAGGTGCAGTGTGTAATGACTGGCTAGATAAAGAAGGAAGAATATAAATACACAGTTGAGGAGCATGATGAAAGGGAACTATGATTACATAGCCAAATGATAGATTGAATTCAGGCTATCATGCCTGAAATATTTGCTGTACCAAGAAAACTTGCACCAAATTATATCATAATTCAAACTACATGGTGAAGGACTTATTTCCTCCTGGGCTGAGGTTTTATATTTCATGTATTTTACACCTCTTCTCATTGACCAGTTGCAAATAGCAGTTGTTAAATCCAGCACACTGGAATTTTAATCTCAGTGATTATTTATGGAGCCCTAACTTTATCTTTAGGTCCAGTGTTCATTACCCTGGTACCAACAGCTTTACAGAGACCAACACAGACCAAATGTGCCAGATCTCTTTTTAAATGCACACACAGAGAAACACCTCCTCCCATTTTGTTGATTTATTATGATGAGCAGGAGCAATATGTTCTGCTGGAATAAGTTCTGCTAGAAAGCAGCATGGCAGAGGGGGATCTGGGTGTCCTGGTTGATGTCAAACTGAATATGAGCCAGCAGTGTGCGCTGGCAGCCAGGAGGGCCAGCTGTGTCCTGGGGTGCATCAAGCATAGCGCCAGCCGGTCAAGGGAGGTGATTGTCCTGTTCTACTCTGCACTGGTGTAGACTCACCTTAAGTACTGTGTGCAGTTTTGGGCACCACAATATAAAAAAGACATCAAGCTACTGGAGAGCATCTGAAGGAGGACCAAGAGGATGGTGAAGGGTCTGGAGGGGATGCCTTATGAGGCGCAGCTGAGGCCACTTGATTTGTTCAGCTTGGAGAAGAGGAGGCTGAGGGGAGACTTCATTGGGGTCTATGGCTTCCTCATGAGGGGAAGAGAAAGGGCAAGTACTCTTCACTTTTGTGACCAATGACAGGACTCAAGGAAATGGCAGGAAGCTGAGTCAGGATGTTTAGGTTAGATATCAGGAAAAGGTTTTTCACACAGAGGGTGGTTGAGCACTGGAACAGGCTCCTCAGGGCAGTGGTCACAGCACCAAGCCTGCGTATGGATGATGCTCTCAGGCACATGGTGTGATTCTTGGGGTGTCCTGCACAGAGACAGGAGTTGGACTTGATGACCCTGATGGGTCCCTTCCAACTCAGCACATTCTATGATTCTGTGATTCTATGATTCTCTGTTTCCCCTCTGCATGAACTAGATTCCGGACAGTCCAAAATTTGCAGTTATTTTTTTCATGGTTGTCAGCTTCCTCTGTACTGAGTGTTTATATACCATATTCTTATGACTCTCAGGGCCACAGTAGCTTTTTCCAGGTGTTATTTGGATAATTGTAGAGAAAAGCATTTCTCATAAAATGGGATGCATCTTAATAAGAAGAAACGTAGGAGAATAATGCTCAAGGACTATATAAGCTACCTGAAGCAACTACACTGATGTCAGTGTGACACTGTGCTTGGGCTAACTAGAGAGAAAGACATGAAAAGCAGATAACCTGTACTGAGGGAGCACAGGAAGATGTGTGAGAAATGAGGTAAAGAAACCTGTGTGTAACATGTATTATCAAAATTCTTACTCTCAGGATAAGTTGTTAATCTTAATTATAGCTATATTTTTCTGAAGTCTAGAAGACCTATGAAGAGATTAAATGTCAGAGTTATGCTCAGATTTGATATGTGCATCTTATACAAGCCTTTGTCGAGAAGTGTCAAATGATCAACAGCTTTTGGAAAACATAATTTCTGTAATTTTATGTAACATCGTAGTGAATCTGTGATGCACTTTTGCAAGAAATTGAGACTCACAGAATCAGTCTGGACAAAGTAATTCCTTTTAAATAAATTTAAAAAATGTGCAAGGCAGGTTCAATCTATTATAGTATAAATAACTTGTCACTTTGTAAAATAACTTTTCAGTTAGTTCCTGCATACAATCTTTTCTGCAAACTGTCCAGACCTGCTAGAAGCCACGTATGAATTAGAAAGACAAAACAAATTAATAAATAACATTATTGTCTGTTAATAAAATAGATGTGTCTTCTGTAAATAATTTATTTTAAAAATAAGAAAAAAAAAAGTTTTTACTCTCATGATCTGCATCTTCCCTAAAGGAGAAGCACCCTAAACAGCTTTCACTCTCCCTTGCTTCTTAATATAGTAGAAACAGTATTTTATAGTATTTGTCTTTGTAAAGTAAATTCCTTCTCTAACACTCAGATTTTCCATACACTCGGTTCTTAACCATCTTCTTTCAATACTACTTAAGAGAAAAAGGCAAACTTTCTGACTTGCTAAAGCCACTAGTCTGTGCTGTTGTATAAGAAATCTAAATTATATGGAATTTCTTAAAAATACAGTTGTATTCATTTCAATAAGCATGTTTTGTAATAAAATCATGTTAAATAATACCTACTAAATATTTTGGTCTGAATTAATTTTACCTTTTATTTTTCCAGCATCTTCTACATCATGACAATCCTGAATCAGAAAGTGTATCATATTCTAAGTATCAAATATGTTTAAGTTCTTCTTTTATCTTTTACTAGAAATAAAAAGTTGCATTAGGCTAACTGAGGTATTAAATATTTAAGCTCTCAAGACCTAGTTACTTTCTCTAGCAATTACAATATGCAATGGGAAGAATATTTCTAATATAAATGCTGCTGTAGAATAAAGGAAAAAAAAAAGAGTGAATAACCACTAACAGAACTATTTTTTTTTTCTAAATGTTATATGCAGTCTGCACTTTAGTAGACTTTGTAGACTGCTTTATGATTATGGATAAGGTTTAAGTTAAAGCTTCAAAAGGGTGTTAATGCTATTTGGAAATTATCTTCCACTATAATACAGATGTTTTCTGGCGCGGGGCAAAAAAAAAAAAAAATACTTAAAAGATACACCTAGTACACTTCAATGGGATCATCTTAATCCCAGAGGTAAAAACATAATTGATACCCTTATAGTACTAATGTATAGTCCAGAGATTTTTTTGTCTTTTCAAAAAATTTAAACTGAATCTTGCTGCATTTTAACAACAGATATGTAATGGAGACTATAGAATATTTTTGTTAATGTGACTTTCGGCTTTATTTTTCTCCATATGGACTTACATTATCTGTATTAGAAAATAAAGCACTATGAAAAAGTTATAAATCTGAAATAAGTTTTCTTCTTCCCTTTTAAAAACGTGAATTTTACATTCTACTATAAGGTAAAATCTTTGCTAATGAAACCTGTAAGCAACTTCACAGAAGGGATGACCTGCAGCTGTTTTCTATTATTATCTCCTCCATTCAATCAGCAGATAAAGATAATCCTTTCTTGCTGCAATGGATTTTATGTCTACAATATTTATACTTTATAACCATTTCCATTTTCCCTGTAAGTTACCTTTGTCTGTGAAGAATATAATTCTTAGACAATAACAGAAGTATGTTAGTTATGTTTTAATTTTTAGTTTTGAAAGAATTGATAGTAAATATAGCCTTTAAGATACTAATCCCAGCAAATACGTGTGCTGATTGCATGCCTGCCAATTCAGCAGGACAATTAGACTTTTCTGTCACGTTAACATTTTGATTTGTGTGTCACAGAAGCATAGTATCACAGGAATTCTATAATCCCAGACTCTGTATCTAGTTAAATTTTATACACTGCATAGTAGTGTAGTTTTTCCAGAACTACAGCCCTTCCTGACACGCAGAGCCTTGCGTTTAGCACTTTAATAAGCTCAAATTACAGACAACCAATCTGAAGCGTTTTGCAGATAATAAGCAGATCAAATATTCATGAAAATGGGTAATTCAGTTTTAAATATCCATGGACAGTTTGTTCTCATGGATATTTTACTGCTGTACATTGCTGAATGTGATGTAAGCCAGAGTTTTTAGTCACTGTATAGCAGCAATGTGCTTTTGAATATGTCAGTGCAAACTCAACTTACATGTAATTTGGATACCATCACCTATTTAGTAGCCTTACATACTACACATATAGGAAGTGCACTTCAATTCCAAAATATCTAAACTTAAGCATCCATGAATTTTTATATGTGCTTAATTATACATGATAATTATAGTTAGTATTCACAGGACTGAATTTCAAACATATTTATAATGAAACCCCAAATATTAGAACTTTTAAGGTTTTGATTGATACAGAGAGTCTCATGGAGAAGTCAAAACCACAACTCCCAAACTATCTCTTGCCCTGCATCAATTTTATGGCCGGAATTCCCAGAGTCTTTATATATTCCATTTCCAATTCAGGACATCAAGGAGAAATGTTAATGCATGGGGAGGTTTAGCTACATGAGTCCCATTAACTTTAAGTGTGTGATGCCGGAAATAGTCTCTGCCTAATTTGAATTCGTACATATATGCTCTAGTGACACCCATGTGGAAGACTCAGATCCCAGATTTGCAAGGCAGCATTCAGTTCTTTATCCCTACAAATTCTATTGAAATAATTGGATTTCTGAACTGCAATCTTGGCATATTAATCTGAAGAAAAGTGTGTTACTACAAATTTAGAGCATATTTCTTTATTTTTTAACAAAGTATTTTTAAAATTAAATATTTAAAATTGGATATTACATTGATTAGAATACTATTTGCTCTCATTTAACTAGTTTAATTATTATTTTTTTTTTCAAGACTTAGTTGTAAGCATTACAAGGAATAAATATGCTCTTGTAGCTCACTATGAAGAAAGTCAAGTCCACCATTGGAGTGGACCTGAAGCGAGGCAAAAAGGTAAAAGAAAAAGTTTTGTGTTATGTCAGAAGGCTGGGTCTGCACACACCATTCAATGAAAGCTAAAAAATTTTGATGGTTTGGATCAAGCATTCTGACTTGCTTCATTTCAAAATGAAATTGTTTACATTAGTTAAATTAGTCCTGGGGAGAGTCTCTTTACCTTCACTTTCATGTGCATGTGGTCATTGGCTTACAGAAACATGTACTCTGGGATTATGGAAAAATTACAAACTGGCAGTAAGGAGATGTTCATGAATTGAATTTTTCATCATCAAGGAACTTATTTTTTTTAAAAAAAATTGTCAAATATGCAAGCTACATTGTCTTGGGTTTGCATTGGCAAGGCTGTGGTAGTAAGGGGGGCTACAGGGGTGGCTTCTGTGAGAAGATGCCAGAAGCTTTCCCCACGTCCAACAGAGCCAATGCCAGCTGGCTTCAAAACAGACCCATCGCTGTCCAAGGTGAAGGTCATCCACAACAGTGGTAGTGCCTCTGTGATAACATATTTAAGAGAGGGAAAAAACTGCTGCACTGCAGCAGCTGGAAGTGAGGAGTGAGAATATGTGAAAGAAACAACTCTGCAGATACCAAGGTCAGTGAAGAACGAGGGGGAGGAAGTCCTCAGAGAAGAGATTCCCCTGTAGCCTGTGGTGAAGACCATGGTGAGGGAGGCTGTGCCTCTGAAGCCCATGGAGGTCCACAGTGGAGCAGTTATTCACCTGCAGCCTGTGGAGGATCCCTCACTAGAGCAGGTGGAGGAAGGTGAAAGAGGCTGGGACCTCCTTGGAGACTCCACGCTGGAGCAGGTTCCTGACAGGACCTGTAATCGCATGGAGCAGGTTTGCTGACAAGAATTTATGATGCCATGAGGGATCCACATTGGAGTAGTCTCTTCCTGAAGGACTGTGGCCCGTGGAAAGGAGACATGCTGGAGGAGTTCTTGAAGAACTGAAGCCTGTGGGAAGAATCCACATTGGAGAAGTTCATGGAGGACTGTCTCCTGTGGGATGGATCCCACGCTGGGGCGGAAGAGTGTGAGGAGGAAGGAGCAGCAGAGACAACATGTGATGAACTGACCACAACCCCTAGTCCCCATCCCCCCTGTGTTGCTGGCAGAGAGGATGTAGAGAAATCAGGACTGAAGATGAGTCTGGGAAGAAGAGAGGGGTAGGGGGAAGATGTTCTTAATATTTGATTTCATTTCTCATTACCCTACTCTGATTTCATTGGCAATAAATAAATTTAATCTTCCCAAGTCAAGTCTGTTTTGCC
>VZRW01005373.1:0-84466 GCA_013398125.1 Aegotheles bennettii
GGTGTCTCATATAGCAGCCCAATCTTTCTTCAGTAAAGATGAGTCATTTTGATAAAGTGTCTGGCGGGAAATTTAAGTAATATTTTCTGCAACTGTCTCTTCCACTCTTACCAACTTCTATATCATTATGATACTTTTTCAATGCCTACTGGTTTGAAACACCCATTGTCATCAATATCGATCTTGCTGTAGTAATAAAAAATGAAAGGGATTACATCCTTTTATATACCCAGATACATAAATGCATATCCTCTGTAGACATTTATCAAGGTCTCAGACATTTAATTCTTAATTTTCTAAAACTTCAACATCAATAGTGTTAGTTTTTATCTTGGGAATAGAAGGAATCACCATGCTAAAACAGGCAGCTACCTGTTAGAACATTTAGCCAATTTCCAAACATTTTTTATTCCTAACACTTAAACATAAAAGGGAGTTCTCATGCATTTCTGCACCTGCACAGTAGCTCAGTGGGAGCTTCACCAGCTGCCTCCAAGCTTGCAGAGGCCAGGTGTTACTCAGGCTGAGTACAAATAGTCACGCAGGAGAAACATACAAAATACTTTACAAAGTAAAGGTAATATTTTTCTTACTTTCCAATGCATAATAGCTAAATATTCATCTTAACATTATGTTGAGAGTGAATAACTTACACTGTTCTTGTTCTGAACAATAATATTGTTCTCATAAAACTTCATTGTGTAACACACTAGTGCATGTGTGAACCCGAACACATCTACCAAGCTCAAGAGTAGTCCAACCCAATGAACAGGAGGTTAGGTAAAAATGCCAGGAGGCCTGCATAGATGAACAAGGAGCTCCTGGACAAACTCAAACACAAAAAGGAAGCCTACAGAGGGTGGAATCAAGGACAGATAATCTGTGAGGAATACAGAAACATTGTTCGAGCATCCAGACATGAAGAGTAGAGAAAATATGGGCCCATTGCTGAATAATATGGAGAACTTGGTCAAATAGGACATGGAAAAGGCTGAGATATTGAATGTCACCTTTGCCTCAGTCTTTATTAGCAAATCTGGTCTTCAGAGATCCCTTGCCCTTAGGTAGCTCACCAAATATAAAGTTCAGGTTCGCATCTCTAGAACAATTTCATTTGCTAAATACATTCATTTTGCTGTCTAAAAGAACGTGGAGATTTTCCTCCAACCTGTATTGCAAATAGAGCAATGCTAAGCTCACTTTATTTTACTCCTAGAAAGTTGCACAAGATTAATTTGATTTTGAAGTGGCGTTAAAAAGTTTTTTCTCCTGTTTCTCTATCCTGCTAATTCATGATGAGAGATTTTTTTCAGGACAAACTGAAAAACTTTTCCAACTGTTGTTTTTGAATTAATAATTTCTTTTAACCAGAGAGCTTACCTGTTTCTTGGCCCTCAAAGAATGTAATGAAGAATACTCCTTGCCCAAAGGCAGTTGTAGACAGAAGACTCTACAACAACAGAGGAGAAACAGGATGTGAACATCAAATAAAACATGTTGTTAACAAACTCCATGAAATAGAATAACCTGTGATACTAAAAGCAAGCACAAAATCAATAGACCTTTGTTTCACATAGGATAATACTCAGTATTTCCTCTTATGTTTTAACAATACTCCCCCACCTACTGCAGTAGTATTTGCTTCATCTTAAAGAGTTTCTCGGACCTAGTTATTAGTATTGGAAACTATTATTCAACTTTGTAACAAGTTATAGACCATCATAAATCTACCACATAGTGAAAACATATAATGTATAACACTGTAAAAGTATGTAAAGGAATATACTTTCTATAGTAAGAACAGTGGTCCTATTCATTTTTGTAAGACCAGAACTCAAGACACAGAGGCAGAAGGAGCACTGACAGTGGATACTATATACTGAGACAGCATTTCTGCGCAAGGAAATAATATTTGACTTTCAAGAACCAACATAGTCATTCTGTATCACAAAATAAAACACAGAAAATGAGCAAGTTAGTGGTGAAGTATAACAAGGAAGTGTGACTGCTGATCAATGGAAAAACACTGGTGAGCTTGTGAAGGCTGATGGGGAGATCCAAAATATTATTAAGATCAATAAGCATTAGTCAGTGATAAAGTTCTGCAGTTTGGAAGTGGGCTGAAACAAAGTTTATTTTATCTCCTATTTTGAAATAATGCAATTAAATAAGTTGTTGCAATAATTAACACAAAAGTAACACATCTGCCAGCTAGCTGAAGAAAGAAGTATGACATAGGCTGCTATTTAGAAAAAAAAACAAAAACAACAAAATAATTAGGGGCATGGATAACATTTTTCTACAGAGAAATTCATGCTAATTCCTATCAACTAGGTCTCTGCTCCTTGCATTGCCAATGTTTCACCTTCTCTCTTGATCACCTCTGCACTCTCTTCAAAAATTATTGCCTTTTTCAAGTGCTGCTGCCTCTGATTTTTGGCAAATGTAGGATACCTGAAGATATCAGATATTTTGAAACAATGGGTTTTAAAGCATGCAAGTTATCTGACACGTACTTTTCCCTCTATGTTGCCCAAAGGAGGAGAAAAAAAAAAAGCAACAGAAAAAACAGCAAAAAATTTCACCCTGCCTATATATGCCCAGATTCTGCAGTCTTACATCTGTGCTTACTTGTATGCGAAGAACTAATATATTTTATCTGGCTGATCGACCTTGGAGAAGTGTCCATTTTTTTAATAGTCTCTGTATTATTCCACCAGTTTAAGTTATGTGGATTATTTAAAAGAGTGAAACCATAATGTCTGAAATATGGTTTGCATTGTGTGATGACGATATTTGACGTCCCAATCAGGGATACAGTGTGTTAAGACAGTACAAAGACATAAAACAGCCTATTACATACATAAAATGGGAAAGGACATGGAAGAACAGATGCCAAAGAAACATATAGTTCAGACTGTATAGCTAGATAAGCACTAGAATTTCTGATCTAAAAACACCCATTGTACTCAACACAGAATCACTAGTTTTCCTCCAAACAAATAATGACTTTCAGGAGTGGCATGTCATCAGGTGTGCTTGAAAGTACATTAACACAAAGATTTTGAGGCCAAAACATAAAGAGAACTCATGAGCATGAGGAATGCAAATTTCTTATATTTTCTGTAGGGTTTACAAAATTCCTTGAAAAATTATTTTTTATTCCTTTCTATATTCAAAACATTTTTTTTTCAATTGGATGTCTATTAATGTGATTTAGTTCCAGTGAAACACAAAAGCAAACAAACACCTGGGAAAAAAAAATTAATACATTATAGTCTGAACTCTCAAAACTATGGAAATCCACAGTATATCTGGAGGAGAAAAAATAGAAAAGGAAAAGAAATATTTACCATTATAATCTGACTGGTGAAACTCAACTGGTTTTGCAAGACCAACAAAACTATGTAGGGTAAAAAACTGATCATATACACAAGGCTGGCACACAGAGCTGCTGTATCAGCACTGCTAAAAAATGCTCCCAAGAAATAGCTTAACATTATAACTGTAACTCCAAAATCCAGTAGAAAAACGAAGATGAGGAAGCCATTGCTATAAGCAAAGATACTGCTTGCTTTTAAAATGATGGCCAGGGCACAGCTGCTTATTGTGAGCACAATGATATTCTCCAGAAACCAAGCAAAGAAATGAATGGCTGGATGTACACCCATTGTCTTCATATACTGCAAAACAACACAGTGAGAGTTAAACTTAGGAAACAAATTTTCTTCTTTCCTCTTTATTTTTTTTAAACAAACCATGTTGTATTTTTCATAAGATGATAGAAATGAATTTTAAGTTGATTTAATATTTTAAAGCATTAATAAAAAATTAAGGGCTATCTTACAACACAAAGTAGATAATTTCCAAAGGTAAAAAGAGATTACTCCAGTAGTATAAAGACCAGTATACTCTGTATCCATACAAAAAACTTTCATAAAACTTTTTGTCCTTCCATACACTTTGCACTTGCGAAGACTAGCTATTCATATAAGCAAGTAATTTTCATTTTTTCTGACAGTTACACAGTTCATGGTAATTTTTAAATTATTTTTAGGAAGTTTCATCGTTTTAGACCATATATAGCAAAACATGAAAAAGAATCCAAAATAAAACCATTCTAATCATGGGGACTTTTTCCAAAAACCGGTTTCCAGCTTCAACTTTTATGGATCTTTTGCTTGTTGCTTTTTCTCTCAGGGAAAATATTTGCATACTAAGAGTACTTATGCTCAAACAACATTGTTAATCTGAGTTGGCAGCTAGAACTAGAACTTACTGCCCAGAGGAAACAACTGAAAACAAAGCCAGCTGGATTATGAGTTAATAAAAGTACCTCAAAGTTTAAGTTTTATATTTCACTACACTTTAATAAATAATTTTTTTACAGAGGCTAATCTGCTTCTTACCTCTTCAAGATGGATTTCTCTTTCATAAACCAGCTTGCGAACCATGCCAGCAACTGAAACTATCCATGTCAACATCATCATAAGTGGGAAAAAAAATCCTATATTGTTCAAGAATCTATAAAAGAACATACACGCAGAGTTATTAGCCCCTAAAAGGTAAAATATTTTTTAGGAAAATGTTAATAGGTTAATACTGAGACTATTCTCTAAGTACGCACAAAGTAAATCTCACATGAGCAATGAGACTTATTCTTGTTCTGGTTAGAATTGTTTATTTTTTATGTAACAAGCTAAATATATGTATTGGTGCTATAATATTACATTAGTATTTGTCAGTAATACAAGTGATGTAATCACTCTTTAGGGCTCCATTCAAAGTAAACCAGAATTCATATTTGTGTCTATGGCAAATATATTCAAACAGTAAGGAATAACATAAGCCAGTCAACGTTTGCTTCACTTTACCAGATGTATTACCACTGACTAATTTCAAATTCCAATAGCCAGGATATTTTGATGGTTTTACAAAGAACAATCCTACAATTTTCCTCTTGCTTCATCAACTCTATACTGTCTTTCAACACATACCAGGGACCAATTTACAGTTTGTGTACAGGATAACTAAGGATGGAAATTAGATTTCTTAGCATAATCTAAATTAGTTCCGCAATAAATTGACACAATCTCTGTCCAGCAGACTACTCCACAGTACAGCTGCAAACAGCTTGTAAGGGCTCATTTGCCAGACAGAAATTGTGTAATATGTTGTGGTCACAGCTGTTGAACATCCTTTGCTATGCAATAGTATTCTGGTATTGGACATAATTAGTCAATTCTGTGCTGAGATATACATTCACCCACTACAAAGACCTAGTAGCTTCCCAAGTCCTCTAGCACTAATCTAATAAAGACAATATATTGAATTAAAAATCTGAAAGTTACTTACAGGTCACTGGTATGACAAGGATAAGGCATGGCTTGCACCTGAATGGCTGGCTCTGAGGTATCTGTCCCAGTCTGTGCTGAAATAATTGCCCTTTCAATCATGTCTTGAAGAGGAATGAAAGCATGGTTGTATTTAAACCCGTCAGCTGGCAACTTCTGGGGATGGGATTTCCACGCTGGATTTTTAACCAAATCTGTTCTCATACTATAGAGAACACTCGTTCTAATTGTATATGAAATGTGTGGTGGAAGGAGATTGCTAGAATCTAGCGTCTTGTTCTTTGGCGTATCGAAGATGATACCTGACACAAGAAGAAAAAGATCTTCATACCCAAGTTTATATAATTTATGCTATCTACATAGCTAACTCAAGGCCAATTATCATCTGATAGTAGGATATGTTCACCTGTCAGGGCAGGTCACTAAAGTTTCTTGACTCCCTAATACAAGAATGGTAGGTTTCATAGAGACAATCATGAATATGAAATGTAAAAAAATATTCGCAGGGTAAATGGCTTTGCAATAATCACTTTTATCTGAGAAAATTACTTTTGTGATTTGTTTTTTCTGAATTGCAGTTCTCAATTCCACAGTGAAGGCAGCAGCCATAAAATTTGTCCATCAAAGGATAACAACCCTGAAAGTAACAAAATAAACAGTACCAACTGAGTAAACTTTACTCTGATTTTTAATTTCTGAGTCTATTACAAAACTTCTGTTTTAGCACGGCAAAATTTGCATGTTTATATTCTCAAGCTCTGTATTAAAAAAAAAAAAAAAGCAGATGAAAGCTTAATCTGTAGCTGAAAACATGAAGTTAAATACAGTAAATTTTAGACATAAGGAAGTATTTCACCATGAGGGTGATGAAACACTGGAACAGGTTGCCCAGAGAGGTGGTGGATTCCCAGTCCCTGGAGACATTCAAGGCCAGATTGGATGGGGCCCTGAGCAACCTGGTCTAGTGGGGGATGTCCCTGTGCATGGCAGGGGGGTTGGACTAGATGACCTTTAAGTTCCCTTCCAACTCAAGCTGTTCTGTGATTCTGTGAAATTTGTTGTATTTTCATTCTGCATGACCCAGACTTTTTAGGACTTCCTGATGAATGTAAAACGTTAACTTTTCTTCCTTAGGAAAGGGGACATTTTACCTACAGCCTGGCTCTCTGAAAGGTAAGGTAATATACAATACTTTACTCTGTTGTAAAGCTTATCTTTTTTAGCTGGTCAATCTCATTTTCCCATTTATGCAAACATATATTTTACTAAGACATTTCATGAGGTTATGAAGGCTTTGAAGACTACATACAAAGTAAGGAAAATTCCACTTTAGTTTCATATCTTATTATGGAAAGGAATGTATGCCTATATCTGAGCATGTAATATTGATATGTTGGACACATTAGGTCCTTTAAAATCCTATCTTCCATTTTTAAGATTATAAGGCCACAGTACCGAAAAAAATCCCAGGAAATGTCTTGGTTTATATTAGCATATGACCCTTCCCTATGTAAATGGAAACCAAATGGATGTAGAACTTAATAATTCAATTTTCTGGGGGCCAAGGTCTGTTTTTTCCCACGAACAGGCAAACAATTTCACTCCCTATGAAGTAGTCCTGAGAAATTTTCCTCATCTTCCAGCATGGCCTGTTGGTTTTATATTGATGAAGGGTGGTAATTTTCATATTCTGCAAATAGGGGTACTGTGTAGTTTACAGAACAAATATAGGGTTTCATACTGAGCCGTTTCATTCTCTAGAACCGCTTTGACATGTCTTCATGTCTACTTACAAGATTCCAGGGAGACAATAAAAAACAAAACAACAGGGGCAAAAAATGTGACACACTTCATATAGGCTTAAATAAGGCTCTCTTCGCGAAAGGCTACAAACAACTTAAAGATTTTTATGTGAGAAGAGAAAGTGTGCATAATAAGAAAAACATTCCTGTCTTTTAAACACTTTTCTACAATTAATTGAGTCTCAGCAATAAGAATATAATGGATGAAAAGGACAGAGTGTATAATCCCATAGAAGAAAACAAATATATCCATTGTTTAATAATTTATTAACTCTGAATAAACGTAATTTCTCTGAGGTGTTGGTTTAAGAATAAAATTTAACAAAAAAACCCTTTCTTCCCTCCATTTTGCAAAGCCAAGATATAAAATTTAAAATTCAAAAGGATGTAAAGTAGATTATTTTGTCATAGTATGTAGTCAAGTTTCTTCAGTATTATACATTTTTTAGTTCTTTTTATTCTAGTTTAGACATTTATGACTATTCAAGATTTTGTTAGAATAACTGGTTTGTAAGTTACACAATTAAAACAAAAATATAATTAATCTTTAAAGCATATATTACATCATTCAAATTTTGGGGAATACCTCTAAGGTAAACGTGGGGGTTTTGCCTGTATCATATGTAATACATACTTTGAAACTTTATAAGTCTAACTTACCTTATCAATAAACACAGACAATAACTGCAAAGTCTGATGTTTTTGATCAATATACATTTTAAATAAGGTACTTACTAGCCAAAAAATTATTTTGTTGCATGAGTTCATGAGCCTTCTCCTCCAATTTCTCAACAGAGTCAAAAGGTTGAAAACGGTCCAGTAACACACAGGAAGAGAGATTTACTACAAGCTGTGACAACAGGTCAATCTGTTTACTTGTTGAGCTGTTAAACATCTTGTTCATCATAGTTTCTAAGAAGAGGAAACAAATTGGACTTCCTTGGTTTTAATGAACAGAGCAGAAATGCACATCGTGTAAGAGTAAATACTCCTTACATTCAAAAGAAGGAAGAAGTTTTAAAAAACATAGAAATTTTAATGTGAGCTTTTGGAAGTGTGGTTCATGTTTCAGTGCATTTTACAAGTCCTCAGGTCCTCAGCTACATTTTCCTTCCATTTCAGAGCAACAAAAATGTAACAAATTCTAGTGAAGTTCTAGAAAGACTCCATATCCTTGAAGTTGTAGGATTTTTAACATTTCCTTATCTTTCCATAAATACTCCCACAAATGCAAGTGAGTTACTGTACTTCAAAAATCACAGCAGAGATCCATCTCTTTCATCTAGTTATGTATTGGCCAACTGTTCTTTGCCCAACACTGCAAATATTTCAAGCACCCTGTTATATAGAGCATAAGCATTTTGACATGAGCCTTACATTTAACAAGCATTTGAAAAAAACTACAACCCCTCCATTTTGTCTTTAATCTTATCTAGGGATCCAGGATGAATGTATACCTCAACCAAAGCCTGGTTTCCAGAAACATTGAACCTTTGAAGGAATTCAGATCTTCATGCATTGGTAGAGATAGTGTTATATCCATGTTTGAGAGACTAACCAGAAGGATAGCATGATATAGAAACAATCATAATTCATCTGGTTTTAATGGAAAAATCTGAATTTCTCAGGTAATAAACAATGTCATAAAACATCCAACACAAGTTTTTGTCTTCAATTGTCAAAATTCACTTGAAAATATGGGTTTAAAAAGGATAGGTGATGACTTCATTTGATAATAGTGCTGACAGGCAAACTGAATCATTAGAAGTTATGTGGGATCAGCACAGGAAATATTAGAATAGGAAGGCAGATAAGTGGAAAAATGTATGGAGTAGTCTGGAGAAGTGTTGGGGTAGGACGATAGCATGTAATGAACCAGCCACTTGATAGCCTTGTGATTAAACACGCAGCCATATACTAGAGGTCATCTTGAGGAGCAGGAACCAGAAACATCATCGGCTGTTTCCAGTCGGACACCAGAAGGGAGATGGAGTAACACCGAAAGTGAGCTGGGTATACTTCCGAATCACGTAACCAGTATACTACCAGGAAGAGCATGGACCAATGAGGAGTGCTGACACGTGGACCAATAGGAGTGTGTCTGACACGCATGCCTGCCCCATGTATGGGGGATGCGAACCAATCAGCGTGTACGTTCTCGGCGCGTTGTATGAATGTATAAAAGAGATAAAAACTAAATGAACTGTGTCTTTGCTGGCTTCATATTGGAGTAGTGAAGTCCCTACTTTGCCCCGCAGAGAAGAGACATGATTACCAATGAGAAAGGGTAAAGATCACAAGGAGACAAAGTAAAGGAACTTATAGTCTAGAACTCAGAAGATACTCAAGAAATGACAGGGTAAATTCATGGATTGAGAGAAAACAATGCCAAAGATACTGTATGTCTTATTTAATGCTATCCTTCAGGAAGACAACAAAGGAAATACCTATGCTGCTACTAGTTTTGTGGCATTAGAGTGAAAAGAATATTCCTAACATTAAGAATCACCTCCTCCAAGCTCAGGAGCACTGCATCCCAATGAAGAGGAAGTCAGGCAAAAACACCAGGACACCTCCATGGATGAGCAAAGAGCTCATGAACATACTCAAACACGAAAAGGAGGCCTACAGAGGGTGAAAGCAAGGACAGGTAGCCTGGGAGGGATATAGAGAAATTATCTGAGCAGACAGAGACCAGGTCAGGAAAGATAAAGCTCTGATAGAATTAAATCTGGCCAGGGACATCAAAAGCAACAAGAAGAGCTTTTATAGGTCTGTCAGTGATAAAAGGAAGACTAGGGAAAATGTGGGCCCTCTCCAAAAGGAAACAGGAGACCTGGTTACCTGGGATATGGAGAAGACTGAGTTACTCAATGACTTTTTGCCTGTCTTCACTGGCAAGTGCTCAAGCCACACTGCCCAAGTCACAGAAGGCAAAGGCAGGGACTGGGAGAATGAAGAACCACCCACAGTAGGAATAGATCAAGTTCAAGGACACCTAAGGAACCTGATGGTGCACAAGTCCATGGGACTTGATGAGATGCACGTGTGTGTCCTGAGGGAACTAATGGATGAAGTTCCTAGGCCACTATTCATCATATTTGAGAAGTCATGGCAGTCCAGTGAAGTTCCCACTGACAGGAAAATGGGAAACATAACACCCAGGAAACTACAGGCCAGTCAGTCTCACCTCTGTGCCCAGCAAGATCATGGAACAGATCCTCCTGAGAACTGTGCTAAGGCACATGGAAAATAAGGAGGTGATTGTTTACAGACAACATAGTTTCACTAAGGGTAAATCATTCCTGAGAAATTTGGTGGCCTTCTATGACAGGGTTACAGCATTGGTAGATCAGGGAAGAGCAACTCATGTCATCTACCTGGACTTCTGAAAAGCATTTAACACTGTCCTGCACGACATCCTGGTCTCTAAATTAGAGGGGCATGAACTTGACAGATGCACTACTTGGTCGATAAGGACTTGACTGGATGGTCACACTCAAAGATGCCCATGTGGTGATCAGTGACAAGTGGTGTTCCTTCAGGGGTCGATATTTGGACCGGTTCTCTTTAACAACTTTGTCAGTGATATGGTTGGTGGGATTGAGTTAGCCCTCAGCAAGTTTGCCAACAACACCAAGCTGTGTGGTGCAGTTGGCATGCTGGAAGGAAGGGATGCCATCCAGGGAGACCTTGGCAGGCTTGAGAGGTGGACCCATAAAAACCATATGAAGTTCAACAAGGCCAAGTGCAAAGCCCTGTAATGGGCTGGAGCAAGCCCAAGCATAAATAAAGGGTAGACAAAGAATGTATTGAGAACAGCCCTGAGGAGAAGAACGTGGTAGTGTTGGTTGATGGTGAGATCAACATGAGCTGGCAATGTGTGCTTGCAGCCCAGAAGGCCAACATTACCCTGGGCTGCATCAAAAGAAGCATGACCAACAGGTTGAGGGTGGTGATTCTCCCCCTCTACTCTGCTCTTGTGAGACCCCACCTGGAGTACTGTGTCCAGTTATGGAGTCCCCAACTTAAGAAGGACATGGAGCTGTTGGAACAAGTCCAGAGGAGGACATTAAAATTATCAGGGGGTTGGAGCACCTCTCCTAAGAAGACAGGCTGAGTTGGGTTTGTTCAGCCTAAAGAAGAGAAGGCTCAAGGGAGACCTTATAGCAGCCTTCCAGTATCTGAAGGGGGTCTACAGGAAAGCTGGAGAGGGACTTTTTACAAAGGCATGTAATCATAGGACAATGGGGAATGGTTTCGAACTGAAAAAGGGTAGATTTAGGTTAGATATTAGGTAGAAATTCTTTCCTTTGTGAGTGGTGAGATACTGTAACAGGTTGCCCAGAGAAGCTTTGGATGTCCCCTACCTGGAAGTGTTCAAGGCCAGTTTGGACAGGGCTTTGAACAACCTGGTCTAGTGCTTTTAACTATTTTTATAGCATTGAAGAGAAGTAAGAAAAGAAACAAACACAAGAAACTTGGATTTGAGCATAATTAGAAGTCAGCTTAATGTGAGTGTAGATATAATAAACCAAAGGAATATTTGCTTTGGTTAGAAGACAAAATATATAATTACAAAGATTAGGTGATTTTAGAAAACTTGAGCTTTGGATAGAAATAAACAGATTGAGAGTGGTAAAACCAATAACATATATGGATACATTTAAGACTCTAATTGGATCTAAGCAAGATAATTACAGGACTAAAAAGCTTACGCAGTATAAGAGTAATGAAATTAAAAAAAAACATCCCATAAGAACAGAGGTTTACAGTAACAGCTGCACATGATTATAGCCTAATAAAACGGGAAAGAAAGCATTTACAAAAACAACATAAAAATAAGAAGGCATAGTCATTTTTCAAAAAGCAAAATGACAAAGCAAATCTGCTAAAAGTGTAATCAAAGTGTAAATGCAAAGAATGATCTGGCACTCTGGACAGATCAGCTTCACAAAGGCATAAATGCTATTGTGATGTACAGCCTCTATTGATTTTCACTTTTTATATGACGTTAATTTTATCAACTGTTTTCTATTAAAATAAAGAATTTCTGGTTTCATAAGCCATTCTACTTAAATGATTTTCTGTATTCACTATCCAAGACTATTAACCATTTACTACATATTGTCATGTGTTCTTAGCTCTGTTAAAAATTACAGTTTAAGAAACACACGCACAGATTTCTGTGATGATGTCTGCGACAGTGAAGATTAACCTGATAACTTACAAGGTCTTGATACCAACTTAATGAAACATTGTTTGCCCATAACCTATCATGTAGTTCCCAGTATTAGATCCAAACAAACAAAATCCATCAACAAATATATTGAGATAGCTATGTTTCCAGCAGGCCTTGTGGATTGAGAGACTTGACCTTCCCTCCCTCATATCTTTCCAATTGTGTGATTCTTTGCGGGGAGGGGGCGGTTCAGCTGTATTGTGATCCAGCTTCATGAAGGGTGAGCCACGCCTGACCCAGACTAGGCAACAGTTCAGTGGTTAAGAAAATCCTCCTGAGCGATAAGGGATCCAAGTTTAAATCCCCTGCCTAAGGATACAGAGCCCAGATTCTTACTGTCTGGATTAAAATCTGGATATCATTTGCCATTCTTCTTAGTGAAAAAATGAACAGTTAGTCCTAGCCTTCAAACACAGCCTTCAAATCACGGCCAGTTTCAAATAAACCTCACATCCTCTGTGCAAAAGAAAGCCACTAGCTTCAGCTCACACCAGTCATGACAGTACCAGCTCAGCACAGTTGTACAGTTTAAGATTGAGAACACACTTCATCATCTACAAGCTCTCAGGAGCTTCAGTGGATTGTGTCCATCTCCTACTTAGAGGCAGGTACTGAGATCCAATAAAAATTGCTCTTCAGGTACATTTATTTGTTTATTTTAGCCCTAGACTTAATTCTTTGTCTGTAGAGCAGACTCAATAACCTGTATTGCTGTAAAGTCCATTTTTTTCCAGCAATGAGGGCCATACAACTCTTCTTGAGGGCATCTGAGAGCTCATCACTGTTCTCCAACAAATGACTGGAACAGTTTTGTGTGTGGCTCAGAAGTACCCTAGCACTCATTGATAACAAAATACACAGATCTGCCCTCTCTACCACTCTGGTCCTCCAGGAAGCACCCAGCTTCCTTTGTACTTGATGTCACACTGTAACTGCATTTTATCTCACTTTTCTCTCTTTCTGGTCCTCAAAATCATTAATATCATTAAATTTCTTACATGACATTAGCTTCTTCATGGGTAAGGGCAGTTCCTTCTGGCACATGTCAGCAATTACATATTGATTTTTTTTTCAATTATCGAATTCTTATAAAATCTTTAAGTAATTCAAATTTCTAGCATAATCCTCTCTCTTCTCCTTCTTAAATCCCTGCGTAACCCAAATTACTCATAATAATCCCCATCTCCTCCACTGTAAACTGCTTCCCTTGGGATATCTATCGGGCCCTAGACGGCATACCCTCTACTCCTGGAGGTCTGGCAGCCAGGGCTCAGTACTAATGCAGAAAGGGTAAGGTCAAAGATGACTGTGACTGAGGGGGACACTGCTGGGCAGTCCCATGCAGACACCTGAGCCAGGACCACTCCTTTCCCATCAGAGCTGCACAGAAGCTGAACGTCAGGCTGTCAGTGTGAAATGCCTGGTCATCCCAGGGCTGGATCTGACCCTAGGTCTCTATTGACCTGAGCCCAGCCTTTCTGGTCCCTGATTGTAAGCATATCTCAGGCTTTTCTGAGGCTCAAGGAGACTACGTGTGACTAATTTTCAATAAAGGAGAAAAAAAATACTGACAGCTTTTGATTATACACACTGTATCCAGTCTAATTTTCTATTTATTTTCATTTAAAGTACATAGATTTCCTTCAAAATTTGCTACAAAAATTTGCTACTACCTAATGGAACTGTGGCTCCTGTGATTACTTCTCTTTTCCTTCCTTTTAAGTATAGCTCCTATGTTTATAACTCTCCTATGACAGCTTGCCACTTCTAATTTGTTACCAGATTTTTCAAGTCTTTAAATATTTTGAAATGCAAATCATCCAATCACTCAGAAGAAAAAAGACAATTAGAAATACTTGAGACTAACTCAAGAAGAGAATTTAAAGTCTGGTACTTCAGTATAATTTAAGCAGGTAAAACATTCAATTTCAACTGAACACAGTTCTAAGATGAAGTTATAGTCTAACAAGGGTAAATAGTACATATACCTTTATGTACATACCATATACTTGCATTCTTTTAAAGAGTTTTTCCGTGTCAATATCCAAATTACTTTCTATAAAGTGCTTTATGAAATTGCTTTGCAGTGTTTCCTAAAATGAAAAGTGTTAGATGTTACATCAGGTTTATCTTCTCTAAAGAAATAGAAAAGAAATATATGCATTCATGTTCAATTCCATTACCAAGATTTCCTGCATAACACTGGAGAAGTCACTTAGCCTCTTCATGTCCTCAGTCTTCCCCTCTTAACAGGTTAGCTCCACACATTTCAAATAAACAGCAGAGCATATGCTCCTCATTGCTGTACATCACTGCCCCCCTTTACTGCAAATATTTTAACTATGAGTCCATTTTAATGTCCCTGGCAAGTCTGCTGGGACAGAAATCCATTGTCTTTCCTGTAAGACTTTTAGGCTGTTATATTGTTAGCAGTGGCAGTGGTAATATAAATATATTTTAAAAACTGGCACTTGGGAATTCCTTTTACATTATTTTAACTTCTTTACCTCGTTTGCAAAGTTCTAAGGGGGAAAAAACTATTAGCTCTACATGAGCACCCTGGGAGTTTAATGCATGATTACTAATATCATTCCTTAATTTAAATTAAAAGTAACAGTTCAATTAATATGCATGGGCTATTACAGGATTCTGCTTATTTCTCAAGCATAACAACCATACACGTTTCACAAGTCAAACACGGCAAAACTAAATTTTATTGATGAAAAAAAGGACACAAATATGTAGGATGGGAAAAATCCCAGTAACAACAATTTTTGGTCAATTTGCCATATCAGGTTTTTTTATATGTTACATATTTTGTTGGAAAAAGCAAATGATAATCAAGCAAGATTTGAAAATATTCTATTTCCTACAATCTTACATTTGTTTTAAATAAGCATATAAATCTTGTAGGTGTACTTACTTGTTTGATTTCCACTGTTGCCTATTAATATTGGACATTGTGAGGTAATATTGCTTTTAAGTATTTTCACCTCAGAAGTTTCTCAGTATCACACTGTAGGCTAATAACTTCAAGCTAATCTGTCTCCTTTTAAGTGCTTTTTAAACCTGAAGCCAGATAGATGGGCAGTTCTACATGTATAGAAATTCTGTCTAGGTCACATAACAGATAACTGGAAAATAGTTCACTAACCTGCAGCCGAGAGACCGTGAGGACATTTTGACTGGTTTTAAAAACCTCAGACATCCTAAGCCATGTCTCAGAATAAGTCTTCAATGTTTCCACAAATCCAAAAGTGAAATTAGCCTGGTAAAAAGAATACATAGGGACAAATGAAGTAAAACATGTGCATTGCAAATCTTAAGAAATGGGAAAAACTGGCACGCTTCTAATATTCTACTTCACTTTGACAGTCAGTAGTAAGGATAGCCACGTTTTCTTTTTTCTACTCAAAACATAAAAAATATTTGTTGCAGTGTCTGAATACCAAGCAAATCAAAGGTGAGTCTTCCTACAGCATAGATGTTTCCTACCTAAAGTATCATAAAGACCTCTTTATTTTACAATGTCTCTTTCATACAGAGTATCATAGAGGTGCTTCAGAAAGGTGGAAAAAAAGACGGTTGGGACATATTCAAAAGAAAGTCTCTACAGAATTTGTGGATCCTTTACTCAAACTACTTTGACTGAATATATAATAAAAATGCAAGCATGTTCTGAACAATAAATTCAACTGACCAATCAATCTATTTCAAAATACTCTCACAGAGGAAGGCTTTAGTGTAGCAAAATATTCTTTGTCCCAGTCAAACATAAGCTACAATTTCTCTTTTAGCCACTAGCAAACAAACATTATTTTTTTCAACCTGTTGTAAACAGATCACAAGTGTACTCACGATTAGAAAATATTGCAGTATCTTTTTGTTTAAATTGGTGTTATCAGTCACAGAATTGCATTTAAGAACAATCCAGCATTTTTATTATGATAAAGATCATGACATTTCCCAGAAAAGAGTATCTACCATGAGTTGTAAACTCCAATTTGGGACCACATTTTTTGCAATAATTCCTGTTGAAAGTACACAATTTTTGACAGAGTATTTTAAGTGCTTTTTTGCAAAATCCCACTCCTAACACAACACGGGAAAACAGTTTGTGGTGGTTCTTTTTTCCTGTTCGTAGCACAGAAGACCTCAAAGACACCCTTGCAGATAATTTAATTTCCCTGAAAGAATTTATGCATTTAACTTCTATGAGATTCCCCATTACACTTTCAAAAGGAGAGTGATCCTAAATGTTAAACTAAAGCTTGGTGTCAAATCAGCTAAACAAATTCTTCTCTTAACAAACAACACAGAAATCTCATGGTTTCAAATCCCAGGCCTGAGTATCAGGATCATGTAACCCACTGTCCAGGTACAATGGTGACAAACTGAGGGAAACAAGAAAGGCTGCAAGGGTAGCAAACTGCCAAAATGGGAGATCGCTATTTCCCCAGTACAGAGCAAGCACAGGTCACACTGGAACACAAGAAGATCAAATTTTCAGGCATCATTAGAAATTGTTATATCAAGTAGCTCATAAGATCTGATCTCAGTAGAGCTCAGATCTTAGTGCTTGACTTGATTCTGAACAGCACAAAAGTCACTTTCAAAGAGCTACAGTAAACATAATGTGCTTGTATTCAACCTCCTTATACAACCAATAAAAAAGAATCAATGCAACAGCATGGATTTCTGGAAAAGAACTGCATGTAATTGTCTTAGTTTAGCGGTCAGGGTGAGCTCTGTTACTCCCCCCCTGCTCTCCCAGGGGAAGATAAAAGGGGAATAAGGAAGAGAGATTTAAAGGGTGGAAGTTAAAATTAGAACAGATTTAATAAAACAAGGAAGGGATGGTAACATGCAGGAGAAAGAACAAATATAGAAATATATACACAAAACCCAATCTCAATGATCGCTGATATGAGTGCCCAAAAATCCCTTGAGGCAGAGCTGACACGGGAAGAGGATCCAAAGCTCTTGCCAGCACCCGGTGGATTTGGATCCTGCAGAGCACATGGCAAGCTGATGACAAAGGAGAAGGATCCTCTTGGAGACATCCAAGCAGTGAAGCAACATGGAAGAAGGGAGCAGAAATGGGCGAACTTCCTGTTCTCCTGGCTTTTATAGAGTATGGCAGGAAATTGGAGAAATAGAGAGCCCGCTCTGTTCTGCTCCCCCACAGGGTCCTAAACACCACCCTCTCTCTAGGTCCTCCTATTGATTTTTACCTGTCCCTCCTCAAACCATAACAATAATGTAGAAGCTTATTTGAAAGAAATTAAAAGCAGCAAAGAGGTAAGTTGTGTTCAAGAGCTACAAAGACTATTTAAGGCAGCACGGAGGAAACTGAACAAATATATACTGTCTATCAAAAAAAGATTTGAGAAAGACTAGAGGAAGATCATATGCATGCACACACAATGCACAGCAGAAAGCATCCTTTTTAAAAAATTGATGTTACATCCAAGTAAGAAAACAAAAAAGACTGGGGGGAAAAAAGGGGTTTGTTTAACATTTTTTTTGCTTTCTCATTCACCACAGTAGGCCTTTGGGAAGTTCCTGTGTCCAAAGCCTTCTACATGGAGAATACTTTAGAGAATCTTTCTCAGATTGAAGCGGCAGTAAAAAAAAAAAGGTCATACAATTAACAAAATAAATAATAAGTAGTTTACAGGACAAGATAACACCCAGCCATGAATTCTAAGAGTGCTCAAGGATTAAATAGTTGAAGTACTCACTGTAGCGTAGCCTTCTGATTAAAATTCCCTTGTTATAAGGGAACTGAACAATAACAAATGCAATGCTAGTCATAAAAAAATGCTAAGGGCACCAGGGGACTATCAAATCATTCTGAAATGTATACTAAGCAAATTTTAATTTTGCTGTAAAAATAATAATTAAAAATCACAATAAAGAGTAGTAGTGGAAATAGACAATAGAAATACAGTTGGGAGATATAAACACAGAATTTTAAAAAAGTTGCCTCAGTTGAATTGCAAGCAAGTGAGGAAGAGGTTGTTGATTCAGAACATCTTACCCACAAGCACTATGAATACTAAGAGTTTATATAGGCTCTAAAAGCAAGCGGACAGATTACATCCATATAGTCCTGACAAGCCTGATGCATAAGTTTTTAGAAGTGGGGCACTATTTGGGGGGAATAACCCTTTACTGACATGTCTTCAGTTCTTCCCTATACAGCCTTTACCGATTACAGTAGGAATCAGAACCTAGGGCAAAATGAATTCTTTATCTTATGTGGTAAAGCAGCTCCTGTGAGTTCATATGCTAGATTTGATGTTTAATAGAAATTATCTTCAATTTCTCTTCTTCCTAATCAATGAAGAGATATTAAGAGAAATATGCTTTGTAACACCTAGGCTGGATGTTGCCTTTGATTAAAATTAGAGTCTTTAATATCAGCTGTGGTCCTGTCTGGGTTGAATATGTCTAATCCTCTTCCTGATGCAAGAATAAATAAAATAAATATTGAATTTCTTTTATAATGACATCTTTTAACTGGCTGACAAATAAAGTGTGCTTATGCAAAGCCAGACAGGATATGTAAGTTTAGAATAAGAACTTACTCAACTCATTATCAATTTTTGAATTTGCTAGACTAGTTTTCTTTCTTTCATTTCTCAATTGCCCTGCTATATATATATATATACACATATATATTCTGACTTACAATTACAAGAAAGTTTTCCTGGTGTAATTGACTGAAAATAAGATCAACTCTGAGCATCTCTTGGAATAAGAAATTGTTTCACAAGATGGTCTAGTCAGTGGCAAACATTCAGTTGCAAGAGCAAGGATCAAAGACATCACACCTTGTCTTTGAACTCCTGGATGTCAGCTGCCACTGAACTTTTTTACTCTAAGTCTGTACTGCAGCCTGTATCTTTGATGGTCACTGTTACTCTACACATTAGAACTGTTGACTTCAGAAGGTAAAACCAGTAGCTTCACAATTTACTGCAGAATGGTCAATAACACAATCTTGAAACAAAATAGTCCATGTGAAAAACTTACAGAACATATCTTAGTATACAAACATCAATGTTCTTTTTAGCTTTAAACCTCAGTTTTTTTCTTCTAGTAAATAGTTGTCATGTGGTCACATAGTCTAAAGGAAATTAGAACTTCTGTTCCAATTTCAGTAGATTTGGCTGTGCAAGGGTTACATGACCAGTTTTCAGTAGCTTTATGCAAGATACCTGATTTTTAGCTTAGTTTTTTTTACTAACTTTTAGTGCATAAGTTACTGTACTCTATTCACATGGAAAATAATTACCATTATATTTAAAGTTACTACAGTCTTTTTGTGTATGATTTACAGGCAGTAATGCTTTTTTCTAGATTTTAGATTGACCTAAGTTATCATTCCTGCAATAAGTACTATTCCAGGGTAAAAATCATACATTTGCAAGATAAATGTAAAATTTGCACACAATTCTAATATATACTTAAGTCATCATCCTCCCTTTTACATAAGTGCCTCAAAGGTAGTCATTAATAAATACATCATTGTAGATAATCATGCTCAAGACAGAGCACCTACCATACCAAAACTACAGAGACAGTAAAACTGCCATCCAAGTCATCAGCACCCACACATCTGGCAGCTCAGCTACAACTGGTTATTCATACTGCTAATGTTAGAAACTTTGAAAGGATGCATCATAGATTGTTCACTCTAGGCTGTTTGTTGTTGGGTTTTGGTTTTTGAATTTTTTTAATGCAGCTCAGTGACTTCCTCAGAACAGGCTTTCATTACTTGGGTGTTCCTTCCCCACAGCTCCCTATGCTGCCCCGTTAGAGTTCCCATCATAAGAAAATGCCAAGTGCAAAAGTTCACTTGGAATACGTATATCTTACACCTTGAAACAGCATGATTCACACAACACTTCTGCTAATGTGTTCTTTTTAATCTTTCTATACAAGGTTTGAGGGTCTTTGAACAAAATTCTGCTTTTCATACTGATGTGAAACCACTGCAAAAATAGGATAAAAGTTAAGAGAAATGTTAAGCTTAAAGTGGGAACAAGGTGAGAAATCAGGGGGCAGGGTGGATCCAGTTTTCCAAAAGGCAATTATCCAACAGCTTCTACCTAGCCTGACAGATGTGGACCTGTAAAATGAAGTACAAAGACAAAATCAATAAACAGAAACAGTGTTTCTTTTGATACTCACCTTCTCCATTACCAGGTCAATCATGTTGATGTTCGAATTGTACAGTATCCTCCCATGTAATACAGGTTTCAGGAATGTCCATAGCAAAGCCCCATTAGGAGACTGCAAAATCTCCTGATAAATCTTCAAGCAAAAAGGAGCTGCAAAAACAAAGGCAGACTCACATTTAAGACAGACAACATGGATGAGGTTGGATTTTCATTTCTTTTTTAATTCAAAGAATAGCTTAATTGATGATCTGCCACAGCACCATGCCATATACCATCCAACGGCCACTAACCAACCACTACAGGTCCCTGAATAGAAAAGGTTTAACCACAGTCTGTGATAGTGTTGAGGGTGCAGAACTCTAAACATTAGAAAAGAAAAAAAGAAACTGAATCAACGGAGCTCGTCACATTTATGAAAAGCAGCCTGTGAACCCCACCTATCCTTAAAGTTACATGAATGCATCTTTGAGTGGAAGGACACGTGAAACTTCTGCCCACAAAATGAATGCTGAGGAGAAAAGTCATCTTCTAAAAAACCCCCACAAATTCACTCCACACCCTCGATTGTTCTGTAGCTTTCTATTCCTACTGAAGAAAGAAATAGGTATACACAAATTCCTTCACAAATACTGACTTTTTTATTTATACAATTTCATAAGAACCTACCAAAAAATAGAGGGGCAAAAATTACATGAAATCTTATTGATTTTAAAAATCTAATCCATTCACTTTTTCATTCCTTAACCAAAAAACATGTTCCTACATCAGATGGGGCTATTAATACATTGGGATGTATGTCCTTCAGAACTAGGATCCAAGGAATATCTTCCAAGATATCCCTTTGTACCGGCACTCAAGTAAAGATAGTGAGTTTCCTGTGAGAAAGATTTAGATCTTTATGTCCAGCTCATGTGTTTCAAGGGTTTTTATTATTCATTGTGAGTGAATTTAGAAATACCACATTTCCAGTGTTGAGAGGAAATATTAAATAATTTCATTAACTCCTCAAGAAAGATAAATTATTGTACATAATGGGAAACGGGGCTAAAAACTTTTAAACTCCTGCTGAAAGTTGAAGTGTCAGAAATGTATCAGTAAGAACACCCAGTTCTTTGCCTGAATTTTTACTTTCTTCAAGGAAAAAGTCATTACTAAACATGATCATTGCTAAATGACAGCAAGAATTAAGAGGCTACAAGCTGACCAGTCAGTAACACCAATATGCTAAAGGCACAGAATACTTACTAATCTGAGTTTGCTGTGATTTTCAGAAGGTCATTGGTAAGTGTCCGGTACACACAGTGCATACAAGTTAATCACAATAAGGAAGTACAAATCAAGTTTCTGTGGCCTCATATAGATATTTTAATTTTCATTTTTCCATTGTCTCATTTACCAATATGTAAAATACAGGAAGCAATATTAATTCACTCATAGGAGTGCTGGAACTAAATGATGCTTCAAAGATATTTCAAGGTCTAGGGTAAAAGATCTTACAACTCTCCAGAGTTGTGACAATAATTAAAAAAAAAAAAAATCACCAAGAAACAGATAGTGTTTCTGGTCTAAACATCTTTTAACCAGACAACAATTTCTCTAATCAGCCATCCTGCTAACTCCATTCTTCAAACAGAAAAGCAGAGCTGTCTGCTTACTGCTATCCCACACACAAGAGAAGATTCACACTCTCAGATCTTTCCCTAGTGACAGTCTATTACCATTTTTCTCTTGCACAGGGCCACTAAGACACTAACAAGGTTATTAACAATATTAAAATTACTCATGGTAGGTCAAATGTATATTGAGGAAAGGGAGTAAAGGTGAAATTACATAAGAGCTAAAAGATGTTCTGGGTACTTGATAAAGAGAACAGGAACATCAACTATTAAAAAACTTATTTTCTCCAGAGGACTTGCATATTTTACTGCACAATAATACCACTGCTTTGTGTTAACAAAAGAAAGTCATGCAACAATAAATTCTCAATCTTGTATCTCAAAGATACATTTTTAATACCAAGTGCTTTAAAAACTCTAATAAATATGTCTCTAAAACAGGAATAGTCTTTTTTATTATTTGCGAAGATAGAAAACAACCAGAATCACTTGTGTCTCATCTACAATTATTCATAACCACAAAACTTTTATTGATCAACCCTTGTGCTCAGTATTACAGTGTCAACAGAGACGTCAGCTGGTATGTAAAGAATTCAATTTAAGAAGGAAAAACTTCTCTAAACTCCGAATGCATACATGCAACCTGTGATTGATAGCTTTTCTTACTTGAGTCTTCAGGGATGCTATATTTTGCCATATTGTCCTCCATGAGTCCCGTGATTCTGGGCATGTTGATGAACAGGTTTGCATTGCTGAAAAATGAAGATTCTTCTTTACACACTGTCTTGATTACAGATTCCAGGGATCCAACAGCTGAACTTCTGAACTGCCCACCTTGAAAGAACTAGAACAAAGAAACAGAAATACAGATGAATCTACGTTGTTTTTAGTAGCTTCAGGTAGTAGCCCTGGTACTCTCTCAATATTGGCATTCAAGGAGATTGACAAAATTAGGCTGTAGAAATTGCCTACTAGAATGAGGGCCTGCTGTGCTCTTTTCTGTCCTCCCAATCACCTTTATCATGGGGGGAAAGAAAAAGGTAATGTAGTTTTAATTGCCAGGATACTCCATGAAAGACAGTAGTACAATGTACTACATTAAACTTTGAAAGATACTGTGTATCTGCTAGGTGGAAAAGGAATGAAAATATCAAGACCACTGATCTACAGATTCCTTGATTACGATGTCAGTTTTCACAGTCTGCTCTTCTGGTGGATTACTTCTGTGTCACAAAGACAGCAGAAATAACGAAATCTATTTTGCAGATGAATGGTTGCAATGAAAAAAGTTCCTAAGAAGAAAAAATATATTCAAGTGCATGTGCCCTGAAAGCCTATTTTTCAAGTTCATCTTTTAACTTGCTAGATGTGCTTTTAGTTTTTGCACATCTTGAGTCATACCAGCATTTATTATTGCCATTTGCTCATCACTAGCACATGTCTAATGAGGAGAGCAATCTGACTGTTTTTATGGCTCAAGCACCACTATTCAACACATTCAAAAAAAAAACCCAAAAACACCCAAACAAAAAAACAAAACAAACAAAAACCCAGCCTCCTCTGTGGAGCATCATTTTTCGAATAACTGTTATCTCATGGAAGGCTGTACAGGTGCACAGTTCTAAGAGAGCATACAACTGCAAGGCAATGTGCATTGACCCACCTGATAGTCATTACAGTTGCAGATGCTTGTCAAGAAAAACATAACTAGACTATTAGGTATCATTTGAAGACTGCACAACTGGCAAATAGAGAAAAGACTGTGATACGACACCAAAATAAATTAGCACTTTATCACTGGAATATTTTTTCAAACAGAAGAGTCAATTTTCAAAACAGTACACCACTTTACATAAAGACTAAATCACAGACAGTTTAGAGATTGTGCTGTTAGAAACAGTTTATCCTGATCAATGCATTTACTGAAGTGCCAGGTGCTTCTTTAGTAATCCTGGAGGAATATCAAAAAGTGTTATTTAAAACTCAGTGTTGGCTGCTCCCAAATCTAACTTTTTGCATATAGTTTCAGCACAGAGCATATCCAAATTTCATAATATCATCATCTACACATCTTGAACGTATCTGCTGGCATGGACTTTACTGGAGGAATAAATTTTATTTGGGCACGATGTTGGATAAAGCTGGTTTTGAATCCTTATTAGTGACTACATGAACTAGAAGGATAACTGAAACTTATTTTAGCCAAAGAGCACAAACTTGCCAATTAATTCTGGTTCCAATCAAAATAACTTGAAATTCAAATAATGAATATTTATGCAGCAAGCTGCCACCAACAGATTGAATCTACTTACTGTCAACTAAATACCCACTGACTCAATAAGATATGTTTCCTAAAATTTGGCTTTGATAAAGTGGCAGAACTGTATAGGATGGATGTTCACAAAACGTTATCTTTGATCCAGTTCTAGTTTAAATGAAATTAAGTCGGTCTGTAATCAAGGCTGATAAATCCAAACAAGCCACCTCCTACAAACAAAATAATGAGTCAAGTCAGTCCCTCCAACAAATTCATGGAAGACGAAGGCTGGTACTGAAGATAAAAAGCTGTCTGGAACTGGATTCTCAAATGGGTCAAAAACCTCACAGAACAGTGGCTTCTGACCTAATTGGATAGCTGTATGCTTATAAGAAGTAGTATTAATAAAAACGAATTCACATGGAGTAGAAATACCAGCTATTCAAAGAAATAAACCTAAAAGTCAAGCCGAGTTATAGCTTGCACATAAAACTAAGATAAATTCAGAGAATTACCGAGAGAGAGAGAGAGAGAGAATATTTTTTCCTGGTTAAATATAATTAAAAATTTGATGAAACGGAAATGTTAAAGGAAGCAAATACAGAGAACCTGGACAGAACCTGGGACCTGGACAGGCCACACCTGAGCTGAGGCTAAGTACATGAATTTCAACAAGGCCAAGTGCCAGGTCCTGCACCAGGACAGCAACAACCCCATGCAAATGTACAGGCTTGGGGAAGAGTGGCCGGAGAGCTGCCTGTCAGAAAAGGACCTGGGGGTGTTGGTTGACAGCCGGCTGAACATGAGCCAGCAGTGTGCCCAGGTGGCCAAGAAGTCCAACAGCATCCTGGCCTGTATCAGAAACAGTGTGACCAGCAGGAGTAGGGAGGTGATGGTGCCCCTGTACTCGGCACTGGTGAGGCTACATCTGGAATACTGTGTTCAGTTCTGGGCTCCTCACTACAAGAAGGATGTTGAGAGGCTGGAATAGGTCCAGGGAAGGGCAAAAAAGCTGGTGAAGGGCCTGGAGCACAGATCTTATGAGGAACTGCTGAGGAAGATAGAGTTGTTTAGTCTGGAGAAGAGGAGGCTCAGGGGAGACCTTATCACTCTCTACAACTATCTGAAAGGGGAGTGGAACAAAGGGGTGGCTGGTCTTTTCTCCTAAGTGATGAGTGGTAGGACAAGAGGGAATGGCCTCAAGTTGCACCAGAGGAAGTTCAGGCTGGATATTAGGAATAAATTTTTTATGGAAAGGGTGGACAAACATTGAAACAGGATACCCAGGGAAATGTTAGAATCACGGTCCCTGGAGGTGTTCAAAAAACATTTGGACGTGGCCCTTAGGGACATGGTTTAGTGGCGGACTTGACAGTTTTGGGTCTATGGTTGGACTTGATAATCTTGAAGGTCTTTTCCAACTGGAGTGATTCTATGGCTCTATGAACAGGTCCACTGTGACAAGTGTTGTAGCCCTGAAAGAAGCAAATTACTGAAATTTCCCTAATTTAATACCAGAAGTCATTGCAGGAGAAAAGAAGATCTGAATGAAATATGGCAAAACACCAATCATCTAATTTAAAGTAAATTGAATATAAAGATGCAAAACATTATTTATCAACTGAAATCATGAGATGCTGTTATAGAATGAAGCTTACCTGGGTATATCACTGGTCCTTGATCAAATAAGAGACAAAAATGTATGCAGCTTACGAAAAAGGTGAATTTAAAATTAAGAAATTCATTTCAGCAGTTACAGACATGGATGTGCACAACTACGAGTCATCAGTCATAATTTCCTTCAAAGACTCTACACATTTCTTGTCACCGACATTCAAGATTAGACTTAACACAGCATGCGAAGATGACACTAGGATGTCTGAGAAAAATGAGAGTCTGCTATAAAAGAAAAAACTAGAACAAAACAAATAATACTAAAATAAATCTATTTAACCCATCAAAACAGAGGACGATGACTGGCCTTCCACAAACACATGGACAAGATAGAGAATTTATAAAAGCTACAGAACATTTTTGATAGAAGTGTAAACATACTAGCCATGGACAAACTTAACTCAGAATTTTATACATTTGTAACACCAAAATGCTTTTCAGTTTTAACAAAGTATCTGTTCAAATTTGTGAAGGGATTACATAATGAGGCCACCTTTCACAACTAACAGTATTCAGTGACTCAGCAAGTCCTCTCCACCCTATCTATTCATGAGTGACAAACAGACAATTAACTGTGGAAATATAAGCAAATCATTTCAAACAGCAAACAAAGAAGCAAAAGTCATGATTGAAATCAGCAGTATTTTTCCTCAGGGAGTTATCCATTCACTCAATGTTGTTAACTGTAGAATGTGGCTCTCTATTGCAATTACTACTAACTGGCAGACATAATCTTTTATTACACAGTATGTAGCATACCAATTCAACTTCACATTTTACAGCTATTATAAAGGTATTTCTTACTTTTCATTCCTTCTTTCAGACAAAAATCCATGTGCATAATTGACGATTATTACCTCTTTCATTATAAAAGTAATTATTTTTTTAAAATCAACTTCAAAATAACTTTTTCAGTTAGAAGTTAATGAAGGATACAATCTGTGTTACTCTATGCTGAAAGTCCATATATTTTTACTTTAAAAAGCTTCATGTACTTGTTAATTTTCCGAGGTCAGCGAACCACTTTGCTGTTGGTTATAATGGAAATAAAAACCTAGAAGGGTGGGCTTTTTCAGAAATAGTATAAAATATTTAAGGAGGAAAGTGTATAAGCAATATCTGCACTTGAGTAGCACAAGTTTGGCCACTATAAAAAAAAGAACCAAACAAAATTACAATTAATTAAAGGTATTATTACAAAGTAGAAAAAAAAACAAAACAACAACAACAAAAAAAAAACAAAACAAAACAAAACAAAAAAAAACAAATATGAAAAGGAAAGGATACTTAAAAACAGTCAACTTTTAATAGTCTACACAATGAGAAAAAGTTACAGAGATAGAAGAACACTTCAAAACAACAAACATCTAATTTATTAATGAAAGAAAGAGGCACTGAATTTTTTAATCCTCCACAAATTATTAGGTGACAAAAACAAACAGCTATCTCTCAAGAAAAAAGGAATTAACAAAAACTAAGTAAACAAATATCATGTCAGAAAAAGTGACCAAGAAAAGGAAAGATGCAATAAGGAACAAAAATTCCAAGGTTAAATCTATACTACGTTACAGGATAATATGGGTTGCCATGGAGCAAAGATTAAAACTGTGATAGATAGCCCTCTGCTGTTCGATTTGATCCTTTGCAAAGTTTTTCTGAACAGATCCTTTTGAGAGATTCTTGTATCAAATAAGCAATTTTGGCATTTCACTCCAAAAAGTATACTCATTTGCTCAAAGGAAAGTCTGACACAAACAGAACTAGTTTACAGGAAGAAGAGATGTGAGCATCTGATGAAAGACACTTTTCATTGTGGCAACCAGAGCTATCCCAAAAAAGAGAGACTTGAAACCAAAACTAATGCGCACGAAAGGCATTTTACAACATGCTTCTTTGTCACACATATTAGAAGATCTTGAGAAAGATCCATATCAGTAGGGAAAACAGTATTTAAGGCAGAGTTTACTCTGTACTGTAGTCACAAACCAGCTTGCCCTAATTACCACTGAGGGATCTTTTAGAGGTTTGCAATTTTAGAACCACATTCAATCCTAAACTTTCCACACAGAATAGCAAATCCAGAAAGTGATGCCATAGGGGTCAGTAGGTCTTCTTATGGAATGAGACCCTGCTTAGAAACAGAAATCTCTTTTCTAATGTATTTAATACCAGCTCCACCACTGTGTTAGCTGTATAGATGCACATACAGCAACTGCTCTTAAAGGCATGAACAAAAGAAACATCCCCATTCACATCTCATGCCACTTTTTTTTAAAGTTCAAGCAGAACTATCACACAAAAGCCGTAAGTGACACAAACAGAAACCCATAAAAGATACAAGAATGGCACATGCTATCTTGAAATCTTATTCTTTAAAAAAGCAAAGCTATTTCTTATAAGCAAAGTAATAGCCTGTGCATTCATAAATAAATAAATAAATAAATATTAAAAAATATTGCATTCACAGAAAAAGAATCTCCAAATCACAGACAGTACATGTTATTGTTAATCAGTAGCCTAACACCATATTAAATTAGGCTATGATCTCTTAAATTAACCAAAAAAGAGATGACAGAAACAACACATTAATAGTCTCAAAATACCAGAGTGTGTGAAAGAGACCAAATGAGTCTTCCTGAAGTCTAAGGACTTTCTTCTAAGTTTCCAGCTTTCTAGTATACAATTTCTATTAGTGCTCCACCTTACTAAGCACACATCCCTAACAAAGCACACATGATGAGAATTAATTTTGCATATTGACATCATACACATACCTGGTGTAATGTAGAGATGTCAAGCCCACCAATATTTTGAATTCCTTGGAGGAACACTGGAAGGTTCTCCATGACATAGTGGGCTTTATTGAGAAGAGAGTTGATACTAGAAACCACATCCAGTAACATGTTTAGCACATCGCCTATCTCCGATGGTATCTTAGTCTTGGAAAAGAAGGAAAAATCACAACAGTAAATTCCAATTAGAAACAAATTGCAGCCTTTCAATGAGACACAATTATCCAGGCTTTTTCTAAAACTGATTACACAATATTCCTGCAAACTATGTTTAACTAAACTCCTTGAGAGTAACAGAGGAGTTATACTTAAAATTTAGCTAAAGAAAAATTCTCTGGTACTGTTAGAACTGTCCTATAACAAATCAGGAATTAAAATCTAGAGAACAAGTTTATACGTAGCAGGCTGAAGAGAGCTCTCTTATGCAAGATGCTAATGGGATCTGCAACATCCTGCCCCCTTGGAATTCAGTGTAAATGAGAACTTTTCCTTCAACATGTTCAAGATACTCAATGCAACAGTTTAATATTTTTAAAATAATTTTTAAGTTAAATTACATCTAGCAACCACTTTGTTGCTTTAGGAATCATGTTGGACAACAAACGTTTCTGTCACACTGTTCCTCCATTTACATTTTTCGTATACACTGAGTTTTGCCTAAAATAATTGTGTACATTTCATTCCCTGCTTAACTTAAGATCAGTTGGCTGTTTGTTGTTTCCACCATGCAAGTTTTGGCACTGTGAATTTCCCCTCTATTTCCTTTGCTTTTATAGATTATTTAGATGACATGGTAACACAAACTGCTTAATTGTTACCTGCTTATTTATGGTAATAAAAACAATATAATCTCATTATTTTTAGCTGCTTCCTCTGATTATTTTATCCACCTTTATTTGACTTCCTACTATAATAATGTCTATGCTTAAATTTTCTTCTCAGCCTATACCTGCTTTTACACATCAGAAACCCCAACTTATTCAGTAAAAAAATAACAAAACTTCCATAATAATTTATTATGACCTAACAACATTTTTTCATTCTTTAATAGGAATTTATTCTGCTTCAGTATGGTTCAGTAGAAAAGCCCATCAGAATAAGCACTGCTATCTTTCTTTTTTTTTTCCCTTCAAGGTTGACAGATAATTCAGAAAGTAGAAATATTTTATTTTCCCTCTGGTATCTTAACTTATTCTGGGATTTGTCTTGTTTTTAAAAGTGCATGGCAAATCTGTTTAAAAAGTGCACACAGCATCCAGAATATAACCTGACATCTATGACTTTAGAACAAAATGTTCTTTCTCCCAACATTATAGCTATTTTTCAACTGTTTATACTTACTACATTGCATGTTCAGTCAATAAATTACCCCAAAAGAACTGAAATAAATGTCTGCTAACTATCACAAATCCCATCCGTTAATTTTGCTCACACTAGAAAAATATCTCACTGAAACCCCACACTAGATCCCAGATTATCTACATTTGTACAGATAATACAGTTTTGCTACAGACTTCTGCATCCCCTTCACTGTAGTTTTGACACTGTACTATTCTTGTAAAAGTAATTCAATCAGTCTTCCACACTTACAGATTAAGAAGTGACTAATTGCATGAACTGCAAACTCTGCTAAAGATTAATAAAACAATGTCTTTGACAGCCTGTGTTTTCTCTAAAGCTTTCATAATTACCTCCTCAGTGATAATTTTCCTGAAGAACCAAGAAATGGAATACAATAGCATCTAGCAACCCCATTCTTCAACAGTTGTGTCTGCTTTGTGGAGCTAAATGAAGACAAAACTTGCTGGATGTCCAGTATTTGCTTTCACAGAGGAAGAACATTTGAAGAAATAATGTAACTATTCATTTATCTACTTGCATACTTTAGATGAGCTTCAAAAGAAAAATATAGGAACTGAATGCTTTTTTTCCCCATCTTACCTGGTAAATGATATGACGTAAGTTCAGATTCTGTATAATCAGTACAAACATGGTATACAAGTCCAGTGCTGGTAAAGAACATATTTCTTCCACTACCAGAGAAGTTTTTTTGTTTTCAGGTAGCTTTAGCAGCAAGCTAAGTACTTCTTCATCACATCTTCCAGTTAAAGCTACCACAAAGGCACTGTAAAAGACCTATCATAATGGGTATGTATTAAAAAATTTTCTCCATGAAATGCATCACCTTCTTTTAGAGCCGATAAGGTCAGAATTTCTGTCACAGTAACGTGATAATTTGCAGTCATGAACAGACCTGAAATAATGAACTATACAGGTCTAAATCAGCCTGGTATCTTATTAGTTTATATTCTCTCTATGTATAAAGAGATTAAGTATATTTCTTATAAATGTTTACTTTCATTTGTGAAAACAGGGTAATTATTCATTCTATGAGCATTCATACCACAAGCAGGTATGTTCACAATGCTGAACATACCCATTCTGGCAGATACATACCTTTGTTGCAGAAACACCTAAAGATCAACATCTAGGTGTATGAATCACTAAAATAAAACAATATGGACCTTCCTTCTTTCAGAGGACATGCAAATTTAACACTTAGGAGTGCCAGCACAACACAATGTTCACTCTGAGCCAGCTGACATTTCTCAGTTCAACGCTCCTTTGAAGTGTTGGATAATGAAAGTTTGTTTCTGCCTATAAAAACATTACACCAAAGACAAATGCTTGCAGCCCAGATATCTCATGAGTTCTTAGCTACCATTTACTGAAATGCCTGAAATAAAGCAAATGGCAGCAAGTCCAGAAAAATTACAAGTTTGGAGACTACAGGAGCCAAAGTATAATACTCGGGGCTCCATTGTACTCCTTAGGACAGAACCTGCCTATGCTGTCTCCACTGAATGCATCTGTAGCTAGTAACAGTACTCAGTGAAGGAGAGGATGCATGAGAATATCAAATTAGGAGTCAAAGTTGGTCAAGATATGTAATTTAACACTTTAATTCCTGTGACATTTTAATTTCCAACTTATTAATTTGACTTTTGGATTTTGGGTTGGACTAGATGACCTTTAAATGTCCCTTCCAACCCAAACCATTCTATGATTCTATGATTTCTATTTTGGAACAAAATTTTGCCTTTGTGATTCCAGATTTCCTATATACTTAAATATTCACTTTTTTGTGCATGTACAAGGAACAGAATATGAATATAAATATAATTCTGCTTGCATCATAAAAATATACTGATTTGGAATACTTGTAGAGGAAATTTGACTCTGTGATACAATTTTAAATTTATTTCCTCATGCCCCATATGAATAATTCCAGTTCAGTCCAGTTTTAATACATTCAGTGTTTTATCCACAAGATAAAGTCCCTCTGAACTTTCATTGCAACCTTATGACTACCCAAGCTAATTCAAACTCCTATGTTCAACAAATAAATGCTTTATAGCCTTCAGGTTACAAGTTTTGAGCAGTTTCAAAACATTTAATCACATGACAATGAGGACAGCCAGAGCATAATGTTCTGGTAGAAATTGAAAGTAAGTGCAATAAGCAGAAACAACTCACAGGCTTACTCTTACCATTCCAGAGGCAAGCACAGTATTAGTATACAATCACAGAAATATAGGACTACAACGGGCCTGCAGTTATCATTAGGGTTATCAGAAAGTGTCTATATACATCATAGATATAATGGGCATGTCTAAATTATAGCTTAAAGCCGTACTTGTGCATCTTTCATAATCAGTAAGAGACATAGTCTTTAATGGTCCATTTTGGCTGGTGGAGGATTTAAACACTTCAACAAAAAATTCTGTATATATATGTAAATATGAGATGTGTACGTACATCTCAACTCTACATAGGACTTTGGCAAAAAATAAGGATAGAAATTAATTTGAAAATTCATAATAATAATAATAATAAGCCAAAAGATCAAAGGTGCATTGACTCACATTTAACTGAATCATTTCCAGATTACTTCTCTCATTGTCATTCACTGGTATCAAAATAACAAACTAACAATAAAGTCAGTCACACTACCAAAGAAACAGAAAAACAAATCATCCATAAGTAGTTATGATGGCCTGAATTGCCTTTCTAATAGCCACACTTTTCACAAAGTTCCAATTGTTTCTGCAAATGGAGCATTAGTGACACCCAGTGGCTGCTCAATGGACTTAATTAGTTTATACCAAAAGTATCTGCAAATCATTTCAGTCATACAAACATTAACATGCAAGAGAACCTACAAGTGGCATTTTTCATTATTTCTACTAATTACTAGGATCACAAGAAACAGCAGCAATGATAACACACACAGTCTTTCATTCAAAAAACTTACACAATCCACCCTTTAGACGACACTCAAGAGACAAGAGATAAATAAAGTGTAGGAAAGGTAAGATACTGGTAAGATAATGTAAGAACAATGAGGAACACACAAAGGAATAAAATAAAATAAAATAAAAAAATTAGACAACTCCATACAACAAGAATCAGAGGTAGGAAGAAATAAAATTATTTCTCCAAGAATCCCCACCTTTTCTACAGTACGAATATAGTGAATTTGGAATTCTGTGTGAGCACAAGAGGGTAAAACACTGCTGAAAGTAATGAAGCAGTGCCATTTAGACCAGAAGTCTAGTGCTACTATGAATTGACTCTTGATTCTTCACATTATTTTTTTGTAGTCTTAAATCTCACAAAACATTCCACATAGATGTATCAAGTGAAAATATAAGTTTTAACACAAACAGGGTGGTTTGGTTTGTTTCAGTTGGCACGTCAGGCTATAGGTTGACCCATTAATTTAACACCTCTTTTTGATCTTTTACCTTTGAATTAGAAATACTGGCTTCCAAGATGGTACTGATAGTTTCTTCAGAAATATTGACAGAAGAAGCAATGTCCAGCCTCAGCTGAGTAAGATTCTGCACACACTCTTTGACTTTCACATCTGGAAGAGAAGAAAAATAATGCAAATAGTACCAATCTGCTTAATTAAATTGTCCATGGAATGTATCCTTTTCCTTAGATATATTCTGAGGCATGATAAAGGATACCAAAACTTCATTATCATGTCATTCACTTCTACTTCAAATGTAAAAGTCAACTCCCTGGCAGACTGAAGGGCTTGTGCATCTGTTTGCATTATTGTATAAGAGCACAAGTTATCCTAGATCCCTGTATTATGAGAATATCTGAAATAAGTAAAGCAGCCTCAAGTTCTTCAAGATTTTCATCTTCCATTAACTGAAGTCCCTAAAACTGAAGTCTTTCTAAAGAATCCCTACATCTTACTGGACAGGCTCTGACAGGGTAAACCATGCTGTCCTGTGCCAACTCAAGCTCATATATATGTACACGTATACAGTGAAAATATATTGCATTAAGTCAGTAGTCACTATAAGCAGTATCTTTTTAAAGTTTAAGAACAATGAAAAAGTTATTGCTCTGCAAAATTACACACCAGTGACTTGTCAAAAAGTGAAGAAAATTTGAACCCACCATTCAAAAGATGAAAATTGCTGAGAAAAGCTGCCGTTGGATTTTCTGACAACTGTAGCTCCAAACTTTCAGCCACCCTGAAACGATAGACTTAGTTCCACAAATTATCAGAACTAAATAATTGACATTATTATGTATAAAGAATAGCGTGAATAGTGAAAATAAATGAGGCAAAAGAGTCACATTATTCTCTACGTGTACACACTGTGTATGCAGTAAGCAACTCTACAGACCTTCTCCTGTTGTATTTATATGGTACAGGGATCACCATATTTCATGCCTAAATGAGATTGCACATGTAGACATCATGATGGCTAACTGCTCTAGCAAACAATAGTTTATGAAGAAGCACAGGTCTAACAATGTCTCACTTCCATGTTTTTTATTGAACCCATATTTTTAAAACCTGGATTTAATTGTAATTTAAGTAATAAAGGATATGCACACACCAGATATTATTTACCATTCAAAAACTGGACATGAGCCTATGGTCCATAAGAGCAGCATCTAAGCTCAAGTTCCTCTGCATTATTGCTATAATTCAGAGACCCTACAAGGCCAGCAATCCAACAGTCAAACCAGTATAGCAACAATTATAACAAGGACCACTCCTAACTGACAAGAAGCTCGAGATAGCCTGTAGTAGCAGTTTCAGTAATTTACTTAAAATCTACTCTTTTTCTTCAAGGAATAGCAAATATCTGAAACTATTTGTGGTTCAAACCTGTCAGTTTACAAGCGCTATCCTGTGTTTCTGAGTGTTTCAATTGCTGAACTGATCTGAATGTTTAATATTTTGCAAAAGATACCCAGCTGCTGAGAGGACAAGCAAAACAGCTTTAAATAAAAAATTAAGCTAACAAAATGTTGACCTAAATGAGATCATGGAAAACTGAAAGTTTTCTTAGTTGAGATTGAAAGCATTCTCCTTGGGGAGAAGCAAGATCTGCTGCAAGTGCTCAGCAAAAGTATAAGCTCTTTTAGAAATATCCAGAATTTTGCTAAATTACTTAAATAATTTGTGCATTGTATCTGCTCAATTTTGAGTTTAAATGAATAAAGCTTAAAGAGACTTTGATAAACAGCATCTCCTCTGTAATTACATAATTTAGAACACAGACAAATGCACAAAATGATATCTCTAACAAGAACCATTTGGGGTACAAAAATGTAAAATGCTTTACATTTGCAGTTGTCTCTCTATGTCTCCCAACATCAGGTGACATTCACAGCTGTCATTGCTGTTATTCTGCAAGGTTCTCCAGAAGCTCTCCAAGGTATTTGAAAGTTTTTGGTTTATATATGCCATACTCTCACAGTCCCCCTTGTCAAAAGCAGGCCATGTTCTTTCAATATCCTGCAAAATGCAGCAATCACATGGTTAGCAAATTCATGAGATTAAGTTATTGTTTGAAGTAGCAGGTCTTGGCAACTACATGATGCATATTTTCAAATGAGAATGTGGCTAAGGTAATATGCTCTTACTCATTTTGTTCATAATTGAAACTGGGGCTGAGGTTTTCAAGAAAAAAGGAATTTTCAAAGATCTGAGTTTTGGAAACAACCAAAAGTATTTCTGAATTCGACCTAGCCTATCAAGGAGATCAATCCATTAAATAAAAATGCCAACATTTTAATTTGAAATTTAGTTTCAAAAATAAATTAGTTTTTATTATTATTATTTTAGGCTCACTATTTTTATCTTTTTCCCAGAAAAATTGTTCTAAACATCAGTTTCCATTCAGCAAACCAAACTACCCATATCCAAAGTTTTTCTTTTGTTATGTTTTTTTGTAGTATTCACATCTTTTCTCCTGAATATTCACATTTCTGATTTTGCAAGGGTTTTTTTTTACATATTTGCAGAAGTATGTCATAGAACGGTTGTGACTATAGAAATGCATTTGTTGTGTAAAAGTATCTTTACTTTGAGATATGAGTAATGCCTCTGATGTCTGTTTACCTTAAAATGTTGCTGTTCATATTGGCAAAATCTCATTAGACAAACTAGCAGAGCTATTTTGTAAAGAGGAGACAGATTCTATACGAAAATAGTGACATTAGTATTTTGTCTGTGTGTGTACGCATGTGTGTGGACTATCCAAAGGCCTGCTTCCAACGCTGGGTGAATCTCTAAATGCCAAATGTTACTCTCTCCTGCTGGTAATTTCATGCAATGTTAAAGAAAAACAGACTGACCCCAGCTGGTAACCACAATTGCTACCTTAGTATGAACGACAGGCCAAGAAGTTTCTTTGTATCTAGCTTGACTTCACAGCTGTTCCTCTGAAGATTTAAAAGTATAAATGTACTCTGATTCACGAAATTAGCAGTAACACAACATTTAAAAGAATTTAAAACTTACTGTTGTTTGGTATTTAATGACAATATAGTTATTCTAGTGGTATTCTAGTGGGAATTCTGGTAATTCTAGTTACATTTACAGCTTTCAAAGCTCACCAATTTTATTTAAGGAATTCCTTCTGGATATCACTATCAAAAACATCAGAGGTATACCCATACAAACCTCAGCTTTGTATAGCTACTCTAGGGGCTCATCATTCTCATCACAGGAAAAAAAGGAGACATTTACATTCATTTCCAAAGTTTAATGCATGTTGTAAAGAACACTTGTAGGTGTGGAAACCACTCAAACCTGATAATGATCTTGAACCATAGTGATTCCTTCAATGACAGAGATGAGTAAGTGACTCATTAATCCATCACACTTTGTTACAATACAGAAGAGGTTGCCAGTGACAACTGGTTCTTCTGTAAGAGAAAATGTCCAGGCTTAATCAGTTTAAAAAATAAATAAATTACTGTAATCAGATGAAAAGTTAACCAAACCACAAGGGACAGAAAAGATTTTATAAGCAAAGAAAGTTTGTTATGTTAAAACACTAAGAAATATTTCTGGGTAAATTTCTTTTTCATTCCATAAGGCAAGAAGGGCTAGTTTGATTCAATTTCCATTACTCTGCTCCATTACACTTTCCTGATCAATAATAACAGCAATACTGCTGCAGAACCAGAGAAGAAAACTTCATTTTTTCTCTTTGTGGGCAAGAAGCATAACTCTGAGAAACTGTGCATATTAGCTACATCTATCTATTTCCTCCTCAGGCAGGCTCCCCTGATCTTATTTCCCTGTGGAGACATCAGGATGATACCAACCCTCCAATGAGTAGTAACTTTCAAATCCTATCTGCAAGGGAGGGAAACAGAATTACATAGATATTTTGCATATCCACAAGGGTGATATAGGGGATATTTATCACCTGACCACCCATGGAGGAAGCTTCTACCCAAGCTTGCAGCCCCCAGGTCCCTGGAAAAAGGTTTCATTCTCCTGCCTGCAATGGGTTTATACGTGGGATAGAAACGAGCTTGACAGTTGAATTCTGGCTTATGGAAGGATCAAGTTCATTTTTTCTCCCATGTTTTTTTCCATATGTTTGGTTCATAAATCAAGAAGGACAGATAATAAACATTCACCATTGATTCTAAAACAAACAAACCTTCATCTTGCTTACAGTAGTAATACAATGCAACTCAGTAATGCAAACCAAGTCAAGCAGTTATCATTTTTTTTATTAGGTTTTGCAGTGTTTTCTGTATCAAATGAAACGTTATGAAACATCTCTATGACATGAGTATTGAAATAATAATGACAAAAATTTATTTCCTTAGTCCCAGTTCCCTCAATAAATAAACTGTTCTTCAGAGGTCAAAGACAGATACCAGGTACCTGGCACACATTTGCATTATCACTCAGTCTGAGCTCAACGTTGCTGTTGTTTTACTTTGAAAAATACATCTGCCACAGGAGAGTGGAGAAGACAGTTAGAATTGGGTTGTAATCAGATCTTACGTTTTGTTTGGAAATGAAGTTGGTATGAGATGTTACTAATCTCATCACTTGCTCTAGAATGACAGGTTAATGGCTCCTAATTGCTCTTTGCAAACCATTCTGGGCATAGTTGGGTTAAAACATGAAGTTTCAAAAACAAAGGTTTTGGTTTCCCCAAAGAAAACATAATATGAAATTACACCCTTAGGTAAATACAGAGCCTTTCTTGAAGTGCTCATCCTGGGGACCTATACGCAAGGAATAAAACAAGTCTAACATACTGAAATTTGAACAATTTGTAGAAGGTGAAGTTTTTCAGCTAGTTAGCCAATCCACTGGCTCAACATGGCCAGAAGTGGGAAGTGTCATTTCCTCTAAATACTTGTTCCATTTTCCTTTCTGTCAGCTATATGTTGCCTTGTGGCAACTCTGGCTCATTAAAAAAAACTCTGTGACTTACTTGACTCAGTTCACTAGCTTGGCAGAAAAATCTCAAGTAAAAAAAGTAAGCCAAAACCCAAATGTGTATCCAGTCTTCTGGTGGGTTTGCAAGTCAAATCAAAAAAGAAAGAGTTCCTAGTGTGCTGGAGTTAGTCCAGGAGGAAGAGAAAGAGCACATGGCTAAAACTGAGAGAAGAGGAGCTGGAAGAACTCCTGCTTCCACTGAGATGTTGAATCAACACGACCACTCCAGAAAGAAATCATCTCTTTATGTGATCTGTATCAAAAATTTTCCTGTACCTCTGTTGGTTTGATTTCCAGACATCAGTATGCTTGCCTTGCTTGGAATCACCCAAACTCACAAAATAAACAAACTAACAAAAGGTTGCTCAGAGTAAAACTTTAGCATTATAATACTAACACATACGGTGACCCATACCATCACTGCTGTGATAACCAACCTGAAAAGATTTTAAGACCACTCAAAATGGTATACTGTAACTTCTGCAATAGTAGGACACTAGCAGGATGTAAATGTTTCTGAAGAATCTTGCAGATTTTAGATGCTCTGTGTAAAGATGATAAGAAAACATTATTTTTGTAACAAGGGTACCACATAAAATTTTCAACAAATGACTATGTACAGTTGCAATCTTCAGCGGGCCACGTAAGGATTTCAATATTAATAGTTATTACATCTGTCTGAACTATTTCAATATTATATATATATATATATATATATAAAATCCAAACAGATAAAAATACCAAATGGGTTTTCATCAAGGCAGCAAGTCAACAGCTTTCTTAAGACTTATAGAACGCTAGAAAGTACCTTAGCAAAATAAGCAAAATTATGACAGCTTCAGAAATACTGAGAGCCCGCAGTATATACTGACTTGATGGCAAAGAACAGAACACTCAAAATCTCTGATAATCAGCATTTGAGGAAAATAAGTCACTATTCTAGTATTTGCTTTTTATTTTTCAACCGATTTGGCTAATACCTGGCCCTGCTGACCACTAGTTTGACATATTTGCATAAAATTAATCATAAAGTTGTAAATACCACATCAAAGTAATACATCAACTTCAGTATGCTGTTTCTCAACTGGTCTATGTCAGTAAGATCAGTAATTCCACCAGCAAGACACCCTGGAGCTGTTTGGAGCAACCATTCATTCAGTATTACTTAAATACAGCAACTCCAGTCTAGTTGTACTTTTATTAAATAAGTTGTCAGTAAACATTTTCCTGAAGCAGAATTTCCTCTGTTGCTGGATTACATTTGATTTGAGTAATCTGGCAAAAATTATCTTGGACTCAAGATTCCTTCAAAAACTGTATATGTTAAACTGAACAATTCAACACTATAACCATAGCCCCAAAGGGGTCAGCTTGTTTGCATAATTCGTCAGCAAAATTGCATTGAAGACATTTCAAATACAGTACATCAACATCTGGATATAGAATGGAAAAAAATATCAAGCACCACAAAATATTAGTCCCAAGCATTCCTTAATATTTAGCTTCAGAGCCAAAATTACTCTTTTCTGCCAATAACTGTGGGTTCATTGTTCAGACCCGCAGTGGTTTCAAAACACTAATATCTTCAAATATTTGGTTCTATAATAATTTCAAAGAAACCGCTTTCAGTATCAATACAGATGACTAAACACATCAGTAAGCTGATCCACACAATACAACGTGATACCAAATAATGCTGGTTTGAACAATTTCATTTGATATAAAATATTGTTTTACTCAAAGGCACAAACCCGAAATGAAACAGTAATTAACTTAATAAAAGTTTTGAATGAGCTGTTTACAAGCAAAAAACCCCTTCTGTCATTGTCAGCACACTGTCAAAATGAGTAAATAGAAAATGCTCACCTCATTTCTGCCATTATATCCTTATGCAAATCCTTTAGTAAGAAGATTATTTTGTTCCTGTCTTGTTCTGTGGTAGAGTGAAATATTATTTGCGAGATCTCTTGCATGATGTCCAGAGTTCTGTTTTGAGGCTGAGTAGAAACTTCTCTATATTGTGCATTATCAAAAAATGAATCTATGAAGTCAACTATTTGAAGCTCAATATTGTTTGCATTCAGAGCTTCATCTATAAGAGCAAAGTCAACAATTATATGAAGGAGACTGTTCAGCAAAACTGAATTAGCAGTATGAGTATTATTCAATTTTTCTGTGCTAACATGACCATCAACCAAAAATATACCAAGGTAATCTTCCTTAGAGCTATTTTGGAACAGTTCTAGAAAGTCAATAATGTCTTTGACAAACAGCAGTAGGTCATTTGATGAATTTTCATTAGCCATAAGGAGAATTAGAACTTGCATTATTTTAGAATAATTTTTATTGTTATATTCACATAGAAAGCTGTTCACAATCTCCTGTATGTCTTCAAAATTTCTTAACACAGGACCTACAGAGGATGTATTAAAATGCTGTATTAAAAATTCAAGAGCCACTGAAGAGGACTGTCCAGTGGCTAAGCTGAGTAATTGAAACTCTTGGTCTATCACCGCAAGTAAGTGTCTGACACTAAAATTCACCAATAAATCTTCTATGCTTGTAACTATAGGAAACCAGAAGTTCTCAAAGTTATCAGATACATTACTGTTTCCATTTAAAGCTGATAATGTCATAAGCATTGAGTATGTCTGGTTTCCAACAGAAGAGGCTGTCATTAAAGGCTGAATCACAGAAAGAAAAGAAAGGACAGCTTCTGTATCCAGGAATCCAGAAACTTCACTGGTCATATTCTTAACATTACCAAGAACAGTCTTTATAACTGATGTTCTTGAATGTCTGTTCCAACTTAAACTTCCATAAAGATCATCCAGTTGTTCAAAAACACCTTTGGCCATCTCTATTTCTGTCACTGACATACTGCCCAGTGTTTCTACGATTTGTAAAGCCACTTGTCTCTTTGGTGTGGAGGAACAATTGTTGATTGAGTATGTATTATTCACCTGCAGTGGCACAGCATAGAGGGATAGCTCATTCCAAAAATCCAGCACATCTTTGAGAACTGAGCCATTTACATGATGGAGCTTAGAAAACTTCAGAAGAAGAGAGTTCCATTCTTTGATCTGATGAAAAAAACAAGTCAGGTTGTGAGTGATTTCTGTCTGAAAGTCTTCTGTCATGCAGGAGGAACTGTGATCCAGAGTGATGATTTTCAGCTCCTTAATGACTTTGATGACTGCATTGTAACTAAGAGTAGAATTGCTATGCACAAAGTCACAAAGTTTAAAAGTGGGATCACTCTGAGGTGTTACTGTTGTGAGAGTCCAGCAGAGTGCTACAGGAAAACAAATTGAGGTTTCTGCAGGTTCATCAGATCTATCTGTCAGTGTCTCCAGTAACATTAGAAGACTTTTTACTTGATTAGAGAACTCCTCTTCAGTGAACATTGACATTCTTGCTTCCTGAGTCAGTACGAAAGCATATATTTCAGTTACTGCTTCTGTCATGTTTCCATGAGCTAATCGTTCAGTAAGACTGATGGCATCAAGGAGGAGATGGAACATCTCTTCTACATCGTAGAGCTCATTTTGTTCAAAGAGTAGTGTTATTTGCCATAAGCTGGTCAGGTTCCAATTACATGAATTGTTCTCAAATGCATGCCACCAGTTTCTTAATATTCCTAACTCAGAGTTTTCAGTATACAAAGGTTTGATATTTTTAAAGAAATTATCTAGGCTTCTCTGGGTTTGTTTGAATTGATGTATCAAGAACTCAACATCCATGTTCCTCATGTTTTGCACCAAGGCTACCATATGCTTTAGAAACTCTTTATCATCTCTTAAAGGAAAGCCAGTAAAACTAGAAGACTTCAAAATTTTAAGTGCCTTCCTTAACAGTTCAATATCCAGAGCTGCTGTTTCTACCAATTTCCGAAGAAATGTTTGGTGTTCACCCTGCAAGTTTGAGTCAAGTTTACCAACCACATATTGAAAGAAATCCATCAACAAACTGGTATTTTTCTCATGCAAGGAAGGTTCAGTCTCAATATCCAAATGAGAGGAGTTGTTTTCTTGGATTTCGAAAGTTTTATTTTTCAGTAGAGTTTGAATTTCTGCCAAAAAATCTACTGGTGAAAGATGAACATGGTGAAAAAGATCAAGGAACATCCTCGAAGTCCTGTTAAAACCAGGGACGGACTGACTGAAATGGGTCTTATTTGATGTATACCGTGAGTGCCCAAATAAATCATTAACAATCATTTGTATTTGACTTCCAGAGTTATTTAAAAGTGTAAAAATAAATTCAAGCACACTAATGTCATCTCTTACATAAAGTTCAGGGATAATAAAATTTACAGTTTTTGCTATAATATTGAAATATACATTTACACAAATCACATCAGAACCAGCTAGGGAACATTCAGGGAGTACCAAATTAAAAATCAAATTAACAAAGTCCATCATGTTCATTAGTTTAGCACCTGTCTCAATGTTTCCCAGAGATTTCAGTAGAAATAAAATATGGTTTGCACTTTCAAGATGGGAAGGTGACTTATATTTTTCACTGAGACTACTTAATCCATGTATCCATCTGTTACAATCCTTTGCTTCATCCACTGTACTATAAAAGTTCAGAAAGGAATTAAGTTGAGATGAAAAATTTGCTTGTGAATGGCTTAAGTCTTTCAGAGTCTTGTCCAAAATTGTTTTAGTAATATTCTGGAAAATGCTGATACAAACCAGGTATTTGCCTGGAGGTACACTTGTAAACAAAGTAGTTGTGTCTTTTATCTCAGTGAGAATAATTCCAAGTTCCTTTTGGGAGAGCTTCAGAATAGTAGAAAGGGAATTTCCAATGGAAAATACACCAGCACCCCTATCTTCTCCCTCGGATCCTCCTGAGATTAAAGTATCAAGCCAAGTATCCAAAAACCCTCCGTTAACAACCTTCAGTATAGATTTATGCAATTCAGTTATGGTAACTCCCACAATTTCTAAAACACTTTCTAAACTGTTATCTTTAAGTGAGATTGTGACATCAACTGCATTGTTCAATACACTTTGAAGATTAGCAAGGAAAGCTTCAAAATATTTCCAGTCATTTAAATCACCACTTCCCTCAATTATGATTTTTAATAGATTCATTGCTGCTGTTGTAGCTTCAACAATAACCATAGCTGTATTATTGCACTGTTCATCATAAGTTGCATTTAAAAGACTTTCAGAGAGATTTTCCAAATCATTTCTTAGACAGACAAAAAAGGTTGAATTAAAATTTAAGATTTTGGATGCTTCTTCAAAAATCTCTGTCCAAGTTTGAAGCCATGTAAAAGTACAGTGCAAAGCAAAAGGCACACTTATGTTATCTCCCAAGTTTGTTATATTAGATAGAATACCGTCCAATGGAAGCAGAAGTAAGTTGTAAACTTCTGCTGAATGATCCACAGAAGTAATGTTTGGTAGATAAAAATCAACACACCCATTATTTACCAGGCATTTTGAGGAGATAACAAGAAACTGTTCCAAATAACAAAAGGCAGCTGTTCGGAGCTCTTCATCAATAAACAAAGTTTTAAGGCTGCTCAGGGTGCTATAGACAATTTGCATCTCTTTTTTTCCTTTCTGTGCAAGAGACTGGGCCTGAAACTCTGTGTAGTTGTAAAAGATTAACAACTTTTCACAGAGAGACTTATGGGTGAAGTTCCAGAGAAGATCAAAAGTTTCAGACAGAAAATCAAAAACTTGGTCCCTATCTTGGAAATCATGCCACACTTGAAAAGATGAAGTATCTTTTGAAGTCTCATGAAGAAATGTTAACAGAGTGCTATTGTTCTCAATATTTAAGACTAGATCATCATTCTGATACAGAGAGAAAAGTATTGGAACAAGTGAGGCCACACTAGTACTGTTTAATTTTTGGATGTTTTTGAAGAAATCATGCACAATTTCTCCTAATTCTTCTACTTTATATATAAAAGATGCATGTGAAAGCAGTAAAGAGGAGGCATTACTCATTCTATGAATCGTGCTGAAAGAGACATTGACATGATTATCAGCCAGTGATCCGACCTCATGAAGATTCCTTAGAAAGTTTTCACTGAAGTGTTTGAGTTGGTTCAAAGCAGCAATACTTGATTCTGGCCAGTTAGACAGGATATTTTGGAGCAATAGCATAGTTCTATTAAGGATTTTATTTTCTGTAGTGGAAAATACAATTCTAGATAAAGTCTCAAATACCTCCTCCTCTTCCACTTTACTCAGATGAGAGAGTCCAGAATTAAGTTCATAGAATACAATTTTCAATAAATGCCAGAAAACCTGTGTCTTCTCCTTGTCCCAGAATCTCTGAAGAGGCTGGAAAATTTTTCTTAGCTCATTATGGAGTTCAGAAACTGCAAATGAGAAAATGGTAGCAGATTCCTTCCCCTCAGCAAAATTTTTCATCCATATGATTGTATTATTCAAGATCCTTTCCATTAGAGGCTTGTTTGAAGAAGCTGAATAATCAAAATTTGTAATTTCTTCTATGACTTCTACAAGATGGAAAAGATCCATTTCCTTTTTACCAGAAATCTCTAAGTTTCTTTCTTTCTTCAACAACTCTTTGAAAGGTTTTAAAATCCTGAAAAATTGAGCACGTGTTTTTTCTTGTTAATTATGTAGCTGGCATACAGGAATTGGTTAAATACATATTTTATAATTTTAGAATATAGTTTTGTTTACTTAAAAAAATTTCAAATATAATTTAAATAGCAGTCACAAATTAATCATCACAGGACCTGAAATAGCACAAACAACAATCTGGGTTTCAAAAATGTGACAAAACTCATTGAAAAATCACAGCCATGTTCAAATCAAAACCTGAATGTAGGCATCTGGGTTAAAGAAGTGTGCATTTAACAGTAATTATAATCAAGCTTATAAGCCACAAAGAGTAAAAGACATTAAATTTAAGTATGTCATATTTTCAGCTGCTTAAAACAGCAAAGCTTTTATGCTTCACAGACTAATTGTTTTCTAAAAAGGAACTTATAAATAACATTGATCAAAACCTCTGATATTTGGTGAATTCTGAAGAATTTTTTTTGGTTTATCATACTAATTGCAAGTCAAAACATTCCAGTTGATTGACTGATAGCTGAACACTGCTATTTTAATATCTAGAAAAAAAAACAAATCATGAAATCACAGTGAAAATTTGAATGCTCCAGCTGATGATTCCATTGTGTCAATACTATTTATCAAAAGAAAAAATGTTTACTAGTTCTGTAAGACTAGTCAAGATTGAGGTGAGTAGAAAAAGAAGTATTCCAATGTGAAAGTCCCAAAAGCAAACATCTAAGGAGAAGGTATTTTCAATACTTAAAAATCAGAACACCACACACCATTAAAAAGCTTTGTGAGAAAACAACTGCGTCAATTACTGGAATGGTTTCTACAGGAGAGAAACCGATGTCAAAAATTGGAAAAAATAAGAAAGCATTCCCCAGGTAGGATCTCTTTCCTTGTCCTACCAAGTCAAAGAAATAGCTCTGCATGTATAGCAAAGAAATCCCAAACAAGTCAGGTGATTTTGTTAGTACTGCTGTGTACAGAAAATAGTGCATACTCTAGAAACAGCATTTAAGACCAAATCCATATCCTTGCCCTAATGAATGTGCCTACACTGATCTTTATAACAAAGTTGGGAAAGAGCACAAAACAAAAACAATTGAGCATTCAAGGTATCAATTTGCATTGTACTCCTTAACTTCTATTTTGTTTTTACTGTAGATATCAAGAATATCTAATGTTTTGAAAACACAAGCCAGGAGTTATTTGCTTCTAGAGCTCATTTTAATCAAGCTGCTAAAGTTCCTGTCAAATTCTGATTGAATGAAAAGCACGACATGACCTCTCTAACAGTGGAGGAAATTGTGCTATTTATAAACTTTCAATTCCTCATTTTTTGTCGCATTGATAGTGGTTATTTCCATTTGATAGGTTAAACAAGGGATTGATTTAGCAAAGACCTAAATAGCAAAATAATAAAAAATAAAGTTCAAAGTCAGAAATGTAATTTAGAAAGTAGTCTTATCTATTAACAACTGTGATTGCCAGCATTGCATGGTAAATAGTAGCACTTAATAGCCAAGGCAGCACTCAACAGTTAGTTCAAAGTTGTCCCATGAGGGATATTTTTATTTATTTATTTATTTTAAACAGAGTGATGATTAAACAGCTTCTGTTTAACTGTTCATCTAGACTTTATCTGGGCTATAATGCAAGTAACTTAGTGACAACAAGCCCTTGTAACAACACATTGGAACAATCAGGAGGCCACCACTTCAGTTACTGCTGATAACACACAGAAATGGAGACGTCTATTTCAATGTTTTTGAAAGACAGCCACAAAAGCATAATTTCATTAAAGGATTCTATTTCTTCTTAGTAATAGTGAAAATCACCAGTCATTTAGTGAAAAGAGGCAGGGTAATTATATTCAAGTATTAGAAAAGTCCAAAGTGGAGGTGCGGTAAAGGATTTCTGGAAAATGGTTAAACAAAGTTACATTGACTAGTTCAACCTTACCGTGTCAATGATAAATAATAACTTAGAATGGTTTCCAAACTGAGTTTTTGGCTAGAACATAAAGATGCTTCTAGTCCATCTGCAGAAAAAATAAAAATTGCAACATGAAGAGACAGATCAAAAAAAGCTTTTATGAACACATCTATGCAAAATTAGATCAACTCCCAGTGAAACAATCTGAATAAGTCCTACCAAATGTAGTAGGAATTGAATGTGTGCAGAAAGATAAATACATTACATACATTTTAAAAGAAGTAAACATGAAATTTTTATTGAAGTGTTTAATGTTAACTCTACTGAATGATTTAAAGGAATGAAATGCAGAATCAATAAATATCAGCTCTACATAAGACACATCTGTATTTTCCTAACAAAATTTCTTACAGAAAAAATCAAATACAATTCCTTACAGAAAAAAAAAGAAAAGGAAAAATAGAAGTAACTTTTGAATTATACGTGAACTGAAGAACTAGTTCAAAAAAATTATTTTTATTTTAGAAGAGAGCACTTTGTGCTGTATTCAGCACTAAAATAAACTTGAATATTTCTTTTTCCTTGGAATTTCAGTAAAGAGAAAGCAGTTCTTTGAAATTCTCTATTACTGCCCAGACAACTGAAATATCTGGAACTGTAATATATTACAAAACCTGTACAATGAATTCATATTTGAACAGTTCAATTCACTAACAGTTCTTTGATTAAAAAAAGTACTGTTTATTTTTGAATACATTCTATAGCTGCCCACTTACTGATGAGGTATTCAGCACATTTCTGATTAGCTCTATGGAGAAAAAGAGCAGAAGGGGAAAAAAATAAAAGCATGTTTGGAAAAAGAGATCTTTAGCAAGAACAAGATCTTTCATAAATCCCAAGAACTAGCTTAAAAAAAAAATCCATCAATAACCTAAATCCTTCAGAGCTTGGAAATACAAGTGGTCAAAAAAACAGAAGAATTGGAGGCATCACTAGAATACTTACAAGAAACTAATAGGTGATATTAGACAAGGTTATCTTTTAGAGCTATCTGAATCAGGCACATTGTGCCCCGTTTCATATCTCCACTAAAATGAGAAGAGTAGCACAAATATTTAATAAGAATTCTGAAATGGAAGATGTCCCATTCCTCAGCATAAATCTTAGATACTTCAAAGTTTTCCTCAAATAATGAAAAAACAGCATATTCCGAGAAAGTTAACAGCAGATGGGTCAGGACATCTGGATGGAAAACTGGGATGGAGGCAATCAAGCATTAAGTCCTTGTCTAATAAGAAACAAGCCTAGAAATAACTTTAATGGCTGTCCAGCTAGTCTGGTTTCCCATCTATATCTTATATTTAAGAAACCTTCCTGACAAAATACTGTTGCAAAAGTAGAGACCCCAACCAGGTTCAACCACTTGGAATTTTCCCAACAATGAAATGGACAACCCAAAAATTTTCCAGCTGGCACTGCTAGGAATCACATCTAAACACTAAATCACAGCTATTTATCAGAGTCAGGCTTTGTATATTATAAGCTTTCCTTGTTAATTATTCAGTCAGCTTGTGAATCCTAAGGTTGAAACACAACCAGAGATAGGCTCACAAATGTAAATCATCACCTTTTCCCTTTCCGAGGAATACTGTACTCCAGAGAGACCCATCAGAATAAAGCTTGTGCTGCGCACTAGCTGTTTCCTCACCTGACTGACCTCCTGTGGAGCCTGCTTCCTCATTCATGTAGTGAGCTACCTCACATGTCCAACTGACAAAAGTTGTTAAATCCTTCCAGTATGGGTTTCCCTCAAAAGCAAACAAAATTTCTTCAAGTGTATTGTTAATTCTGAAATGACACAGAAAACAATGCTGCCAGTGATTTCTTTCAAAGCCAAATTACCTTGTGAACACACGCCATTTCTCTGTAAATCTCTAACTAAATTCTATTGCTATTTTATGCATACAAACACTCCTATTAACTTAGGGAAGAACAGAGGCAGGCAGGCTAATAGCAGAGTCCTTTGCTAAAGAAATGAGCTGCATAGCTATACATCACTCTAAGCACAACTAGGCTTTACTACACAGGTTTCTGAGCAGAAAAAAAATCTAAAAAGCTTTTTAAGGAACCACCAACAAAATGCTCTTGTTCAAAAGGTAGCATTTTGAAACTGAAGACAGTCATTGATAGATGCTTCCTCTAGATCTGAAATAAACTTTTGCATTAGAAAAAATCATTGTTTTGTCCCTGGAAAAAAAAAAATATCAAACAAAACAACAACAAAACACTTCACATAAAAATAGCACTGAGTTTTTCTTGCTCTTCAATGTTACCTAAATACAAGCCTCTAGTTCCAGGAGCCTTTTAGCTCTATCAGTGTTTTTGATGCTCAAAAAAGGAAATGTAAAACTAGTCCTCCCGGTGATTTCATAGTCCTTTAAAAACATGGAGGGAGAGAAGGTGATCAATGGAACAGCAATAGGGACAGGAAAAATTACATAAATTTTCTAATGTCTAAGATATTAATATTTGTGGATTTAATCCCTGCTGCCAATGCAAGTTGTGGAATTTCTGACAGATTCCTGAATGCTTAGAGCTAAAAGTTTTACTGCTTTAATAGCAAACCCTTCTGTCAAATTTCTCATACACATAAGTAATGTAGATAGTTGTCTTCTATACATGTTTAGTTTTGTGAGCTAGGACAGCTATCCAGTATAAAGGCAACTTGGCATTAAACACATTATGCTCATGTTTTACATTGCCAAGCAAGAATTATAAAATTCTATTTTAAAGCACTTTATTGATATAAGGATTTGTCTCTAACGTAACTCTGATATAACACCATTAAGGATTGAAATTAGTAGAATTACTGAGTGATTACAATTGATAATCAACTTAATAAAAAGATGAATAGATTTTCTGCCAAAATAGAGGAATGGTGACCACTTGATGTGTTCAGAAAGCAACTTGATGCTGTGATACCCCTCCTAGTGCACTTTCTAACTATCTTCTCTTTAAAGTTTTCCTGCATCAACCAGGAGTCTTTCAGATTCAAGTTTCCAAACATCCTGAGCAGCACAGAGAGGTATGTACGAGGAAGCAGGCTGAGAAGCAGCAGAAAATGCTTAGATTTGAGAATATAAAAAGGGAGAATAGGCTTTTAGAATCCTAGAATATCTGCCTGTCCTCAGTCTATTTTAACGTCTACCTCTCCCAATCCTACCACTATTAAAAAAAATAAAAATCATCCTCTACCTTCCTGTTTGTTCTTACGGAATATTGTTAACACTGGGTGGTAATCAAAAGCAAAATGCAGGGTTTTAGCCTTTTTGTCTATTCAGTTACTGCTTATAATACAGGCTGGTATCAGTATTAAAAGATACACAAGATACATACAGTGAGAAGAGCAGCTGTTCCTGACAAAAGCTGAAATGGACATCCTCCTCAGATGGTGCCTCTGTGCCCAGCAATTGATGACTTTCACAGTAATAGGCATAATTTTTGATTAGCTGCTCTTCTATTTCTTGCCATCCCAAATAATCATCCATCATTGAATCTGGCAGGCTCTGTAGTCCCTGAGTTACTTTCTGCAGAAGCAGGACCTTTCACAGCGAAGAAATCAATATTTGAAACCAGCAAAAGGGAAACTCACTTGAGACTTTGGCCCTGCTTCTTAGATATGTAATATTGATGACTTTGAAATCCAACATAAGATAGGGTAAATGAGTAGTCTTTCAAATCTCAATTTTTTCTGGAAGCCACAGCTACTTAGCATGTCTAAAATGTCACATACACTAAAGAGAGTCCACAGGATCACTTGTGCCTTGCCCCCAAGTACATTTTAATCAGTTTAAATAATCAGTTACCCATCCATTTATTAACAGTAAACACTAAGTAGTAAGCTACAACCCCTGCTATTTTATTTCATTTTGTAATAGTAATATAAGTAAGGCACTACAAGCTTTAAACGTGGAAAATAATCAGAAGTACTTACAGACTCCTTTAGGGACTGGACCTGGCTGCTTAGCCTGGAGGTCATCTCTGAGCCATTGCCAGGGCACATGTATATTGTTAAAATGTCAATGTCATCTGAGCCCTGTGGAAGTCTCACGGTCTTCTCAAACATTGTAAGCACATCATTGCATATGTAGGATGCATTGTTCATGAGCATCTAAAATTTAATTAATATATGGTGACTTTAAAAATGAACTCAGGGTTAAGGAACAGATTTAATTCACTCTCCATATTAACTCTCACAAAGAGATGTTGTAAGACAAAAAGGTACAAAATAAAGTTAGACTAAAATTCTGCTGAATAAGAAGTGAAATATTCTATTTTGCAAGTACTTTTTATTCTCCAAAACAAGCCTCTGCAGCTTTACGCAAATTAATATACAAACATTAAATAACAACATACCTGTTAGTCTGCTCAGAAGAGCTTTCTGATGTCTAAATGAATGAATCCATCTCTTTGGCCGAAAGGAATCAGTTTTTCCAGGATACGTAAAGCTTCTGTAAGACATTTCCCACACACAACCCATAAATAAAATATTTAACCTACAGAGTAATTCAGGGACATTACAGTAGGAATCATCCTTCTGGGAAAGAAAACTGTGCATGGTATGGTTTAAAAATACAGCAGTTACAGAGGCATAAAGGTTTCACTTTGGTTTAGATAACATCCCTGCCCAAAGCATTCCATCATTTTGCACAAAATATGTACACAGTTGCACTCTGCACTTCTGAGGAGCAAAGACTGCTCCCTTCCTGCACCACCACTGAAAAAGACTCATCAAGCCAAGGCAGAAAGAAGAAACAAGTCTTTTTACACCAGCAAAAGCATGACCTTATCCCCTTCACGTTTATATTAGAGTAGCTTCAAAGACTTTATTGAGCTTTCATGATTTTCAGGAAAGAAAGATGAGGTCCTGTGTGGGCTTCCAGCTATGCATGCTGTAAATAAACTTGGACTCTTGACATGTGTAACTGTTGATTTAGCCAGCAAGTTTTGCTGAAATATGGAAAGGTGGCCTAATTCCCTAATCTCCCAAGGAAAACTAATCTCATCCTTCTCAAATAAAAGACAACCTCAGAAATGTTACCAGGTCATGCTAGGCAGCTGCCAAATCCAGTAGAGGGGAGGCTGCCATAGCCCCATGCCCCCAGGTCCAACCAGCAGCAAGGCTGGGCAGGTAGGCATACAGGCCAACACATAGACAGTCAATGCACTTGGCCACCACGTGGATCAACACAGACCAGCACAAACAGCACTCGCACACATACAAACGGCACCAACAGCCTCATCCTGTTCACCTCCCTGGCTGGTCAGAATGAAGGTCTGATAGAGAGAATATGTACCTATATACACAGTGTGGATCTCCCCCAGCAGCTGGGCTCAGACACTCAGTCTGCTCAGCAGCTGCCCCTAGATTCCAGTCTCCCTTCCCAGTTGCTGGCACCTGGGCATATGAGCCCTAGAGGTTGCAGGCCTACTCCAGCTTCTGGTACAGATGTGCTCGCTCACACACAGAGTGACTCCCTGCACTTGGACACTGAGTCCATCCAGCAGCTGGTCCTAGTCCCACAGCTCTACCCAGCTGCCGCATACACAGGATGTACCCAAAGGTATCTCTCAATCAACTTCCAGACCCCATGGTCTCTCTAGTGTTGGCCTGGACCTCCTGGTTTCTCCAATAGCTGACTCCTCCTCACTGTCAGAGAAGTTCACACCTCCCCAGCTCCCAGGCCACCTCACCCACCCCTCAGCTATCCCAGTCTGAGACTGACTAGCAATCACCTGTTGATGTGCCCACTCTGGTACCATGAACACACAGGTCCCATCTCCTTTGCTAACACATGATTTCACTCACTCCAGTCCTTCTAGTTGTTACTATGGGCTCCTATATATCCCTCTCAGATGCTGCACACAGTCGCCCATACATACACTTGCACACAGAATAGAGAGTCCTCACCCAAGAAGAGAGTTAGAAATGGAGTTTAGAGAGAAGGCAGGACAGCCTGCAATGGTCAGGTGCAGGGCATGGCCAGGCAAGCATACTGACCAAGCAACCTGTTTATATACAAGCAGCCCCTTTCATCATCTCATTTCTATTTTTCCATGCTTGTTCCTCCCAGACCACCTAGATCACTTCCTCTCCCCACCTTTGGTTCTTCTTCCAAACCTCCTAAGTCTTGTGCAATCCTAAAACACTCTTTCCCTGCCTCCCATAATGAATCCTATACCCCTAGGCAGTGTTCCCCTCAGTTTGTAAGGTGACCCTGCCTTGGAGGATCTGGGACATGGTACCATTTGCATTCTCCCACTTGCCACTGTTCCTCTATGCTTATTTGTGTGGATGGAAATGAGCATTTTACCACATAGGCTGACAGGGCATATGTCCAGCTGTAGCAAATCAGTTTAACTCCACTGTCATGAAGTAAGGTATGAACGTATACAGTATACAGGCAAAATTGCATACCATGCTTCAAATCAACCCATCCTAAAAAGGAAACTACAGAAACTATCCTGAAGTTTCAGCGGTATTTTGCAGGTTTGCGTGCACAAGTAAATCAGGATTCAGTCATATGGCTGGCAGCACTGACTCCACACAACAATGTGCTATAACACAAAATTCACAGGACAAAAATGACCCCTTTTGGTCCAAGGACCTTATCAACCCAGAAGATAAACAATCAGCAAATTTAATATTAAATGTCCCAAAAGTACACCTTATGTTGAAGGAGTACTTTTTTTCTCATGAGGTCTGCTCCCTCCTAGGCACTCAGTCTTATTTCATTTTTAGAGGCTAAACCAGATTTTACAGTTTAGTTCAGTTAGATGACAAAGCTAAATGGTATGTTGAAATTTATTTATTTATTTATTTATTTTGGTATAACAACAAGAGAACTGTTTGCTAATTTATCAGACCCATCAGTTATAAAGCCATTAAAGGCAAGAAGTATACATATCATACAACAAAACCCAAAGAAAGTGGCCTTCACTGTTCTCACTGATGTTGTAATGTGACCTGTACAACCTTTACGTCTAGAAATGATGCACAGTACCAAAACACACAAAATTTGTGTCAGTCTGTGCTAATTTCCAACAGTTATCTTCAAATGAGGTTTTTATTTGTAATCTGAAGGTATCTGAGCTAGAAGTCAAAGACAAAATTGTGCAATTTCAGTGGCACCTTGGACAAAATTCATGCTTGTAATATATTGTTTATTCTTCACTGTAAAGTCATATACAAATATCAAGTAATTTAAGACTATTTATGTCCCCAAAATGACCAAAGTGTTTTTCACATACCTAATTACAACTGAGTAACACAAGTGGTCTTCCTATATATATACCCACATCCTAGTATTGCAGGTCTCCACTAAAAGGTTTCACAGAAAGTTATCTTGTCCCTTTTTTTTTTTTTCTAAATCCAGATCTGTGTGGAACTTACAATACAATTACATTATTGACAAACTCCTGGATACCATGGCACTTTAGCATCACACTGAGTCCTAGCACACTGTATAATACTATAAATGTTTTTCAAATCTGAAAGTCCCAGTTGCTGAATAGACATGTTTACAAGAACTTCTTACTCAGACAAACTGCTGCAGACAGATGCAGTTCCCCAGCTTCCTGTACAATACACCTCCACTTGCCCCGAGCTATTCAATACTGTCCTGTCTCTTCTGGGAATGGCATCTTCTACTTCCTTCACCATCAGACTAGCTTTGTGTCCAAATGCATAGCCCCTGGAGAAAGAAGCACCATGCCTCTGTGCTTCACAGCCCTCAATCAAATCCTTAAAGAGATCTGAATATCCATATATTCAACTCAGCACTTTGCTTCACTTGCAATGACCAGCCAGAAAAGTTAAGATGCCTCTAAATCTAAAACCAAGACTTCTTGTTCACATAGACATGACTGATGGCCTCAGAAACTTCTCAGGCATTGAAAATTCTAGTTATTATCAAGCAGGCTCTTTTTCTTGAGTTAGATCTTTCAACAGCCACAGCACTATACAACATCATATAAGATGCCTAAGGAAATTCTTTATTTCTGATATGAGAAGTGAAAACAAGTATTATGTTGTGTTCTGTCATCACTAAGGCCAGCTAAATTTATAGGGATTAAAAGCTGCTGTGAATATGCAAGTGTGACATGTATTACTGAGCCTGAATGCCTTCCTAGAGGTAAACTGTTATTTTGTTTCCCATTTTACCCTGTGGAAGTTATTTGAGTGCTAGTAACAAGTAACCACCACGCAGCTTTACCTTCAGTGAAGGATAAATACTGTGCTATTAAATTCCTTATAGCTCCATCCACCAGAAGCAATCTCTTTGTAACAGGCCACTGAGGTACACCCTGAAGTACAGACTGCATTTCCTCCAGATGCAGGACCCTGTAAACAAAAGAGGTAGAGCACAGAAGCGTGATGTACTACAAACAAAAAAGGTAAAGTTGCTGAAAAATTATAGGATGTTTTTGTTGTTGTTGTGGAGTCACTATATCATCTACTTTGTAGTTTCTTACAACTGCAGCAGTATAGCAGTTTCCTTTAATAATAAAAAATATAAATAATTAAATAAATAATCAACTAAATTCCAAAATCTACTACTAAATTATTGAATAATTTGACTGCAGTTACTCTCTTAACAGTAGATACTGAATTTTACAAACCTTGGCAAACTAAGGAAACAACAGCAAAAACAAAACAAAAGAACCCCTCTTACTCAGCATTCACTGGCCAGTCTCCCAGGTGAGAAATACAACTTGTTTTCATGGACAAGTCTACTTCTTTTCAGACTAATTTACTCAAAGGCTCAAACCATTAATGTTAGGGAAGATTTACACATAAAATCATCTCCTTTCTTCTTTATTGCAGAAAAATACATAAATAAATAAATAGAGAAGCGGCTGTTATTCCTCCAGCAACTGTTAGGTTAAGCACACAAGTTATAGACCTGTTTATAATACTACATCTGTTCATTTACTTAGGAAACATTTTTTCCCATTATTTTGTGTCCCTGTTCAAACATATTTCTTTGGAAATGGAAAGAGGCCTGTGCCCATTTTATAAGTTAATTAAAAGAGCAACAAATCCAGAACTAAAGACATTGTCTGATCACTTCCCATTTGGAGGTGTGTTGCATTAGAGTACTTTATATCTTTCAGATCTATCCTCAGATGTTGATTTGTATAGCATGGACCATACATCCTCCAATGAAGGATGGGTTTTGATATGAACAAGTAGAGTTATTACAAGCAATGCCAAGTTGAGGTCAATATAAATCCCAGAAGTGATGCAAGTCATTGAATGTGCAGTTAGAAAGAGAGAAGTATCAGTTCCTGTACTCTACAGTGGACTTTTCATGAGGCTCACCAACTCTGACAAACATTAACTGTCTATACCTACCACTTTCCAAGTCCTGTGGTAAAACATTCCAGATCATTGACAACAAGTTAGGGGTTTTTTTGTTTTCTTTAGGTTTTTGTTTGTTTGTTTAATAGAGAGGGTAGCAGAGCTCTTAAACCACTTCACATAAACCACCCAAAACAATTGGTTTTATTTCAAATTATAAGCTTTGGTCAGAATACCTGAAATTAAAACACAGCCAATCTTTATGAGCTTGTAGTTGCACTTGTCCTGAAATGGGAACTGAACATATTTCCAAAGTTGCAACAAAATAGATTTCTACTAGATTAGTGACTAAATTCTAAAAGAACAATTCTACTGCACAGGAAGACTTTGACTGCTTCAGCAAAACAAATCATTCTGAATAAGCACAGGACTTATAGCCATATCTTCATATAAACTGCCTACACTTGCATTAAGTGATAAGCCAAATGAGGAACTTGAAACTCTAGGAAGAGTTCAAAAACATTAAAACAAATCTTAGCCTCTGATGCCCTAGATAACATTGGAAACTCCGTCTATATATAAACACAGAGCATTGCATTGTAGTTCTGTTCTCCATATAGGCTTCTGTTCCAAGATCTCCTGCACATACTAACATGTGTATGACTCCTACAACAAAAATCCAAAATATTTCAGATGCACTGGGTTTGCTGTGTATGAGTAGATTAATCCTAAAGCATACATTCATGAGAAGCATTACTGAGTTACAGCAACTATTTGTGGAAATCAAACTTTGTTTACAGAACAAGGTAAAGAATTCAGGTCATAGATCAAAATGCTTAATTACATAGATTTGCTGATTCCTGTGAGTCCTGATCATGTACTCAGGTCCTCTGCTGAAACTGTGAGCCACTATACTCTGAATCGCAGACTTAATTTCTTTTTCAGAATGTGTATGCATCAGGACAATTACTTGACTGTACATGAGGTTTTGAATTACAGAATAAAGAATAAAACCACTTAGCAAACAAAAATCAGAATTAAATGAAACATGGAAATAAATATTCAATTTGATCTGAACTTTATAAGACAAGTTGCAGAAAGATAAGTATAACTTACAGATCATGAGATGAAGTATATCCTTCTGAAAAGTAGGCATCTGATTTCTCATTCCATTGATGGATCAGGGTACTTATCTCTGAAAAAAGTTTCCTGGCTTCCCTGTCATCTAGAAACTGAGACATTAAATCAGCTATGATACTTTCAAGTTCCAAAAGGAGCTTTTGAGAGAGCCTGCTGCTGCTGAGCCACTGCTCAAATACTTAAAGGATTGAAATCAAAACAGAACACACCTTGTTAGAGAAACAAAGCTTTCTTATTTAGACAATACACAGAATTTGCATATCTCTTAAAAAAATCACAATTAACAATGATAGTAAAATTTCTCCCAAACCATGTGTCTAGCCTCTGAAATGACTGGCCTCACAAATACTGATTTTCAATACAGTTTGGACTGACCTGCAAGTTGACAATATAACATGCTACATCTTACATAGAACTGACATCCTGTGCTGAGCTGTCCTTGCCCAAAGACCTGGGAATTGTAAGAAGATGGCCTGAGACTGAATCCAATCAAAAGCAGACCTCCAGAGTCAATTGCTGACGCTTGCTTTCCCTTACAGGACATTTGGCTACACTACAAATGTGATGGAAGACAGCAGCCTCAACATTACTGGGGTCCAATTACACAAAGAGATGGAGAAGGACCCTGCATGGTCCCATTACATAGCCAAGGATAAGGCATATCAAGGTCTGGCCAAGCCTACTGACTGCTCTCCTTTCCTCCACAGTTACTGGTTTTTAATACCAAGTGGTTATAACAGATTTTTGCTATAAGAGATGTCCTGTTGACCAAGGGAATTTCCAGTGGCCAGCAGCTTACAGTACTTCAAGTTGCCATCATAAGGAGGTCAGCTCTTGTGAAGAGTTTTAAAATCATGGTTGAAATTATTACTGGATTTTCCTTTGGCTACACTAGGAATTAGTGAATTAGTTTTGGCAATCACATTAAATTGTTACTTCAAGTCATCATACATCAGTGAAATCTTTATCAAGGGAGAAATCAAAGGCTACATTTTTGAGGAAATCCACTATAAGCTCTACATGTTTTCTTTAGATGATATTGCAAACACCTTCAGAGCAGCTTGATACACAGCTGATACTTTTAATGGAAAAAAAAACCCAAACCTGTTTCAATGGAAAAACAAACACCAGCATTAAGGCAACTAGGTAAGTGTTTTTCTTGGGAAACATATGAATGATTTACCCTTTTCTTCACACAACTACACATATGTCACCATAGAGACTGCATGCCAAGCTGTTCTGCCAGAGCAGAATTTTAAGATGATATACTGGAGATTTATTCTCATCCCCTTCAACATGCTTCAGTCACTATTGCCAGAGATAGAGGAGAGGAATTAAAAATAAATGAATTATATAGTGCATCAGTGGAGGCCTGCAGTATGCTTTCAGTTTTGCCCAACATTCAGGCTTAGGTGGGACAGTAAATGGGTCTTCCCTCTGTCAGGTCTCTGCAGTACAGTATATTTCATTATATTCCTTATTAGATTTCAAATCTGTATTTGAGTTAATGAGAAAATCTGATTAAGTGGACACATAGTGATAGATTATACTTCCATTGTAATGATTCTTTATAAGGATTACTTTGTCTTATTAACAAGACGAAAAAAGTGCATGGCAATAACATTTAATAGCTAACTCAGACCTTTTAACTGAGTTACTGTTGACAGCCTACATGCAAAAACTGGGAATTTAATCTATTAACTTATTAAAGTGTACCTGTGCATAGAGTCTGAGCTTGCTGACAGCATGAACAAGATACAGTTTGGTCTCATGCCATGCAGAAATACAGGCCTCTTTATTATTCTCTTCATTTCCTTCATCTTCTGGCACACTGGACAGAGCAGAGCACACAAACTGCTCCAGTGTCTCTCCTGTGGGAATCTGGCAGGGACATAAGAAATTGAGGAGCATCTCAAAAGAGCTGCTGAGTGTAATCTCTGCTATCAACTTACTTATCTGGTGAAAAAAAAAAGAATATCACATAGACTCCTTCAGTGAGAACAAAGCCTATTTAATCTGGCCTCATATTCTGGGGCACATACTTCTAAGTACTCCACATGCAGAGTACTGTATGAAGTGCCAGTGGCCCAATTAGGGTTCTCATACACCAGGGAGAATGATGATACTTGTACATGCCAGGAATTTTCACCATGTAGCTATACCAGTGTTGCTATTTCTACAGGCATCTGCAGGATGATGCTGAACTAGCTTGACAATGATACAGAACACCTACACTAGAATTTTGCAATAGAATAACTGTATTGAAGCAACTTCACGTGTCTGAAAATTACTGATGTAAAAAGCATCCAGTACATCTCTACCAATGATCACATGCAATAGACTAGTTCTTAATTGAAGTTGGCGGGTTTCTGCAGTATGGCCAAGAGGCCAGAATTTTTTCCTCGTGGCCTGACTTCTAAATTCTGTATTGAAAGATTTATTATTCTGATCAAATAAGCTTTATTAAGGCATACAAAAATGATTTAGCACATTTTAAATCTTCCTATTAATGTGTTTGTGAGATACTCTACATCCTAACACCTTTCAACTGTGACTGAAAAAATTATTAAAAGCTTTGCAGATGTTTTGACACCAAATGAGCTGGGGTATTTCATACAGAATTGAAGTGCTTAGAACGGACATTGTCTAGACTTCCATATTTCTCTTCATACTTTTTGAGGGTCTTCAATACCCTAACACAACCACACAATATCAAGATATTATTTTAACCTATAAACAGCTAGCAAGTGAGTTGCCTGGGATTATACAGCCAATCCTATTTTACAGACTGCAGTCAAATTCCATTCAGTTGATTTAACTGGCCACCACTGACATTTCATTAAAAGTCCATTCAAAAGTCAAGTTTTATTATAATTTAGCTCTTTGTGCAAACCATACGTTTTTATAATGATCTCTTCTGGAGTACAACTCTAGGCTGTACCTGCCAAAGAGCAAACAGATTTCAGACAAATACCAGCATGTTCTATTCAAAAATGGTGAGCTTTAGTAGAAATTCAAAAGATGTTTCAAGTTTTCTGCAGTTCAATCTGCAGACCATCACAACAGACCATTCTGGTCTAGAAGAAAGGTTAGAAAGCCCTCTATGAGAAAAGATTTTCTTCAAAATTTGACACATTGCCAGTATATTTGAATAGTCCCACTAAGACAACTCATCAGTCACATATATTCATATCAAGACTGCAAAAATGAGAATTATTCTTGATGTGCCTTAATTTATGCACAGAAGAGACAGGCATTCTTTGTCCAGCAACCCAGATGAAAAATGCTTCCTGCCAAATTAATGCAGACAGCTTCAAATCTAAGATCTAGTTTAAAAGCTTAGTGGAGCCAACTCCATAATTCTCTACAGGACTGGACAATAAACTCAGGACTTTGCCATACCCAGTGGTGAATTCAGAGAAGCATAAATTCATTAGTGTACACAACTAGGCCTATCAGCATCTTCATGTGCAGAAATTCCAGCTTAAGCTAAATACATTTATTTTGATGGGAATGAAGCCAGGATATTTAGCAGTTTTATAGTTATTTCACAAATCTAAGATAGGACTATAGCTTCTTTAAGGCATGAAAAATCCCTTCAGGGTACAAATAAAAACAAAGATGAAAAGGAGGAACACTGAAATTTTCAAGTGGTTTACCTTTGTTAATTGTGCTCTCAAAGCATGCGGATTCCACAAAACATCCCCAAGAGAAAGATTATACTGAAAACCTGAAAGAAAAAACCTTCTGTTTACTTCATTCCTGGTTTTGGTTCATGTTGTTTCTTGATTATTCATAATTTATGAGATCTGAGTATCACGTTTCCAACTTTTTGCAAAAAAGAAGAAAAAAAAATAGAGTATGTGCACCTGAACACCAATTTCACTAGGATAAAATCCATGATTGCATTAATAGTATGGTAAAGTCAGTTAGTCTGATGGTATTCTGACAACTGATACAATAATGGTGAGATGCACAGTGATAGCCAGCAGATGCAGCAAGTTGCCATTCTGAACTGTCTGTCTAATTCTGCACGTAGTCATGCAAATGTGTCCATATGGGCTGGATATGGATCATTGCTGCAAGGGAGAACAGCAGGAGAAAACCAGAAGATCCAGGAAATTCAAGTTTACCTTCCGTGCAAGGGCTCTAGCATATCAACTTTTTCCCACTTCAGTCTTGGTTTTGACAGCTGAAGTGGGATTTAGACTGCATATAACTCTCAGCCTGACCTTTTATACAGAGCACACAGCCGCACCTAGAATCTAATTGTGTGTCAGTTTGCCAGTGAAACTTGTTCCTGACCTTTTCTTAAGGAGTTGTCCTGGGGCTAGCCTACCTTCTCCAATTAAACTCATCACCCATACTCAAGCAGCAGATGGGGAAATGTAGCCCTTCAGCTGAGACCAGAATTTATGATAACAGAAGAAAGAAGCTTAAATTAGAACATCCATAATGCTTAACATGTGTGTCCAAAACAAGAGGCTATCCTTGAATCAAACGGAAGAAATTATTCTTTGCAGTGATTTAATCGCTCCAAAATTCACCAATGAAAGATATATTAGACCAATGTGCTTTGTTCATCGAATAGTCAACTGAATTCCATCATAATTTGGCATTAGTATTTAAAAATCAGATCAACAAAGAAATGGGTCAGGACTACAGCAATATGGTTCAATTCTTAGACCTTTTATCTTAGAAATATAGGACATATTCAGTCACTGCTACCATATATTCCCAGCATGCTCACAAGGTACTTAAAAAAAAATCTGAAGCAAATTCCTTACCTTCTAAGCTCCTATCCTGTAGTGATGCAGCAGTCAAATTCAGTGTTGTTTTCACCAGTTCATAGAAACTGTTGCCCAAAGGCTTAACAGCTAAATCCTTCAATGTTGCTAAGGTACTGAAAATTAAAAATAAAATAAAATAAAAATCAAATTAGAAAAAAGATGAAGTTCAAGCAATTGAATATTAAAATACTTTATTGTTGAAAAACTGATATTTTGTCAAATTAGACTTTTAATGGAAAAAAAAAAAGATATTTTACCATCAGTTTCACTGAAGGGCACCAAAGTCTTTAAAAAAACCCAACAAATCCAAATGTAAACATCCTAGTATCTTCTTATTAATCATTTATGGGTAGACCCCAGTTGGCAGCCAAGCACCTACACAGCTGCACTTCTCCCACAGGACAGAAAGAAAATAAAAGAAAGACAAGAAGACTCATGGAACAAAATAAAGACAGTTTAATAAGTTGTGCTGGTTTGGCTGGGATAGAATTAATTTTTTTCAGAGTAGCTGGTATGGGGCTATGATTTAGATTTGTGCTGGAAATAGTGTTGCTCATGAAGGGATGTTTTTGTTATTGCTGAGGGGTGCTTACACAGAGTCAAGGCCTTTTCTGCTCCTCACACCACCCCACCAGCCAGTAGGCTGGGGATGTTGACCCCAAGTGACCAAAGGGATATTCCATGCCATACAACATCATGCTCAACAATAAAAAGCTGGAGGAAGAAGAAGGGAGGGATGTTGGAAGTGACAGCATTTCACCTTCAAAACTAACCGTTAGGCATAATAGAGTCCTGTTTTCCTGGAGTTGGCTGAACACCTGCCTGCTGATGGGAAGTAGTGAATGAATTCATTATTTTGCTTTGCTCATATGCAAGGTTTTTGCTTTACCTATTAAACTGTCTTTATCTCAACTGACGAGTTTTCTCAGTTTTAATCTATTGATTCTCTTCCCCATCCCACTGAGGGACAGTGAGCAAGCCATTTTGTGGGGCTTAGTTGCCAGCTGAAGTTAAACCATGACACAAGTGAAGCAAAGGTTGTGCATGCAAGCAAAGCAAAATAAGGAATTCATTACTTTCTGCCATCAGACAGATGCTCAGCCCCTTCCTGGAAAGCAGGGTTTCAGCATTCATAACACTTATGTGGGAAGTCAAACACCGAAACCATTAACGTCCTCCACTTTTGTCCCCTTCTTGCTGTCTGTGCTATAGGCTCAGGGTAGAGAAATGACTGCTGAGATTATATTAACAGATTCATAACTCAGCAAAGCAGCCAGTGGTTACTGTTGTCTTGGTTTACTGCTGCTGAAGAAGAGAACAGTAACCACAAACTTACAATCAAGTTCCTGTCTTACCTCAGGAAGTTCCTGCCTTACCGGTTGTCTTACTCAGTCTCTGAGAGTTTGCAAACCTTTCAGAAAATACCTCTGCATTTGGAATATAAGCACTACAAGCAGAGCTAATACAGCTGTGCATATTAGTAGTTTGGGGAACAAACTGGAATAAAGTTACAAATGACACAGGCATAATGGGGGAAAAAATAAATAAAAAAAATCAAGCCCCAACACAGTTGCAATTCACATATTATAACTAAAAGAGACTTATTTCCAAGTTTCAAAAAAAAGAAAAATATGCCATTGTACCTTTCATATCTTTATTAGGAAAAAGACAATGGGATGTTAAAGGGTGAGAGTATGAGCTCAATAATTTCCCCCTCAAAGACTTTGGGCCCCTGCCTCCTAAGGCAGGTGAAGGTGAGGTTCATGGCCAGTCTTGCCCAGGCAGCCGGGTTTGGTTGTCCTCCACTAGCCTTACATGTTAATTGACTACAAAGACAATTACCTTTCAATCTATTACAACTAAGTACCTACTCTGGCAAATATATTTTTTACTTTTTTCCTAACAATTCCCTTATTCTACTGAAAATTCCTGTAGATACCTGTCTTAGTCTGTGCTTTTTTGATACTATGTCTTCCTCAGAATACAGCTGTCCTTACCTGAGAGAAAATTTTTGTATTCAGAATACAGACCCTGCAGGTTTTTTCTTACTGCTTCATTTCTTGCAAGAGAAGAGCCAAAGCTATTTTGATAGCAAGAGGCTTGAGAAACAAAATGGCGTAATTTTCCCAATATAGACCAAGTGCTACATACATATCAATTTCACTAGAATCCAAACTATGATTTTCTTATATTATTACATAAATATTCTGTTTTTCAAAGAGTATCAAAGTACATTACAAAGTTCAAAGCCATATTATAGAATCACAGAATCATAAAATTGCTTCTGTTGGAAAAGACCTCCAAGATCATCGAGTCCAACCATCGACCCAAAACTGCCAAGCCCACCACTAAACCACGTCCCCAGAGGCCACAGCCAAATGTTTTTTAAACACCTCCAGGGACAGTGATGCTACCACCTCCCTGGGCAGCCTGTTCCAATGCCTGACCACCCTTTCTGTAAAAAAATTTTTCCTAGTATCCAGCCTGAACTTCCCCTGGTACAACTTAAGTCCATTCTCTCTTGTCCTATCATTCATCACTTGGGAGAAGAGACCGGCCACCCCCTCATTCCAACCCCCTTTCAGGTAGTTGTAGAGAGCAAGAAGGTCTCCCCTGAGCCTCCTCTTCTCTAGACTAAACCATCCCAGCTCCATCAGCCACTTCTAATAAGACCTGTGCTCCAGGCCCTTCCCCAGCTCAATTGCCCTTCTCTGGACACACTCCAGCACCTCAACGTCCTTCTTGTAGTGAGGGGCCCAGAACTGAAAAGTGTTCCAGGTGTGACCTCACCAGTGCCAAGTACAGGGGAAAAATTACCTCCCTGGTCCTGGTGACCACACTATTTTTGATGCATGCCAGGGTGCCATTTGCCCCCTTGGCTACTTGTGCACACTGCTGGCTCGTGTTCAGCTGGTCAGCAACCAGCACCCCCAGGTCCTTTTCTGCCAGGCAGCTCTCCAGACACTCTTCCCCAAGCCTGCACCTTGGCAAGGGGCTGTTGCGGCCCAGCTGCAGGACCTGGTACTTGGCCTTGTTGAAGCTCATACAATTGGCCTTGGCCCATTGCTGCAGCCTGTCCAGATCCCTCTGTAGCACCTGCCTACCCTCAGGAAGATCAACATTCCCACCCAACTTCATGTCATCTGCAAACTTACTGATGATGCATTCAATGCCTTCATCCAGATCATCAACAAAGATATTGAACACAATTGGCCCCAGTACAGAGCCCTAGGGACATGGCTAGTGACCGGTCGCCAACTGGAACAACTCCATTTACTACCACTTTTTGCTCTCAGCCATCCAGCAAGTTTTGGACTCAGCAAAGGGTACTCCCATCCATGTCATAAGCAGCGAGTTTCTTCAGGAGAATGTTGTGGGAAACAGTATCAAATGCTTTACTGAGGTCCAGATAGACAATGTCCTACCACCTTAACCTCATCTACCAGGTGGGTCACCTTGTCATAGAAGGAGATCTGGTTGGTCAAACAGGACCTACCCTTTGTAAACCCATGCTGACTGTGCCTGATTCCCCCATTGTCCAGCACAGGATGCTTGATGACACTCAAGATGATCTGTTCTATACCCTTCCCTGGCACTGAGTTCAGACTGACAGGCCTGTAGTTTCCTGGATCCTCCTTCCTCCACTTCTTGTAAGTGGGTGTCACATTTGCCACATTATGTGATACACTAATTGCAACCATTGCTAAGATGAAGCTACTTCTTGGAGACTCCTAGGGAATCTCTGCTGAGCTGGACAGATGAAAAATACAGTTATAAAGGAATCGGAATGGATGAAAACTCCTACCACACCTCTATAAAAGCAGAATCTGGTAAATGGAAGAAAGTTTCAGCCTCTTACACAATAAGGATGCTTGTTTATTAAATAGCCAATGAGTAGAACAAGAATTTCAGGTAAAATATTAAAACTTTCAAGCGTGTAGAAGTACTTACTTTTGAATAACTTTCAGAAACTCTGCTACTGCAGCTAATCCATCTTCTGTATAAAAGTTGTTTGAGTCAAGGTGAGGGAGTGAATGCAGAAGGTTCCAGAAATATGGTTGCTTGTACAGGTTTTCTGCTCTAGACATCATTTCCTCCACTTCACTCAAATCCATCTTTATGTGAAGAAAACATATTTACATGCAACACTTCCATTAACAGAAAAAAATAGCAGATGTCTGTTACTTCCTCTGCCCTCTTGAATTTTAAACCATTTAAAATATTTTTTTCAAGTGGAAACCTACCTCTAGCTTTGGTAATTCACCACATCATTTTGATGGTATTTTGAACTTATAGCAGCTGTTTCAGATGTCTTTCTCTGCTCTGTTGGAAAATGAGCTGGGAGAAAATCTAAGTAATCTCTTTCTGCTCAGAAGTGTAATTGTCTCCCAAAGAAAAGGATCATCTTGGAGATCTCAAAGGTATCTCTTTAGCCTGGCAATGAATTTCTAAGTCTAGCATATAAAGACCAGGGGACTGCCAGTGATAGGTCATCCTTGTCTCACAGCTCTGTGGGGGGAGTGTGGGTATGTTAAATAACAATTTATAAGAATGGCTCTTTACCTGTGGCTCTTTACCCTCCAGATGGACTGAGGTAAAACCACTTATTTCATAGGACTACACTATCAGATGCCTATGCAAAATACAGGATGTATCATACTTGTTTATTATGCAGTCTTTGTTTCTCTAGATAAAAGTTTCACTAGGGCTCTTTTGGATAGTGGTAACATGAGCATGGTTTATACAAAAAGAAGCCCTGTTAGTAGCGATGATAGGCTACTTAAAAATCAGTATTTTCTTGAAATTGATAAATACATTCTTTCTATTTTATATTCCATTCCAGAAATGAAATTTAATATTGATACATCTCCTGTCAATAAGGTATCTCATGAGCAATTTAAAAATGTTACTATAAAAATGCCATCTCATTTCAACTGCCAAATTGGAAATCTAAGTTTCATGAAGTAACAGTCACAATCAATCACATATAGAGAAAGCACATTTTAAAATATTTTTAAAGTTAAACCAGTGATCTGTGAAAGGTATAAAACTGACAGTAACTGAGATCCACGACTGTGTCCATTCAGCCTTCCTCTTTTTGTTGAGCTTGCAAAGGTGAAAGCCTAATACATTAGGGACAACACAAAGACCAAACTCATTTCACATAAACTGCCAAATAAATTTTGGAAGGAACTATGCTACAGCTTGCATATCTGTCTTCCTTCACCCCCGCTTGAATCTGCTTTCCCTATTTACTGGATCACAAATATGAATTCAAAGTCATCTCACTCAGCAAGAGCCCCATCTTTTCAATCCCACTGCAGTCCTTTTCTAAGTTTTGGCTTGGTTTGGGGGTTTGTTTGGTTGGTTTTGTTTGACAGTTTGTTTGGGTTTTTTTATAATAAGTACACATTAGGATAAGAGTTCCTTGTAAGACATTTTGAAATATGATTTCCTACAACTACCCGAGGTCTGGCAGATGTACTTTTAAATTGCTCACTATGAAAAATTAGCCTTCAAATAGCTGTGAATTTTAGCTACTAACAACCTAGACTGGTTTAAATGAGTAATCTAGAAACCACTGGACCTCTATCAAATTTACAAGACATCATTTTTTCCTTCAGCAGCGTAACAATTTGTTTTAAAGGTAGTTTACTAAACTTTGACAGGATATAAGTTTCCAACCATTATAATAAGGATGCTTCAAAATCCAGAACTGTAATTTACAAATAGACTATAAAAATACTTACAGTAAGAAAAGTGGTGATATTATGGAGCCCTGTAAAATCAAATATTTTCCTTTAGAGAGAGGCATTAACAACTTCAGAAGAATCAATTTTATAAGTAATAACAGGTAGTACACAAAGGATATTTCTACAGGAGTAAAGACGTGTGAAAAAACTAACACCCTAGAAAGATAGCAATCCACTTGATTTTCTGTGCTTTCCAATATTTGTACTATTATCACAAAAACAATTTAAAAGGAATTGCTTACCATTCACTTTTCAGTAAGGCAAAATTATCACATCAACCCTAGTTCAACATACCAGTTCCCAGACAGCCAGGCATGAAAACGACTGTTCCACTTAAACCTTTCTGCTTGAAAACTCCAACAGAAAGGCAGGGTGGTAGTAGGTCTTGAATGCCCACATTGCTCACCAGCAAGGCTGTGCAGTATCAGTGGGAACTTGATGTTTCCAGTGTCATTCTTTTAATGCGAGACTGACTTTTTTACCTAAAGGTCACCAGGTGTGAGCTACTGAGCTGATCCATCCCTATACTCCCTAGTATATCCAAAAAACATCGTGAGAGAGAATTAAATTCTGTTGTTATTTTTAAATGCATGCTAGACCAAGTAACCATGTACTCAGATTATTAATTCTTACCTTCAAACCTCACCACTCACATTATTTTGTTAACTATCAAGTAGTAAAACAAGTGCAGTTTTAGAAAGCTGTTTTTCTGATAATTTTATGACTGTCACAATAACATTAATCATAAAAGTGGCTTTTCCAGATCAGCTAAAATTCCAGTTTGATCATTTTATTTTTAAGATAAGAGTATTCCTTTTTTTGATGGCTATCACTACCTGACAGACAAAGTAATTCACTATTAGGAAGATCACAGCTTACCGGAGAACTGAGAGTTTTCCTCCCATAGCCTTTCTAAAGCCATGGTTTTCTCTGTCGTCTCAATAAATCCCCTTGCAAGTTCTTCTATCTCTTTCATGAAGTCTAGATCAGGTCCTGTGAAACTCTCTGGACCACTCTGGATGCCTGAAGTACTTTTTCACAGAAAGAAATGAGATGGGGGAGGTAATTACAAACTGGAAGCAAGTAGGTGAAAAATGTAGATATACTCACAGTAATGTTCTGATTTTTATTTAAATATTATGCATTTACACAACTTTTATGTAGTTCAGCTCATTAACAATCAAGTCTCAAAACCTCAGGAAAGAGCAATGAAAAACTGCTGAGCTGAAGTGCCTCACCTATGCCAGTAACCCAATTCTGGCAGCAGCCAAAGACAGACACATCCAAAGAAGGTTTTAAAGTTTCTGAACCCACTCAACTTTTCTCCCCTGGCTTATCATGAGTCTAGGTGATAGTTCTTTCATGGTCTGTACCCTGAAGTTCAAGCTTTCCTATTGAATCTAAGGCAACATTCTGCAACCAGAACAGGTAAGTTGGTCAATGTCACCACGTGAAATATGAGTAAGTCCCTCTTTCTGCTCCCTGAAGCAAGTTGGTGCTTCCTCTTTAGTTAGCTTCCTAAGCAGTAGAACTATGATAACAACTCCACCACCCTAACAAAAAAGCATCTGTACCAACAAACACACACTGATTCCAGGTGACATGCTCCTCAAGGTACCTTACTACTTGAAAAGTGAGAATGGTGTCTCTGGCTACATATTTTTGCCTCGTGCTGACTTACATACGAAAAGTGTCTGTTCTTAGGAAAAACTTGTACAGCTTGTATTCAGGATATGACTGTTTTTTTCAAAGACATGCAACAACCTATAAAAATAATAACCTATTATCACTACTGGCTTTCCCCTGATTTTAGCCAAACCCCTGGAACATGTTACCTCTATTAGCTCTATCATACTACCATCTGGTGGTTACTTAATAGCACAACAATTTTCTAACAATACCTTCAAGATTAAATCAGAAGTCAAAGAGTTATTTAAACATCTCTTTACAGGTCAAAATTACTTAGACTCTCCTAAGGCACCATAAACAATTGAATAATCATCTTTAGCATGTTACTAGGCAGTTTAATTCTGTTTTATCTTATAGGAAGTTCAAATGATCCTAGAGTGCAAACGTATTGCCGTTTTTCACTAGAAGCAAAATTAACTCTCATATATGCCCTACTTTCAAAAATACAATAAAAAGCTACATTCCTTTCTTGTCAAACTTGTATGTGAATACTAGGTTTCAGCACAATTCTTACTTACTGGTAAAGAAAAGCCTAATGAGATAGATTCACAAACCAAAGCAAAAATATCAGCCATGGCTTTCTGATCCTCTCATTTCTGTCTCTCCCTTCCTGAGCCTCGTTTGTTCACACACTCACAGAGCTGTCTGCAACATTAGATTAAGGGAGAAGAAGAACACTTAATCTTAAAACAATCAAGGTATTGACTGCTGCAGAGCAGCTTATTTTTATCCCAAATTGGCTGACAGCCAGTAGGATTTTGGAAAACTCTCACCAGCTTCAAACTTCAATGGATTAAAGGCAGGACAATTTCTCAGCACATTTTTTTCCTTTTAAATGGAGTTTTTAAAAGCAGGTTTCTGTTGTTCAGAGGTTTGTTTTAGGGTGACTAATAGCTGCACTTTAGCTAATGCTTTTGAAAGCTACTACATAAATTCCAGTATTACTAACACACCTACTTGTCTGAAGTTTCAGACAGCTAGAAACACTGGTATTCAGCAAAGAAAGGAAACACTAACTATGTACTGAAAACTTATTAGCACTGTGCTTTCTAAACACGTACAAGTGGCCAGCTCTTGACCAGAACAACAACCACCATATTGGCTGAAATACAAATCCAGTCAGAAATTTAATAAAACAATACTCTAGCTCAGTTTCCACAAGATTTTCCACAGTTTTATATTTTTTTTGCTGAACTTTAAGTTGACAACTAGACTCACAAAACAAGGGCATTTAAAATAATCACAAATACTCAGAGAAGTGGAGTATAAATGCAGTATTTCAACCCACATTGCTTTCCCTCCAACCTAGATATAAGTAAGCCTCACAACCCCATGTACAGACTTCACTGTTTTAGAAGGACTGCAAACAGTAATGCTCCAAGGAAAAATTACACTTTGACTCACATGGGAGCATAAGGCTGGACTCAACATTGGCTTCAGGGATGCTGGTTCTGCCTGGCCTCCCTGCCAGAAGTAGGTTGCACAGGTAACAGTGACTGGAAGGAGTCAGTAAGTCCCTCTCCCCTAGCCCCATTGCTGCACCCCCCTCTGCTGCACCTTGGATCTGCAAAGCTTCAGATGATAAAGAGCAGAGGAATAAAAAAATCCCAAACCTCTTGGCATCTGATTTTGTGTGCTATAGCCACCTATTTGATATATAAGAGAAGCACACCTGATAACACAGGCTGAGTTGTGTGAACATTAATCACTTCTGCTAGTCTGAATCTCTTGTGAGTAATCCCAGCCCAGAAGACATCCAGTCTCACACTGCAGGAGCAGAGCAGCAAGTGGTTCTCAGAGCAGGTAGGTAACAAATGTAATAGATAATCAATGTCTGTTTAGCAATCACTTTTCAAACAATAAAACTGAACTCCTGCACCTCCCAGTTTGATGGAGGAAAAATGCTGTCTGCTCTTCATCACTTAATTTCAGAATGTTTCATTGATAGCTGTAAAGCTTCCTTTGAACTAAGAAGTTGGGCAAAAGGCTTCAGGTCTTGCTGCCCTAGGCACTGTGTGAGGCAGCAGCCTGCTTAGCCCTCCTGCTCTGCCCCTTGCCTGAGCAGGACAGCAAACTCAACTGGGCTGTCCCTTCAGTGTCTCTAGGCTTGAGGGTGAGGGAAATAAGTCACTGTCCTTCGAGGGGTGACAGGAGTACACGAGGGGGCACTGGGGAAGGCACGCAGAGTAAAAATTTTTAAGAAAACAGCTGGCAGCACTTGGAGCATGGTGACTCTGAAGAGCTTCAGGAAGAAGTGGAGGAAAAGCAAGTTGAAGGTGAAACTGGAGAGGAAGCTGGGAAACAGTAAGGGAGAGTAGATATTTAGGGTATGGAAGAAGGACCAAAAACCAGGCACAAGGCCCAGCTATTACTGAAGAGAAAGCAACACATGCAACCTGAAAAACTCATAGAAACACCACACTCCCAAGCACAAGCCTCTAAGCAGGAGGAGAGCAGCCATTCAGACATGCTGTTTCCGAACCATTAGTCTTATGGGGATTTCCAGGGCAGAAGCGATGTCAGCCAGCTGCCACTCATGCCCCTCTTTCACTGTCATTGTCATAGCCCTTCCTCTAGTTACTCCTGGAGCTGAGCACAGCCTTCTTTGGAAGAGGAAATAGCAACAGGAGCGATATTAGTTGTCAGGCACAGTTTTATGAAACAGATTAAAATATTAAAGAGAGAGAAATATTGAAGAGAAAGAGAAAATACGTATTTTCAACATGGTAATAGGGGACCATATTTATCTCCTAATAAGAATGATACAAGATACTACTAGTTTCTTAAATCAGCACAAGTTACACAAGATTACAGGAACATACAGAATCTTGTCAAAAAGTAAGTAGACTTCAAAATCAGCTGCAGAACAGTCAAGACAAGCAATTTTCAGGCAGTGTGCCAAAAAAATACTTAATTGTTATACTGCTACTCTCCCAAAGAACCTTCAACATATGCTTTCTGGACCAGAAGACAACATTAACTTACTAGCGTATGGGTAAAGGAAGTAACAGCAGCAGTTCCTAGGAACAATAAAAAGGAGAAGCAGGGGATGACAAAAAGGGCAAAAGGAGGAAGCCAGTAACTTGTAGGAGAGGACATATGTAGTTAGAACTGGGGTGTTAGGATAAGGGGTGTGTGTAAAATTTCATCCGTGGTAACTCTGCATTTCCAGAAACACTTGCATGAGGACAGAAATCAAAGACGTACCTTCATACAAGTTTTGACCATGACAAAACACTGCAAAAGAGCACAATGACTGTATCTCTTTGAGCATGTAAAAGCAATTGGCATTTCCTAAAGCCATGACTCAGAAATGCTAATTCTGTTCAGATTACTCAGTTTACTCAGGACGACAATAAGAATGTTTCAGAGCTCATCTAAGATCTCAGTTATCATGTGCAATGCCATTTATACTGGAGATTTTGATAAGCCTCTCAGCAAACTCTTGGCTCAACCTTACTCCTGTTACCACCTTAAAAATTTCTCTCTAAAATTGCAAAGCCCCAGCTGTGCTGGCTGCCATTCTGCACCCCTTCAGGATAGCCTGGAAACATGACTTCTCCACCACCATTGATACACCTTCTGGACAACAGCTTACTGTTCTCTATCACAGAAAGATTTTTCTCCTCCATGTTGCATACTATTTTAACCCTTCTAAAATGCAATGGATCAAAAAATGTAAAGAATCAGAAAATTGTTGTTCTTAATTGGTTATTAAATGGAGAAAACTGGTGTTTAAAATTCCTTTTCTCCCCAACTCTCTGATAATCTATAAGCAAGATCACAAAAATGACTTGGGTTTCTGTTTTCCAGCTACATAGCACAAGACTGCAAAAGCTGGCTCAGACCATAGACAGTTACTATTCCAATAAGCTGCTGCAGACATACAGTTACCTCACAGAATTATTTCTTTTTTCATTTGAATATAAACACAATTAAAGAAAAATATGACCCTCTAAGGAACTTTTATGCAAGTGTTATCATTGTTGCTTAGACCTGACTTGATTTTGTTTTTCTACACCTGATGTTGTACGAGTTCTACTGATGCTTCTCCACTAGAGAACCACAGAGGCCCAGGTATCAATAAAACCAGTAAAAAGAAAGGGACCAGCATAAGGGGGCTGCTCCAGGAGGGGGGCCAAGCTAGGAGCTGAGGCAACCCTGGAGGAGGCCATGCCCTCACCAATGTGGCACTGTCCTTCAGGATCCTTGTCGGCAGGCAGAGCCAGAGGTGGGTCACGGCTCCAGAACAATCCCAACATGGCAAGATGAGCCCCAGAGTCCAGCTAGGTGCTGAAGGAGACAGAACTACCACTTGGATTTCAAGAGGTCCATCCAGGAGAAGATGCCAGAGACAGATGTAGGGTTTTGACACACCTGCAGGGTGGGACTGCCTAGGCTGCTACTACTTGTAGCTAAATAAATAAAAAAAACTAATGTGCTTAGAAATAACATCTGAGTCTTGTTTTCATGATTTTTGCAGTTCTAAGTCCTGGAAAACCTAAGCTTAATGCTCCTCTAGGTATTGAGAAGTCTAATATAGATCCAGGAGTGTGAGCTGGAAGTGCAAATCCCACCATGTTCTTCAAGATTGCAGTGGAATTAGGAGTACTGGGAATACATTATGTTTCCATGCCACATGTACTCTCATTTGTGGATGTGGGTGTAAGGCCATAGGACACTGTTACATGGTTTAGAACTTATTTACATGCTCCCAATTTTACTCTGTGCCACATTAAGGTGAGGTGGGGGGTGGAACATTCTGGAAAGAGCAGGGAAAAATGTCCTTTGCCATGGGAGCCTCTAAATATATCTCCTAAATATTTCCTTACTTCACTGCTCTGAGATACTTCTGGGGTAACAGGCTAAGTAATCACACCGAAGAGCTGCAAGCCAGCAGCTTTTGCAGTGACTGTCCAGAGAAGCCTCAGAGCTGTTGAAAATCGGTGCTTTCCAAGGGATCAGAGGAGGTGGCAGTTTTGTTGCAAATCCAAGTTAATGAGGTATTTGTAGTCTTCACCTAGCTCATCTTCTCACAATGTTGGAGGCTGTTAACTGGGCCTGTTACCCGAGGGGATGCAGCCACATCTGTGAGGGCACAGCTTGCACCAGCATGACTTTAACTCCTGGCTCTAGCCCTGCCTCACGGAGCAGCCCTGCTCAGGCTGCTCACTGACAAATAGTTATTTGGGTGCTTTATGTCTTCTGTAGTGGAGGTTCCAACAGAAGTCATAGAATTACTTTTTCCAAAAGACAACTATTTTTCAAACTGATAGCACTGATGTAGTGCATACTGTGAAAACAAAAGGGTGAAGTGTCCATGAAAGCTATGCACAGTCTTTGATTTACCCTTAATAAACACAAAATTGTTGATGCAAAAATGTCCCTGAAAATTATTATCAAGAACCAGCTGCTATTGATATAAATCCTCAAAGGGAAGATAATTGGTATTACTGTTCCTACGCAACCCCTTCTCTCCAGTCAACACAGGGACATTGTAGGATTCAGTTATGTTTGGCTGATCAAGCTGACAGTCTGTATTCCTAAGGCTGTTGGCAGCCAGCATAAGTCAGAGCTGCCCTGAGGTTGATTTAATTTACACTGATGGACCTGCTGGAATAGAATGACCTCAGAATGAACTTCATCCTACCTTTTTACCTCTTTACCTTACCTAGGCTATATGCTACTCTGTGCAACCTATTGAGTGTATAAATAAACATACATGCATGCATTTTATTTTTCAGTTGAAAAATTGAAAGCCAGTGAATAATTTCCTCAATTCTTAAGTAGGTCTAAGACTGCTCCAGGAAATTCTTTCTCGTGATTCTTTTGAGCTGAAATATAATCTTGGCATTTCAGTCTAAGCAGTGCAAATAATCATGCAGAGCAGCCAATATAGTTCATAGTTTCTAGGGGGTTATCATACTTAGATGGCATCTGGACTAGTGATATAAATAAAAACTATCCTTTTAGGAAACAATTTTTCAAAAGGCCAACATCTATTGTAACTCTATAACCCAGTAATATAGTAATGCCCCTGCAAGTAACAGGCTGCAGGCTTTGTACTGAGTGTGTAAGACCATGGCATGGGTGTTTGTTACCTTTGCTTTGTTTGAACTTGTCTTAATGTGCCTGCAGTTTTAGTTTTGACTTGGTTTAGTTTTAACTCGGTTTAGTTGGTTTTTTTCCTGGCCAGTTAGTTATGGCTATTTGCTTTACTTTCACTTGTCATTGTATAATGCCACCATAGTTTTATACAGATAGCTGTAACAAGTGATCATTCTGTGCAAAATGAGATATTTACGGTTAAGATAGCAAAGCAGTGCAGAGAAACACAGTCCCAGCATAACAGCAGAAGCCTAGGAGCAGGAACACAGGATACACTACACTGGAGTATAGGTCCGGGATGATAAGAGGTGGGCTGACACTGAGGACCCCATGGCTATAAACAACTTACCAGTGGTCAGTTAAAATGCAGAACTATAGCTGGATAAAGTCAATTTATAAATATCAAGAAAAAAGAACAGGTACCTAACGTATGTAAAAGATACCACATACATTCAGATGTACCATATAAATTCAGATGTATCATAGAGAAGCAGACCAATGGAGAACAAGCAAGGTATAAAAGCACATTAGCAAACATGAGTGACCCTAAGTGCACCCTGAGTGAAAAAGAAGCCATCAACACCACATTCCTCCGGATAAAGGGCTCCAGATCATGACTTGCCATAACAACCCCACTACCACCAGACTGCAGACACTGACCTTATGACCCAGAGTAGCAGTGGTAAGGTAAGCATAATCTCAGGGAAAGAAGTAGAAACTAAGTAATCATGTAAAAAATTTAACTATATTACTATTATTATTAGAATGTTTGTTTACAGATATTAATGTAATACTGTTATGTTTTTATATAAGTATTTTGTGTAATAATAGATCTGGATTAATAATGATTCATGGCTTAAACTGTTAAGTATTCAATTCTACTAATAAATTATTGTTTTATGTAAAAAGTGTTTGCCCATAAACAAGATTTATTTTGCATGGTCTTAGGCTCAATCAACAGAGGTCTACACAATATAACTAATTAGAACAAACCATCTAGATCAAACAGTAAGTACCGAGGCCTATTACTGTGATACTGAAGCTTTCTATAAACTATCTATAAACTTCTACAGTAGTAAACTGTAAAAACTTGATACTCTTACAGACATACCTGGCTCAAACCTCTAAGGTCTTTTTTTGTAGATGATATCAATTTTCTGAGGCAAATTCAAGTTCATTTTTTTTCTTTCTGCGTTCTGGGATCCTGTGACAAGCCCTTTTACAGACTAATTTTTCAAGTTCTTTTTATTACAGAGATTTTGCTATTGCTTTTTGGCTCTTTGCGAGTTTTCTTACTCGAGAGTTATCTTGTTTTGCTTTTCTGTTTACCTCTCCAAACATGCATGCTCCCAAAGTTTAAATCCGTTTATGATACATACTTCTTGTTGCTCTATCTCACCATCGTGGAATAAAAGAGTGGAGGATAAAAGTGTGCTCTCAGAGCAGCAAAGGACAAGAATTTAACAAGGTAGCCCTCCAGTTTTCACTAAAAACAGTTTTTAGTGTCAAATAACAGTATGAAATGTCCATGAAAGGTAAAGAAAAACTAGGAAGAAACATGACTAAAGCCCTACAGCTTCTGAATTTATAAGGACACCGAAGGAAACTTTTAGTACAGAATAACAAATCTCCTATTTTACCTGCCTACAAAACAACAAGAATTTTTGCTGTAGAAGAAGATGCACTGTGGTCCTGATAGCTCTTGTCAAATTTGTATATCTTACTGTAAGCGGTTGGTTTTCTGTGTTGTGTAGCTAGTATTCTTGCATCTTGAGCCAACATTACAGAAAAGAGTCCGCATGAAAGGATAAAGGCCCCGACTTGGCAAATCCCGAGCTTCTAAGTAACCTAAAAACAAATAATGGCAGAATTAAAGATAGTAGCATTGCAGTTATAAACTTGTACCATCACAATGTGTTCCCTTCTCCTAGGAAGTGGTTTCATCACCTGTGAACAATGAAGTTGTGTCGATACCAGGTGTTCCATTTACAAACAACTAATTCACCACAGAAAATGGATAACTTCAGTGCCAGGCTATGACAACAGGGTAACATTCAAAAGAAGTCTTTGGAAAGGTGATTCTCACAGTCATAGTGCCATTGCAACATCTTAGGCTTGCTAGCCTCTCTGCACAAAATTACTTGTGACCTAGATTAGAATATAGAGTTCTTTGTCAAGTAGCATTTTGTCTTTTATCCCAGGTTTTCATGGGATAAAGGAACTGGTATTCAGCAATGTCTGAATTTACTTCCATCAAGACTGTCTAAACAGCAGCTTTTCCACATTCTCTGAGAATTCAAACCTCAAAATATAAAGCAACTTTTTTCTTATTTTGAAACATGAGGAATAGCTATAGGATTCCTATTTCATTTCATTTCTTTGTTTAAAACAGCTAAAATTGAGAACAACTTGGAAGATCATTCCCCCCTTACTCTGAGTAACCTTGTTTTGGCAGATACTACATCAGAATTAAGGAAATTAAATGAGAAGCAGATGAAAAAGCTATAATTTGGTCTAGCACTCTTACTGAATATTCAGAATGAAAGGTGCAGAAATGGTGAATTTACTACATATACATAACACTTAAAAATCCTAGTTTTATTTAAATTCAAGTGCTAGTACCTTGAAGACATAAACAATAAGAAATTGAACCATTAGTCAAACCTTATTCCATTCCTTAGGAACTGTACCTGATGTATAAATTAATGAACTTTGAGTTGTGAATGACCGATGCCATTTGCAGATGATCATAACTTTTATTTAGCACATTTCAGATCACATTGCAGAAAGTTCTCTGAGCACATACACTGGATCCCTTTTTGCTAAACAAAGCAGAAGATAGACTCTGAGAACACATCTTATGTTCTCAGACCACTAGCATGCATTGTATCCTTGGGTTTAGACTAGAGATAGTCTAAAGTAAATTTTTATAGTTCACACTAGATTTGGTCCAGATGTTTCGTTCCACAGATCTACAGTTGTTTTACCAAATTGGTTTCTAATGTAGCTAAAACTGGTTTATCTCCAGCTTACTGTCATCTGTGAATAACAGAATAATAAACTCAATAGGCTATAATATCATAAGTCATTCTTTTGTGAATGAAGTTGACATTCAACAAAATAAAAGCAAAAAGATCTTTATAGGATGGAGAAAGTCGTAACAAGTTTTGAAGTGTTGATGGAAATGGAGAAGTTAGCATATAGAAAATGTTCATTCTAGATCCCAGGAAGTGGGTAGGAGTAAGATTCATCTTGTTTAACTGTTAACATCTACTGCATAATTATCTACCTCTGAGTTAGTCATCTAAATTCCATTAGTCAACAAAAAGAAATAAGTACAACTGAAACCCAAGTAATCCACTTTACTCCAAAGTATATGTCTAAAACTGGTCTGACAAATCAGACCTTAAACTTTATATTTCTTTCTTGCCAAAACATGGCTTGCTCAGATCCACAGACAGACAAGACTGGATTCCATTCTAGGGTTCTTTCCATTGACTGCACTACATTTAAGTTACCCCTTCTAGGGCATCTTTAATATTTCCTAAATACATGTACAAGCAGAGGAAACCAAAATAGAACACAGGTGAAACAAAACATACAGTTTTCCTTGTATTTTGGGGGCTCCTGGAAGCGAATTGCAGCCAGAATCAAGAAAAGCATACATGGCCAGAGTATTTCAGCAAGAGACAGGATCTGAAAAGGGAAATCAAAATATTGTCAGTACTATAGAAAATAGGATTTGGGAAAAAAACATTAGAAATCATATATCTTTTAATCAAGAAACATTAGATATCCCCAGTACAACTACTTAAGTGGAAATAAGATCATTAAATGCAATTTAGTAATTTAGACTTAATAGAATCATAGAACAGTTTGGGTTGGAAGGGTCATTAAAGATCATCCAGTTCCAACTCCCCTGCCATGAGCAGGGACACCTCCCACCAGACCAGGTTGCTCAAAGCCCCATCCAACCTGGACTTGAACACTGTCAGGGAGGGGGCAGCCACAGCTTCTCTGGGCAACCTGTGCCAGTGTCTCACCATCCTCACAGTCAATAATTTCTTTCTAATCTCTAGTCTAAATCGACCTTTTTTCAGTCTGAATCCATTCCCCCTTGTCCTGTTACTCCATGACCTTGTAAAAAGTCCCTCTCCAGCTTTCCTGCAGGCCCCTTCAGGTACTGGAAGGCTGCTATGAGGTGTCCCTTGAGCCTTCTCTTCTCCAGGCTGAACAATCCAAACTCTCTCAGTCCGCCTTGACATAAGAGGTGTTCTAGCCCTCTGATCACCTTCATGGCCCTCCTCTGGACTCACTCCAACAGCTCCATGTCCTTCTTACATTGAGGACTCCAGAACTGGACACAGTACTCCACGTGGGGTCTCACAAGAGGGAGAGAATCATATCCTTCAACCTGCTGGTCACGCTTCTTTTGACACAGCCCAGGATACCATTGGCTTTCCAGGCTGCAAGCGCACACTGCTGGCTTGTGTTGAACTTTTTAACAACCAACACCCCCAAGTCCTTCTCCTTGGGACTGTTCTCAATACATTCTCTNCTGCCCAGCCATTATTTGTGCTTGGAATTGCCCTGGACCATGTGCAGGACCTTGCACCTGGCCTTGTTGAACTTCATGCAGTTTTTATGGGCCCACCTCTCCAGGCTGTCAAGGTCCCTCTGGATGACATCCCTTCCCTCCAGCGTGTCAACCACACCACACAGCTTGGTGTTGTTTGCCTTATAACTTTGCCAAATACACTGCTTGCAGAGTACAAAAGCAGTTTTCACTTCTTCTGTTTATAGTGTTTGTAGGTATCTCCCTCTGGTGAATACAAAGTGACTCTGACAACATGATGACAGGGACATCCAGCTTTCCCATACCTGAGCCTCCTAAGAAGCCAACAGGATCCTGCACCTTGCTGCAACTCCTCATGCTCCCCTGAAGCCTGCTGTCCTGAACCCTGCCCAGCAGCATACCTCCTTGTTCTTCCCTGGCTCCCTGACAGCTACTGCCATTACACCCTTTCTTTCACCTGCCCTTGACTCTCTCCAAAAGCTGGCTTCGTCACCTCCAGCAGCAGGGTGTTGTGAGACCAAGACAGGGGGCCTGAGGCTGCCCACTGCCACGCATCTCATTTTCCTGCCTTTGTGTTTCCAGGGCCACAATGAAAAAGCTCCCAAGCTGGTGGCACTGCAGGACTCACAGAGTTTGAGTGCGTTCGATCTGAGCAAGCTGCATGTACACAGTGCACAGAAAGGCTGCAAACCCCAAAATGGATTCCCCAGAGGGGAAAAAAAAACAAACAAAAGAACCCAAACAAAACCAATTGTCTCAATTTTAAGCTGCAGAGGATAAAAACTGCCATTCAGCCAGCTTTCAAAAGACTTCTAGCTTCACTGATAAAAGCACTGGGGAAGTGTGAATACTGAACTCAGTAACAGAAATGCAGTAGCAATGACAAAGAATCACACTAAAGGTCTCACATTAGAGACTGTTAACTTCTCCAAAGCTTACTGAAGATGAAGTTTCCTATCAAAATTGTGTCAGAGTTGAACCAAATCCCACTAGTTCCATGCAGGAGCTCCATTTTAGCTGAGCACTGGGCCCAACTGGAGCCCCAGCTGGGGCTGGTCAAGGCCATTAGGTCTTAGCAGCTCTCCCAAGGACCTGGCAGCAGCCTCCTCTCCCTGGTAGGCTCATCCCCACACCTCCCCTCTGGGACCAGAGAGGTCTTGCTGTGGAGTGGTGCCATTGCTGCCGGGTATCAGTGGGCTATTTCGGGGTGGGGAAAGATTTGGAGCCAGGTGCAGCACATGTGGAAAGGGATGTTGCAGAAGTGACTTGGAGGAGGTGTTGCCAGGCTGCTCATAAAAGGCTGGAAAGCACCAAGGCTATCCCTGCAGACACACACTACCAACACTTCCCCTCTCCCAAAGCCACTGCTGGCAAGGGGACACAGAGAAAGGTCCCACAAAAAGCCCAGACAGAGGGTCAGGGTCGTAGAAGAGCAGAGCTCAGGGGTTCTGAAGGGGCAAGACCCCATACAGCTGCAAGCTGGGCTCCCTGGTAGTACCTCAGGGCTTGAGGTGGGCCAAGCTGGTGGTCAGGGCACAGCACCAGCCAGCTGCTCCCTACAGGGCACAGAGCCGAAGGGGATGCCAAGCCAGCAGGGTTCTCATCAGGCAGGGCCTGTCCTGCAGTGCCCCAGCAAGGCAAGGGCCCTGGGCAACAGCAGCCAGGTTCAGCTGAGAGTCTGCAGTGAGGAGACAGGACTGAGATCAAGCCAGAAAGCTAACCTGCAGGCCATGGTCAGATCCTGTGGGAGCAGCCGAGGTCAGACACAGCCTTGCAATCACCAGCAGGGTCCATGTGAAGATACAGCTAAGCCAGAGACCAGCACTTCTGCCGAAGGCCCTTGACTGAGGAAGAGCTGGGTGTGTAGGTGCAGGCCACAGGTGAGGCCATTCTGGGCCATTAAGACCTATCAGTGCCCTCAGAGCCCTGACAGCTCTGAGCAGAGCTGTATGTGTATTCAGGTATTCACTTGATAATGCCTTCTAGATAGGTCAGAATCACAGAATCATAGAATGGTTTGGGTTGGAAGGGACCTTAAAGATCCTTTAGTTCCACCCCCTCTGCCATGGGCAGGGACAATTTCACAATATCCAGAATCATGTTTTTGAACCCTAGGGACTAAAATAATCATGCCAGCTCTTTGCTCTTTCAGTACAACAACCAGGACAAAACATGAGGTCATGTAAATAAAACCACGGCGAGGGGATATCACAGCTGATTCCAAGCAGCTCTACTTCTGAAAGCCCAGGACTGCGCTCAGAGCCAAAACAAGTTGTCACCTGCCAACCAAAAAACCTTGGGGTTCTTGGTTATAGTTAACAAGGACTCATGATATGGGAAGAACAGGAATAGTTTTACCCACTGGCTCAGTCACCAGTACCTGAACTGTTAGTAAAAAAACTCTATTGTTGTATAGATCTAAATGTAGACCTTACTGAAAAAGACATGAATTTGGACCAGCGTTTCACTAGGACACTTGTTGGCGAGAGTACCTCTTTGGTCAAAGAAATATAACATGTAAATAGTAACAAGGTTCCAAGCCCAAAAAACAGGGGATTAAATACATTGCTAAGAGGGATTTATTTGTACTACAAAGCAGAGAAGGCATAGACTTGAAAACTTTTCTTCATGACAAAGGCTTTCCCAGGGGGATGAAACAGATGTTATTAAACATCTCTGGAGAAGTAGACCTAGGATCAAAAATGTCATGCTATCTTATCACTAAAATTGAGGAAGGGCATGCTACTAGCATCGTGGGACACTTTTGAGCTTGTACAAACACCTTTATAGGAGCTACAGTGTCTGAAAAATTCTACTTGCTTAACACAACAAAAAAGCAGAAAATAGGTTGCATTTCCCATTAACTGACACAAAACAAAACCCTACTAGTGGAGAAACAAATTTACCATCAATTCAGAATAAGACAAGCCCTGACTTCAAAATCTAGATTAATTCACTCAAACAAATATATAAATACCCTTATCCTGCACCTTCTTTTTCCTCACATTTCCCCTGTTAAACTGCACTAAGGACCAATCATTCATATTTAAGATAGCTGCGAAATTAATTGGACATCCTCCATTGACACTCCTTTTGTTATAACATAGCAGGTCACCCGAGGCTCACTCTCGCAACTTTCATGGGGTGTGATATATCACATTGCTTAAACTTTGAGTGCTATTCTTCCCGTAGATTTCCATGGACTTTGAATGTAACCTAGGAAGATCATTTATTTCAGGTAGACTTTAGTTAATTTGTTTCGGTGAATTCCTGGGCTTTTTTGTCTGCAATTACATTTTAGAAATATTTTGAACTTTAAGTCTGACTCACTGAGAATTGCTGCTGAATGGTACATAGAAACATTGATAGTACAAGAGAGAATGTCCAAAAGTTGCACCAGGGGAAGTTCAGGCTGGATATTAGGAAAATTTTTTTACAGAAAGGGTGGTTAGACATTGGAACAGGCTGCCCAAGGAAGTGGTAGGGTCACCATCCCTGGAGGTATTCAAAAAATGTTTGGATGTGGCCCCTGGAGACATGGTTTATTGGTGGACTTGACAGTCCTGGGTTGATGGTTGGACTTGACGATCTTGACGGTCTTTTCCAATCGGAGTGATTATATGATTATATGATTATATGATTATATGAAAGCAAAATGGAGAAAGCAGAAGAGATAACCATTTATAGGTATAACTGAGTGTCATCTGGCTAGAAATAGAGGAGAATACTCTCTGACTAGAAAAGTAACACAGGTTGTAACATAGTAGGGTATGTCAGGTACAGAACAGTTAGAGTTGAGATCTCTTCTCTGGTT
>VZRW01005373.1:84744-106492 GCA_013398125.1 Aegotheles bennettii
TAACCAGTCACTTTTATTTTATTTTATTTTATTTTATTTTATTTTATTTTATTTTATTTTATTTATTGGCACTGATGCAAAAACATACATGTGCTAAACAGAGAGCACTTGGAAGTAAGCAACTTTTAGGGCTGTTTATACATTTTAAAGTGTGGAAAAAAGGAGTGTGAAGTGTAAAGGACAGAAGCAGGGTGAAGATGACACTCAGTGTAGGGGCAGATGAAGAGCAAGAATTACACCAGCATTTTATCTCATGCTTAATATTATTTCAAAATGAAAGTAATTATTAATAGCAACTTTTAAAAAAAACCATAGTTTTAGGATAGGCTACTTTTATGTTTTCTCCTAATAGCCGTCTTATCAACTACTCACTTCAAGCATTTCACAACATGATTTTAATCCCAATTTTCCTCTGCATTAGGGTACCAGAACAAGAGAATTTGGGAATCACATTTCACCCTTTATCCAGCTGCAAATTTGGATGGTAGTAAATACTGTGTAAACAATCATTAAGAAATGCAGTGATAGAAAACTTAAGTAATACTGTTGCCTGGTAGTATCTACCTTCTAAGCTTCCAGAATCTGTAGTTCAGAAGTAAAAGCTTCTGAAAACTAAGAAATGAGAAGAAATAAGAGTCTTCTATGCAACTGCAATTTCAGACTCCAACTGATGTCCAAATGTACATATAGAATCATAGAATCATCGAGGTTGGAAGATATCTTCAAGATAATCCAGCCCAACTGCCTATCTACATCACCACTAAACCATATCACCCAGCGCCACATCCAGACACATCTTGAACACTTCCAAGGATAGTGACTCCACCACCTCCCTGGGCAACCTATTCCAATATCTAATTACCCTTACGGTGAATAAAAATTTTATGAGCTGCCTTTCCACCATGTTAATAAGAGGTACTGATACCTGTCTGAATTTCAGTCAAAACACCTACTCTTTACAGAATACTCAGGTCTTTCACAGCCCATTACCCTTCACTGTCAGATATCAACTAATGCCACACGACACTCATGACACATCATTAGTTCAACAGACCACATTTGTCTTCTAGCCCTAACTGCTGATAAATAACCATGAGAAGACAGTTGCCTTCTACAGATAGATCTAGACAATATAGTACAGAGCTGAAGCACATCAGATTTCAGGAGATGCTTCTCTCTTCAGATTCACAAGGGTCTGACCTGCCCTTTGCATAGTAGGATGATCCACCCGGATTTCTCCTTGTGTAACTGTAGATGGATCACCTTCATGGTTCCGCGTTCACACAATGAGCACATAAGAAGGTTTTGCAAATTCCCCAGTGCAGCTCCTGGCTCTGGACAGGCATAATTAAGTTTGCTTTGGGTCATTCATTGTAATTCCTGGTTTGGGCAAAGCTGCATCTCCATGAGATCTTCATTCAGGAAAGCCACAAATTAGTCAAACTTAAAACTTACATGAATGAAGATTTTGTCCTTCAAAAATATGTGAGGGAAAACTAGAGAGATCAAGAAGAGAAACTACTAGCATGGAGCAGAACAGGAGATACTGAGAAGCCACTTAGTGCACACTGATCAAAGTATGAGGAATTGGCAGTATACAGAAGTGTTTAGGAATGGACAAGAATATAACAGACAGTATCCCTCCCAAAAAAAAAGTCTTTCATGTTAAAAAACATCACTTGAAATAATTTGGAGGAGAAATTTTCTCTCTAAATCACAATTTTATTCAAGGGAAATATTTCTGAAATGGAAAGCTGTGTGTTTATTTAATTAAGGTGATCCTGTCTGAAGCAGCCATCATCCCTCATTGAAAATCCCCACATAATCACAGACAAGGGAAATCAATGAGAAACTATTAATTGTAGTGATATTTTATTCCCACAAAAATGTCATCTCACCTGAGAAAATTCGCTTCCTTCTATCTTTAATTAAAAAATCACATCAATCACAGTAAAAGCAAACAATGACATCTCATCCCATATTTGAGTATTATTTTAATTTTGACTGCTGTTGAAGTACCTGCTGCTTTCTTCTGCATATTGGAATTTGAAAGGTTACATTAGGCTTTTAAGAGTTGATAAGAAAGGAAATCTAGAAGTATGTACAATTTTAATATACAATCCTTGCATTCCCCATATGTAGATTTGTATCTCAATTGTGCAAGCTTTCTTACATTAGCAATCAGTACCTGTAATGTGAAGAAAATGGATTTTTTTGCTAGAAGCACTGGTAGCATCTAATGATAATTAAGATAAGCTGTGGCTCTTCAAAACTTTTATGAGATTTCCTATCTCTTTTACATATTGGGAAGCATTGCTGTATTCAGCCATTTCAGAGTTAAAATACACTGTTGTTCTCTACTTGTGTTTTCAACCACCAAGAGACCAAAGACAAAACAAGAACCACTTGCAGCCAGCCTCTCTTTAACAAGCTGCAGTGAAAAGACAAAACTGATAGATACACTATTTCCAACAGACATTAAAAGAAGATTTACAATAGTCCCTTTTTAATCATTTCCAAACACTCACCGGTTGCCTCACACGACAGAGCCAATTCTTCCAAAACAGAGCCTTGAACTGGTGTACAGCATGCCCCATGTCACTTTTTCTTTCCTTCATCCACTTGTAGAATGGCTTCATAAGGACTTTCTGAGAATCATCTCACCAAGCAGTCTGAACATATTATTCAGTAGCTGATTAATTCCAATACTAGAGAACTGTGCAAGAGATTTGCCTGCTTGCTGAGAGAAGATGAGATTATATTTCTGCCTCTTGTTTTGCATTCGTTGAGGAATCTCATCTTTCCATTTGCTTCTCAGTGCAATGAACAGTAAAGGGGGTGGGTTTGTATAAATGCCTTCAGGGTGCTTTACTCCACAGTATATATTCTGCACTTGTTTCTACTTTTCTGGAATAAAAATGAATGCAAACAGGAAAAAATAATAGGTAACACACATTTATCTTTTTTCCAGAGTTTGGTGACTTTCTGTCACTGCAGAGTTATTGTCATTTTGCATGCATATGTTTAGATTTTTGGAAAAAAAGAACAGTAGGAAAATAAGTACACTGTTTAACCATGTAGCGCTACAAATGTCTGTATACTTCTAGAACACCCTTCTAAGTACACATCTAGCACTGTGGTGGTCCCATTGCATTATCATTTGTCTGTTTAATTTTATCTTATAAAGCATATGTTAGACATTTTATTCTCCTTTTTCAGTATATATCACCTACATAAAGGTGGAACATTCCAACGAGTCAGAAAACTGTGTTAATTAATTGCCACATGACACTCAGGATGAAAATCACTCTTACAGCATTTCCTTCAGCAAAGAGGAGGGAGAGCAATTCCTGAAGGCATGGGAGGGAGGATCCACAGGAGGGGAGCCCAGGCATGCCTGTGGCAGCAGGGCCACCCAGAGACACAGCAAGTGTCTGGTGGTGCAGAGCTCTGTTGTTTTACTGGTGGGGAGGGAGTGATGATTCAACACCCTACAAATCAAGAATGCCACCTTGAGTGGAGGAGCAAACTTTCCGTCTGTTTTGTTCTACCCAAAATGAATTGTCTAAGACAGAATCTGATCCCCCAAATGGTGACACATGACATGGCCATTATAGAAGGTGATTCAAACCACCTAAACTCTGAATCACAAATCACACATACACACACGTTAGAACAGAGTGATGCCTGAACAAATATTCTTTATTTCTCATTATTGCTGAATAAATTGCATCACTACACTTTTTGCAAAATGTATTACTATTGAATGAAAGAGACATTTTAATATTCACAGCTATTTTTCTACATTGAATAAATCCCCATAATGTAAAAACTTTTTGGATATAGAAGTCACCAGTGAGGAACCTGACTTCCAATAGATTTGAGCAAAGGTAGCAATCTAAAAAATTAATGAGTCTGATACTTCTGCAGTGAGCAACTGCACATCTGTAGGTTCACTGAGCTCTCCCAGTTTCCATAGGATGAGGTTCAGCTGGTATCTTACACCCAGTGCCTGAGCTTCCCTTTCCCAGGCTTTGCATTTGGGTCACCCAGCAGCATTTTTTTGGCCCTCCAGAGCATGTTGTGAAGCTTAGTTACTCCACTTCATGTTAAACTGACTGATAAATCTGCTATAATCTTTATATTTTAAATGGTGCAAATTTCTCTTTTATTTTTTACATCTTCCATGGGCTCAGGGAGTAGAGAAAGAACAGACTACATCGGTGTCATGAATTCATAAATTTTTATGTACTCGTAAAAATGCCTCCCAGCAAAGCATAAATCACAGATGCAGTCATGGCAGAACATGACCAGTTGAATGCTTTTATTCCTCAAATATTAAATGGGATTTCCTTTTGTTTTCTCTGCTCATGAGTCTAAAAAATTATTGAAGTGAACATTTAGCTTTAAATAGAAATGTAAAAGTCCTCATGACATACTAAAAACCTAAAGTAGTTCAGTGTTTACCTGAATGATGTTAAGCCTGTTTGTACACCTCTAAGGCATGATTAATTAAGTTATATATGAAAGTGAGCCTGCTGAGCACATCTTCTGTACTTCCATTAACCACTATTTCCCCTCTCTACTCTTCCGTCGTCATGGTACTGGCAAAGCACGCACCTCCAGCGGTCATCAAACACGTCATCATCTTTCTGCTCCCTCCAGAGCTGAAAAGCAGCCCCCACGCTGTGCAGCAGAGCCATATGTCTCCCATGTCTCACCTTTCCCATTATCCCCCCACTCTGGCTGTCCTCATGGCATGCCCTATGGTGGCACAGTGTAGCTGGGCAAACAACTCAGAAGGAAGAACACAGCTCACCGAAGAGCTTCACTTCAAAGCTGACAGGCATTTGCATGAGGGATGTTTCTGCTTTTAGTCAAGCAATGCTAAAATCCTTGATGTTTCAGAGCATCTACTGTAATTTTGCTTGTCAGGAGCAAAGGTGAAATTCTGAGATAGTTGAGAGGAAAATTCTGTGCACAGCTGAAGTATGCATGTCCTGGTTTGCGCCAGGACAGACAGAACCAATTTTCTTTTCAGTAATTTTTCAGTTAAATCTCTTCTAAGTGACTGCACATGCTGAAATTAACTGTGTGTTTTTCAGTCAGTGTCTGCCTCTAAGACTGATAATGCACAATGTTTATAGTTACTGCTGGGAAATGGTGTGCAGAAAGGCTCTTGCATATACTTACTCCTATAGAAACCAAGGCCACTGCTTCGTTCTGCTAAATTTCTTATGCTCTGGAAATGAAAAGGAGAAAAGGGTTCACACCTGTGACCCTCCTACAGGGAGGAGCAGACCAGACAGGTGACCCAAAACTGACCAGACCGAGTATTCCATCTCATACACGTCATACTTGGTATAAATCTGATGGATCAGGAGGGTCAAGCTGTCTTCGTCCACAGCCCGTGTCCTGGGAGAACCCTGTCCGTTTGTCTGTCCTTGATCCCAATCTGTGCATTCCTGATCCATGCATCCCTGCCTCCAGCTCCCATCTGCCACTGACTCCAGAAGCCCAGTCCAAGACTTTCCCAGGGTTGCCCTGCAGCCTTGGGGGTGATGTAAGCAGCAGTTATTGGGGAGGTGGGAGCATGATATTGTATATATTTGTGTATATTCCATTATTTTCTTTTCCATTATTATGGTTTCATTAAAGCTGTGTGGTTCAGTTTCCAACCCATACGTCTCTCTCCCTTATTCTCTTTCCTTTCCCTTTTTGTGGGAAGGGAGAGGGTTTGATAGAGAGCATCTGCCATCTGTTTAATTGTCAGCCCAGCATTAAACCGTGACATATGCATTTTTAAACAAATATTTGTCAATAATGGAATATTGTGAACATATGTATGGGTTCACACAGACATTTTAAAAAGCTGGGAGGCAGAATCTGTGGTATGTGATTTGTAGGAAATGATAAACTAATCAGCCAGCATAATAAATTACAAGCAGCTAGTTATCAAAGAAACTGATACAGAATACAGTTCCTGACTAGTATGTAAGCTAAAATAGCTCACATGAACCATTTGCCAAATTATTTAGAACAAGTAATTCTGTAAAGTCTCTGCTCATCTGACTGTGTGATGTGCATAATTTATTATGCTCTATATAATTACATACTCATAAATGTTGCATTCTATTTTTAAATGCTAAGCAGCTTTTCCTGGATACAGGAAACAATTATTTTGTATGTAATTAATATTCAGTACTAATGAACTACTGACTCCTCATTTTACTACAGAAGACACCCAATAGACAAACACCTTTCACCAGCAAGTTCTGTTAACTTCATTTGCCTCATTGTCCTTTCCTAAAGAAATTAATTCTTGCCTGGTACAGTGTTCCCCAACAGTAGACTTGGTTCTTCTAGAACAAAATTTATGAAAATAAGAAGTACCTCATAAACATTCAACCAAGAACAATTCCTGCAGTGGCATTCTGGGAAATTACTTCTAAAACAGGATATATGAGCTTGATTGTATTATTTGCAGTGTTATAAAAATATGAGAAATATGAAATCACCCCCTACCATCCCCCCTCAATAAACCCTTGGCACAAAAGGGGCAATAATATTAAAAATTAAGCACACAGGCAGGAAAAGCAAATCAGTTCTGAATATTTTTTGAAAGATACATTAGCTATATTGCTGCCACCCCAGAAGCTCTTTCACTGATCCAGATTTCATCAGTACAGCATCAACCAGTATCCTGTGCAAGTAGCAGCCTTAATTAGCAATTTTGTTTAGTAGTGGTATGTACAAAGAGCTTAAAAAGGTTCAAACGCAGCACAGTTGATGATAAGCTAAATAAACTACATGCTTTCATGGCTCCTTAACAGAGTGACTGCAGTTAACAGCAACGTCTTGAATATTGTAGGGCAAATTAGAAGGTTGTATATTTCATCATGTGCTCCCCTCAGTCCTTCTGGAATGGAAAAAAAAATATTCTCAAAAGCAGGTCTCCAAGTGAGGACAAGACAGAGTGACCTGCCCTTTTCTGCTTCTGCTTAGCTTTAGCAGGCTTTGTCTTGGTTTTAACTTCAAAGTTTACTATTAGAGTATGCAAGATATTCAAAACCACTGGGGCAAAAAAGGCAGGGAACCTTCTGCCATCATCCACCTTTGGCTTTAGAACTTGACTGCTTTGTAATGATACCATGAACACACCAAGTCTAGACTAGAGTTTTTATAATGGCTAATTAGAGGAGGTTAGCAAGTACATTCAAAGAAACATAGTTTTATATGTTAAATAGGTTGAAGTCAAGGAGCCAAAAGCACTGTTTGGTAGATGGGAATGCAGTCAAACCATGTGAGAATATGGCTGGGAATCTGGTAAACGAATATATTTTCCTACCACCACCCCCAATTTCTTTCACAAGGTTTACTGTGTGATCACAAGGCTTTCCTTTTAACATTATTAGGAGTACTATTTGTGAATATTTACATAGCACAGACCTGTTTTGCAGGCAAAATGCCTGCAGGATGACATCAATCTGTAGCATCTTTCCTGAGAGATGCTTCCTGTGTGCAAAGTTAGGATATGATGAAAAATGTTAGTTGTGGGCAAGGTCAAATAATAGGGTTGATTAAAATGGAGCTATGCATTAAACAAACAAAACAGACCCAGTCTCACAAGGAGCCCAGTGGTTTGTCTGAGCATCTAGGCAGCCCTAGGAATTTTATTTTTCCAATAGAATCATAGAATTGTCTTGGTTGGAAAACATCTTTAAGATCATCCGGTCCAACCATGAACACAACTCTACCGAGTCCGGTGCTGATAGGAAACTGAAAATTTTCTCACAGTTACAAGCTCAGCACTGACACGAACCATCTGGAATCAGGTTTCTGTGTCATGTAAAACCAGCGCTGTCTGATTTTTTCTTTTGCTGCATTTTGTTTGTAGCCTGAGCAAAGACATTGCTCCTGTCAGCATTACTCTTTCTTCCATTATTGTACCATAGAGTTTCAGATTTAGTGCTGCTCTGTTTGGTGACCTCCTTTCTCTTCAGGCAAAAGACATTTTTAACTGTAATTTAATTCATACTCTGGGGTATAATAGTAAATGGTTATTTTTGACAGAGAGAGCATGTATTTAAGCCACTCCAACTTAAAGACTGAGAAACTTTCAGGGAAAGCAAATTTCAACATCTTGCAGCAAACCATAATACTGCCATTAAATCACACCACTGTGCTTCCTTGTATTCGGTCATTGCATGCAAATCCAATCCCCAAAGCTCAGTTTGCTGCTCACAGTACTGAGCACTGCATTCAGAACAGAACTGGCTACTGATGGGCAAATCTAAAAATATTCAGGGTTTAGCTTCTTTCACCTAGCTTGAGAGGGGAAATGAAATACATCTCCGATTCCACTGTATAAACATTTTATTTAGGAATACACTAAGATTGAGGAAGACGCGATAAGAAGAAAATGCATTTGTTACATAATGCACTGAAAATCCTTTGCAAGAACTTAGGAAGAACATGTGTATATTTTCAAGAAGTACTGTAATTACTGAATTATTTTGCTTGTTTTTTGAAGGACTGATAACAACATTTATACTCTAAGCACTTTCGGCAACAGATCATTCGAAAATGTTCCTTTTTAGGATTTCTCATACCTTCCATTAAAGAAAATGTTCCTCTGAAGTATATCAAGGCACCAAAAATAAAAATCCGCTTCTTCAAGTCACCAGTCAAGTTATTGCACGTTCTCAGGCTCTTGCAAATGTGAAACAAATGTGTTCTAGCCTATACTCATTGTGGTCTCAACGCCAGAACACCACGAATCACAGAACAAACCATTGGTAGAAACCACCATTTTCCCCCTTTATACTTCCATCATATTAGTATGTTCTGCCTTCCTTCTTTGTTTTTATCCTTTCTCATCTCTGGAGTAAACTGATTCTGTAGAGTAATGCTAGGTGCAGGGTGGCATAGAGAACAAAAGTGACCCTTTCATATGAAATCGATGTTTCTGAGGTTTGCAGGATTGGTAGTTCTACCAGGAGACACTGCACTACGTAGTATCAAACATATATGTAATATCATATATGCCTTTAAAAAAATAACCACTCAAAATGCTTCTGTATGATACAGAAATAATATAAATGGTTAATAATAAATAATTTATTTGCATATTTAAATTATAATTAAGCCCGTTGAATATTTTAGAATTCTTTATGGACACCCTTGTAAAACCTACAGGAAAGTAACTTCACTGCCGGATGCACACAGCTGAGTCATTTTTTTATCTCTCTTGCCCAGTTGCAGTCAAAAGGGAAAAGACAATTGTTCTTATCAGGATAACATTCTGGCAAGTTTCCTCTGAAGCTAAGAAAAATACTCTGTCGCATGTAAGATGTGTCGATAGAGCACCCTCTTGCATTAGGAACACGGCATTACAGGATGACCAGTGTGAAAAACAGCAGGATACTTGCTCCTCTTCGGATTCTAATTTTAAGTTACCATACATCCCTTTACTCCATCTATTAGGAAGCATGGGAGAAAAATGCGTCAGCAGAAAGAAAAGTACAATGAAGGAAGGAAAAAGAACATACGGGAAAAAAGTGAATGGCTGAAGTTTTCCAGGGGGTTCTGCTAAGGTCTTGTGTATTGATTTGATAGAATATTTGTGTCACTCTGTGAATGCTTGAACATTAGCTCCAACTTGGCCAGGCCACAATACTAGTTATATTTCACCATGTAGCACATAAGAGCTTTCATTTTAGTTATCAAAATAGAAGTGCCTACTTTATATGACTGTAAATAGAAAAGCTTTGTAGTTTCAATTGACAGCTCACACTGTTAAATAACTTAAGAACTTTTTCTTTTTAGCCAGTTTCCAGATTCATATTGTCCGTCCTTTAAAAAGACAAATCACACCATTTCAGACTCATAGCTCCAGGATAACTGCAGTAATGTTTTCCTAAAGCTTTACAGAGCCACATTAGGTGTTTCTTTGTTTTCCTGATAAAAGTAATTTTTCTCCTCTTTAGGTAATTCATAGTAAGTACTTCTTTTACAACAGCAAACTGTCTCCTCCAAACCCATACTGCTCAACTCAGTATAAGTTTTTCTTCAGCCTAGAACACAGCACGTTGCTTCTTAAGTGAACTTTTTATATCCTTGTTCGGGAAACACGAGGTTGCAGAGCAAGGATGTACTTTTTTGTGTGTTTCCCCAGGGACCTTGTAGGGCTTTGTGCAATGTCCAGGCAAGCACTAAGCATAGTTAAACACAGATTTATTTTTTTATTATTTTTTTATTTAAAATAAGGGAGGAACAGTTCAAACAAAATCTGGAGCCATTCCCACCTGACTCCTTCCCTTAAGCTTAGGGAAAAGAAGATTTTCACTGAAAACTTACATTCATTGTATATCTCAAGCATAAATGAGAAAATGTGTTTTTAAAATTAGAGGAAGACTAAATTAGTAAATAAAAAAATCCATTATTTTTATCTTTTTATCTGTTCTCCAGCTGAAAATTCATCAACTTCAAGGAGATTAATCCTCGTTGACGGTTTCCTATTCACAAGAGTCACCCCTTCCTTTTTCAATGATTGAATCACTGCTTTCAGTTTCTGCCCCTTCTAGGTGAATGTGCCTACTACTGCATCACTCCCTCTTTGGTTTCACTCTTATGCTTGTTAACAAAGAGTTGCAGGCTACAATCCTCATAAAAAAATCTCATTTAGCTGGATCAGTGACTCTGAGAGTTTATTCAGACCCTTCCGACTTGTGATGCCTGCTAGGAATGGACCATCCACTGCAGGAGAAAAAGAGATCAGTGCATTTTTCTTTAGCTGACCACATATTTATGTTTTAACCACAGCAGCAAAGCAGCAATGAGTATGATTTAAAAAAGAAACAAACACTAGGCCAATGGTACTGGAAAAAAAAATGCAAAAACTGTTTTGATGGCAGGTACAGTCAATAGGTATTCTCCAGTTCTTCAGAAGAACTGGGGATCATTGGAACAGTGAATGTTACATTCTTAAAACATGGAGATGAAAAACAATTTAAAGAGAAGCAAAGTAAAGGGAAAAAATTAACTATCATAATGCAGTCCTGTGAACATGCTGTGCCTCTCCTGAATGCTTTTGGTTCCTCTTTGGTAAGCAGAAGCCTTGATTCAGCAAAAGATTTCAAGTTCTTCAGTGCAAAATTACTTAATGCATAAATGTTTCCCGGGTATTGATTCAATCATATAGTTAAAATGGGATATGAAAGACCTTGTTGGATCAATATCTAGGAAGTACAAATATTCAACAGCTCAGTGTCAAGTCCTTAATGCTTAGAAAATTCAGTCCCACACTTTCCAATTTCATGAAATTTTAATATATGAAAATAGTACTGTTTATTTGTCAAAGTCTGCAAAAAATAAACTGCATTCAGTTTAAGTTTTCTTTACAAGTGAAGCAATAAAGACAATTATAATTTATATAATTTTTATAACCACAAGAAATTAATCAGCATTCTTAAATTAATTTTAATTTGGTGGTTTGCAAGTACTTGGCAATAAACTTCGATTTTCTTCCTAGTTTTTCTTTTACAGCAGAGACAAATAAAGCTTTTTCATATGTTATTGCAGGCTCGTCCTTCACAACGGACCCACTGTCCAATTCCCAGAAAAGTGAGTCTTCTGATCAGCAACGCATAACTAAGCAAAATTTAACTGAAGTCCATTCAACACATTCAGTATCCAAAGAACAGTGACATAAGGGACTGCTGTATGCTATTCTGAAACAAAAGGCCTTTAAGGCACACAAGTTGTGACCATGACTTCAGGTGTGCAAAAGCCTTCTGCTTCTATAAAACAAAGATGGATATTTCATACTTTCCCAAGACTTTTCTTAATGAAATATCCCACTAACTTCTGTGGTCTCTGCTGATATTCCACAAGTACATCATGTGAGCTACTTATCTGATCCCCTTCAAGCCGATTCAGAAGAGTGACACACACTACGGCAGCTAGAAATTAAAAGACAGCAGTAGTTAGGAATGACATTCTGGCAGTTCCACAGTCCAAAAGCATAAACATTTGAATGAACAGCTAGAGGATTAGAAATATGTGAGAAAACAAAGACAAAAAAACAGCACAGCATCATAAGATGCTAGGGGAATAGCATGCTGTGGATGATATCAAGAGTTACAAATAGTTTAAGACAACTGATCACTACTAATAAAGCAAGAGCTCTCAGGCAGCTGCAGATACTTATTGTTATGTCATGATTCTTACATTTTTTTTGTATAGGAATTATTTTTCACAAGTACCCAGGACTTGACTGGTAGGAAGTGACACTGTTCTAGCAGATGTAGTTACAGCACTTTGCTATCTACCTTACCTCCAATTCAAATCCCTGTGCTGTATATGTGATCCTGTTGGAACCAGCAGTATAGAAAGTGACTATAGTTTTATGTATATGAGAATCACCTGATTGCTTAAATTAATAAGTTGCTTCCTGGAAATCAAAAACTAACTGAAGAAAACAAATTAATGCTAAAGGATAACTAGGTGCTTTAATGATTTATGTGCTTGGCATGGGCTGGAATAGCAAATGACAGAACTAAACTATGTGAGGAGGTTTGCATAAGTTGTGAATACATATGAGATAAATCAAACAATTGCAACAACAAAACTATAACCACAATTAGGCTTTTTATATGCTGAAGATATGTTCCATTCGCAGTTTTTACCACAAACCCTTTGCAATGCAGAAAACTTCCTATAGCTTGAATAAAATGACTTTAAGTTAGCTTGCCTTTGACACCGCTGAGATTGCACATTGCAGCAAATACAGAAGACTCCATCTCTATGTTTCTGACGCCAGAATCATAAGCTTCCTTCAAATATTGCAGTTTCTCTTCTTCATTATATAAGCATATTGCACCATCCAACCTGCCCTGTCCTACAAAGTAATTTTGTAGAAATTTTCAGTGTGATGAAGTCACAGAACAAATTCATTTTCTAAACCACCCAATTATTGCAGTCTCCTCTATATAGTGTCCAGCTCTTACTGCTACCCTTTCATTTTAATGCGCAAGACAAATTGGACAAAGTGATTCTTAGCTATTGCTAGAGCTTCTATGTATTACTTGTATTTTTTATAATGTGAATCACAGTAATTTAACTGGTCTTCTCCAGCTTAAATTCTCAAATTCATAAATGGGAAAATGTAAGTAGCATGTTTCCCACACGTGCAGCATGTGTCAAACAAACTTTAAGCTGTACGGAAGTGCTGTATTTTTTCTATGTTTTATCATTGTCTAGAAAAACTGCCAGGCTTGAAAATGCATTCCTGATGTTACCTTAAAGGATGAACATTTTATTACTTACAGACTCTCTAAGGTAAGAGATGAAGAGCCTCTTAAGCTAACTAGCTAATATTATACTTTTTTGAGAAAACCACTTTATTCAAATTATTCAAGAATAACACTTCCAGATAAAGCAGCAGCAGGTTATATAAAGTTAAATTACACAGTGTTTTACTCAGTATCTTTTTGTTTTCAGATGTACTCCTAAATTAATGGCATTGAGCCTGTCCTCAGTTTTTGCTGTAACAGTTGAAAACATTCCTAACATGTTTTTTAGTGTAGCTTACACCTGCGATTGGTGTCTGAGGAGACACACAAACTGACTGAGGCTGCTTCTGACCAAGCTTGAGCACTATTTTGAAGACCATGTGTTCTTTTTTGCATTGCACCATCACCCCTTCAGTAACAGCTAGAGAAAGTAGTATCAGGTGCCATCTACACTTGCAAGATTTGAAAGATGCTTGTGAATAGACTTGGGAGATTAGAAAAGCACCTGAATGTCTGTATGTTTATACAGAGTAAGCCTTGGAAGTTTGCCCCTCCTATGTAGCAGCATTGACACAGCTCAGCAGAATATTGTCTTTAGTTGTCTGATCACCGCTTTGCTCAAAATGAACATGGGAAACAAGTTCCAACACTTTGAGAAAATATTTACTTTAGATACTTAACCAGTGCAAAAAAAAACCAAACAAAAAACCAACCCCCAAACAGCCACAAATAATTTGCATCCCTCTAATCCTCTTGGATGCCTCAGTAAATCACAGAAATTTTGTGACAAACATATCTAACTGACAAATACATGAAAAATGTATAGTAGACTATATGTATTTCAGAAGATCTACTAGAGCTGGGGAGAAATAAACCTCCACAAAACTAAAAGTTCAATACAGCAAACTGCTAAGCACAATGCTTAATTTTACACATATGAAAAATATGTTAATTACTGTTGACAAGACAACTCAAAGTAAGGAATGGATTCTGTTCAGTGAACGGGAACCTTAATATTAAAATATTATTCAATAGTTATATTATTAATGTTAAAATATTATTCAATAGTTATCCATGGCTACTGACTAATACACTTCTGTTAGTCTGTTGCTAGTCTTACCTTCATAGAAATCCAGAGTGCACATGGTGTTTCCAATGACTGTATTGAATTCACCAATTTCTTTACTGCACTGCATCAGTTCCTTAGTGAGCTGTTCATCTAGGTTTGTACTGCGAATTATAGTCTTTCCCAGAACAACCTGTTCAAACTGAGGTTTGAAGGTGGCATCCACTGACTGCCTAGTTATAACCACTGAGCCTGGCTCCAGACCTGCAGTAAAAAAGAAGAGATACAGCATCACAATGTAGTTACGCTTTGTTTCCACAAACTTAAAACATACATCTTGACCCGACCCTGTTTCTTTTAAAAGTGGCAATTTTGCCCCTGAACTCACCAAGAGAATTTCTTGTGCATGCCTAGCTGCTTCAGTTTATTATTACAAATAATTTCTGAAAGAACAACATTTCTCCTTTTTCACTATATATTCTTTCTTATCTTGTACTTTTCATACAGGACAGGAATGTCCTTCTCACATTGCCAGATCTCTTAAGTGCGTTTTCTCCACCCAGGGGCAGATACTGCCTTTTCTTTGAAAATTACAGGAGCAAAATTATTCACCTCCTGCAGAAAACTGTTCTGACCATCAATCACTTACTTGCAGAGAGATGCTTTACTCTCCTACAAAGATGTTTTGGTTTGAAGAAAAAAGGAAATCAAGAGGGGAAATACCTATTCCACCAGAGGTGCCAATACGAATAATGGTTATGTTGGAACACTTGGCATGATACAACAGTTTGATCAGCTCGTGCAACATGATTGAAATAGAAGGAATGCCCATACCGTGCTGAAATGAAAGCAGAAATTCATACTCAACATTCACACAGATAATGCAAAATATACGGAAGAAGGAACTGGACAGTATCTCTTTCCTGGTATTTTTTGCCCAATGTCACCTAACTCATTCCCACAAAAACCCCAACCTATGGGCCTAGTGAAAGACTACTGCAGGTATACAGAAAGACTCCCACTGGCTTTGGTAGACTATGGACGAAGTATAGTATTTCTAAAAATCAGGAATTATAAAATATTTACATTCTCAAAAGTATAAGTGGTATCCTTCCCTAACAGCTGACAAATGCACTTCATCAGAGAACTGTTCTGAAACACAAGAAAAACCCCACTCTGATGTTTTACCAACCTGAAGTGCTAGTGAATAGTTAAGCTAATTTTTTTCAAGACACAGACACTGTGGTTTAGTCACAAAGTTCAGCAAATGTAAGTCCACCTTAACTTGCATGATCATGCAATAATTACAACTCAAAAGAAAGGGTGCAGAATGACACTAGTTATGCAGTTGAAGTATGTAATCTACAAATTAAAGGTATGAAGTTTTAAAATGCATACAGGAGTTGGTAGCACAAGTCCCATGGAATGTTGCTCTTAAGCTATGTAAGCACATTTGACAATGCTACTGCAGAAACTTAGCTCTGAATGTGATACAGCCATTTTTTCCAATACCCCACATGCACCAAGTGACCTCTTTTCCCCATTATTCAGGATACAGAACAGGGACGAGGCAACAGTAGGTTTGCTCAAAAAATTTATAAGGCCATTCCTGCAACACCTCAGTGATACACTGAGGAAAAAGGAGGCAAAAAATAAATGAAGATCTCAGAGATTTGCATGCTTGCAAAGGGCTAAAAAGGAATTCTTAGTTAGCTGACTGCACTGTTCTGAGCATGGCTGAAACATACTTAAAAATCTGACTCGGTCAATTAAGTTTAAAAGAAATGTGCATTCATATTTTCTACTTTAAACAGCATCATTGAGCTATGTCCCATATCTGATTAAGTGTGGTACTTACACTGACTGACAAAACAGGTCCCACTTTGTACATTGCGTAACGGTCAGTTCCCGCACAGATGTTAGGATAATCACCACCAGGGCTCCCAAGCCCCAGTTCTTCAGCTATGTAGGCAATAAAAGCTTTCATCCGTGAAGGACTTCCTCCAACACATACAAACTGCAGTGGACAGTATTCAACAAAACAAAATCAGTTGCATGATGCAGTATATCAAAGAACATGCAAAGATCAACACGAAGATGCAAACACCTTCAGTGTACACAAAGCTATTCCCAGATGTGATTCTTCTCATAATCATTCTAAAAGGCCATGAAGAAAAATTATGGAAAAAAAAACCCAACCAAACAAAAAACTTTTATATAGCACTCAGATGCCTTCATCCTATTTAAACTAGTAAAAGATAGATATTAGCTTGAAGCCCCTCCCCAAACGGGAGTTCTATCTGAATGGAGACTGCAGCCTTTTTACTGGATGAAAAGAGACAGTCAGAAACAATTATCCCAATTTTGCTTGATATTGAAAGTGACAAGAAGCCACAAAATCTTACTCTGCTTTCTATTCATTCCTCAACTGGTGGTGTACTGACACATTTAGTCTTACTTTGAAGGCAGCTACACTTCACCTTCTGCAGAAAAGCTTAGGCTTGCGGAATGAAATGAAATGTCTTACCTTTACATCTCCAAACAATGCCGGAAAATCATGGGTACCAGTCCCAAGAGCAAAATGGTACAGGATGTCTTCTTTCATTTTCTCCAGGTGGGGGTTGCAGAGGTGGATAAAATTCTCTCTGCCAGGACAGCATTGTGAAACATACAGAGATATACAAACCTCTACATTGAACACATGCTAATTTTGCAAAGTCAAGCAGTAAAAGTTGGGAAATGCCACACCTAAGTATGCCTGCACTACCTTATTTTAGTTCCTCATTCGTTATGTTAAGGAAATCCTAAGTTTCGTGATCACCTTACATCTCTTAATAAATCATATTTAAAATTCCATTCATTGCACAGGATGAAATTGCTGAAGAAAAGGCCAAATGGTAGGATGCATTTGCAGCAGTGCAACCTTTACCTTAAACATTATTAAAGCTGTGAACCAGAATGGATCATTATAGTAAGCAGAACAATGGGAGCAGGACCGGGGAATATTCAATAGACCACTTTACTACACAGACAATCTATAGCAAAGCTGAAAAGCAAACTCGACCTCTGTGTTTTCACTGACCCTCCTAGCCACCTGAGAGGGGTAGGAAGACTTGGGCTTTATATGCAGGCCCAAAGGGGATTTCTGGCAATTTGACTCACTGTAACTCTGTGTCATCCAGCCAGGAGGCAAAAACTCTAAGGCGTGAGACTGGTAACAAGAGTACAGAGGATCTGAAAAAGGAGAGGAAAGAGGCGAATGGAAATCTGAAACAAAGCAAAAAATGTGGAAAAGAAAATGCAGGAAAAAAAGGAAAGAGAGGAAGAGGTAAAAAGAATTAGCTTCCTCTTAAGTTGCTTCCTGTAAGGAGGTGATACAGCTTAAAAATAAAATAGATCTGAAGAACCAGGAAATGAAAAGGCAAGGAGGGAAAACTGAACTACCTAGTATGTGGGATTGCCTTTATGGAAAACTCGGTAGTGGACTAACCAAGCAGCCGAATGAGTCATAAAACGTCTGCCTTCTGTGCCTGATGTTTTAAGTTCAATTGAAACAGGTAGGAAAGACTAGTCAGTAATCACAAGCTTAAGCAAAATACTGGCCAATACTTCAAAGTAGTTTCTGAGAGATGAAATCAAGCAATACATATCTTCCAGACACAAGAAGAGGACTTAATAGCTTAATGAAGGCTCACTGCAGTCAGACCATGGCTCAGCAATTTCAAACTGCTTTGTCAGAGGAGATAAACAGAAGAGGTTGCCTGGAGCTTATGCAAAAATTTGTTAAGACAACTCTGAAGCCTAAACATAGGCATTTAGTGCTATTTTAGATGTTTTAAGCAAAGAAAATAGTTACGACCCCAGTACTCTGAGTATAACAATTGTTTCTGTTCTTGAAATTCTCTCTCCGAGGTTACTAATTATCCAGCAGTAGCTGCACAACCAAAGAAAGAGGTACTATCCCAACCCACCCTATTTGTCCCTGCCCTCCACAGACTATCACCCTCAGCAACTGAAAAAGCAGCCCAACAAAGCAGGCGGTTCGTTCACCCCTTCAGGAGTAATTCCTTTCCATCTCTCACGTGCCCCATTTGCCTCTCTTGTCCATTTGCCTCTGCTTTGATTGCCTTTGTTCTTCCCCCCAAGAGACCCATTTGACTCCGGGAGAAATAAAGAGCAGGTTTATGGCTCTTCAGAAAGAGGCAGACAGCCCAGGAGTTTGCTGGCTCACCTGAGCGGAATTCCCAGGCTGCCTCCTCCAAATTGTTCAGGTTTGTGGGACTCCTTACCCATATTTCATGGGCCGCTCACTAATGCAGATCAAAGAGCTGGCTGTGTTGATGTTTATTGGAATGGCTTTTACATACAAATAGGATATGATTTGAAATCACTTTACAGTTTGTTCTCAGGCAAGCAAAAATTGTTTCCTTCTTTATGAGAATACCAGCAATAGAAGCTTCTCTCCAGGAAATAAACTGGGAAAAGGCAAGTCCTCTAGTAGAAGTATAGGGAAATTAATGTGGTATGTGCCAACACCACTGTCCTCATGCCTGGCCTAAATGCAGCTTCCTTCCTCAGCAGTGACTGTATTTCACCTTTTCCATCCCATACCCTACCAGCAACACTCCTCAACCCACGCTGCTAGGGGCTGTTACTAACTTGTACTGGTTATCTGCCCATCCAGATCTAACTGCAGACTTGGACCCTGGGGTAAAACAGGCAATAAAAGTAAGCATATTACTATGTGTACCTAGGATCAATGCCATGGATTTACAGTAGAGGCAAAGTTTGCCTGATAAAAATATTTGGCCTGTAACTCTAAGGAACAGACAATTTAATCCCTTCACACTGTTGTAAAGCACCCACAACTTCTGGGGGTCTAAAAAAGCCACAAATATCTGAGGTCTACACATGCATTACTAAAATAAGCTTAAAGTAAGGATTAGAGAAACAGATTGAAATATTTGTTCAAATTCTTGAAGCAGGTAGGTCTGGCCATATGCAGCAACAAAAGTCAACATCGTAACAGCTCTCTGGATTAAAAAAAAATAAATAAAAACATCACCTATGCTTGGAAAAATTCACTGTTGTGATAAATGAAAATGTCTAGTCAGCAAAGCCCTCTGTATAGGTCTAGTTAAAGCAGATAAAGACTCCATTTGTCAAAACAGCTTCTAATAGATACTTGATGTTATAATCAATATTTGTACCATACAGTTTATCTTAAACTAAATTACTTTGCAATTAGTTTGGGGAGGAAGGTAAGTGTAAACTTGGACAACATAATTCACTTTTGAATCTTACGTTGAAGACTGTTTGTCATCAGTTTTCTTCTCATTTGAGATACCGGGAGCCATGTATGCTTATACCTAGAATTGTATTAAAAAAATTAGATGTAAGTGCATCAGAATAGTCCCATCTGTAAAGCTAACCTCATTAATAGTGATAGAAACCTTCTTTATAAAAGTGACACTGTCATGAATATTAAAACTCCCAAAATAATTCAGCCACACTACAGCTTCTAAAACCATAGCAAAATTAGCATCTCCAATTTTTTATGGTCAAGCATCATCACTTTTAAACCACTGAAGCCCAAACTAATCCCTTGGTAATGCAACCCCCATCTCACCACTACTTCTGTTCCATGGTATGAGCAACACCCAGCTCATGGGCCAGAGAGAGGTAAGTCTCAGGGCTAACTAACTAAAGCCTGTTCTACACCTCCCTCAGTGACAGGGATGCTGAAGTACCTTTAGACCTCTTTCACCTCTGGCTGCAGAAGGTCTCCAAAGCTCAATTCTAACTGTCATATGCCTGAAACCTGAGTACAGGAAGCATCTTACTCATAATATTCGCCTCATTAAACTCCTCCTACTGCCCTTAAGAGCATTTCTATCTGCCCCAGCCTAAGGGCAAGGAAGACTAAACCAAACGTGACTCTGAAGTCACAGCACTCTAGTTTATCATTCACCTTGAATATCTTTTTTCCTAATTGACTACTCTAACCTATACCAGAAACCTTCTGCTGTCAGCATTCTACTTTACATTTAAATAGGCAAATGTATCACTGAGGCTTTGGTGCTGATACGATGGCAGAATTATAATTATAGAATGATTTGTTTGCTACTATTTTCAGAAGTGACTAAGGCTACGTGCCAAAGTTGGTACTTTCTGGGAATGCCCTTACAGGAAGTATTGAATCACAAAGTTTTCCTCTACCCTTACTTACAAAGGGCAAGATTATAATAGCGATAAGATTGTAATCCCTAAAAACCCCAGGATTACACTACAAGGAAACAGAAATAAATCAGTCTTGCAATAGAATTGCATAACACATGAATTTGAAAGAGCTGAGGAACCAAATAAAATAAACCTGAAGTCTGACTGTCGAAAGCCACTGCATAATGGAAATGTATTAACATTTATAAGGACGATTCATTTTCTTCAGTTAAAATATTAATCTTTATTAAATAGACCTGAACTTGATGTGTACCAGATGTACTAAATGTGTACTAGAATCTGTGCTCAAGGAGGTAAAGTATAGAAAAGTCGCATTTAGAATCAATTACGCATCCTTACGGTCGTACGGTTGGAGTCGGTTACTATGGAGTAGCGCTATCATAGCATGTGTGCTACAGGAAAAACGCATTATCTTTTCCAATGGAACTGCTGTGCCATGAGTCCTAATAACAAGGAGTTAGAAGATAAGAAGAGGAAACAGCAAAGTGATTTGTATGTACCTAGATGATAAATGGCTGCAAATAGACCGGTATTAACGCAGGTGCTGTGCACGGTATTAAGCAGCCACATGATTTTTAAGTGTTCTTGGTTCTGTGATCTCCTACGTATTGATGTACTTCAAAAAAACCGTAACAAAGTTCTGACAGTCCAAAGGTCCGGAATACCCTCTCCAGCAGCGCCCAACAGGAGATGCCTTGGCAGGAAGAGGGGAAAGGAGCGAGCAGAAGCCACTTTCCCACGGCAGACCCTTCCGGCAATCAGGCAGTAGCTGAGAGGCAGCCAGCTGATACAGAGCCACAAAATTCTCACACTGCCTAAACAAATGGAAATTTTTACAGCCACGTCAAAAGTTTCACCGGCCCAAGTCAGAACTGATGGTCACGAACAGTGTGCGCCCGGCAGGATCGGCTCAAGGAAGGGCTCGGCGCGCTTTGACACGCCTGCAAATCCCCCGGCCGATGTTTTAAATCCATGCGGGATCCGTTAGCGTTACGATCTCTCTCTCTCTGTCTTTTCTTTTTTTTCCCGTGCAAGACGGAAACCTCAGATAGCCGAAGTCATCGCAAAGACGGTTTCTGTACTGCGGTTTCCCTTTGAGACCGAGCGAACGCCGGCAGCTGGCTCAGGATGCACATCGTGGCCAGCC
>VZRW01005375.1:9183-24666 GCA_013398125.1 Aegotheles bennettii
GGACAGGGGCAGGGGCAGGACAGGGAAGGGAAAGGAAATGTCCATTAGTGCATGGAAAGTCTCTGTAAACACTGTAAAGTCTCCACTGAACATACATGACTTTGCCTCACAGTTGTAATTTGCACCTAGTGGCTGAACAAGCCACTACAGTCATAGCATGCTCTACTCCATCTCTGTCAAAGTTTAATGCTGGACCAGCAATTAAATAAATTACAGATGCTCTCTATTAACCCCTCTCCCTACCCAGAAAGGACTCAAACCAGGACACCCTCTCTGAAACATACCTCATGTGCTGAGCATAAAAGACAAAGACTTTTGTCGTGGAGCAGCTAGTAGCAGTTATACACCACTTACTTTCTATTCCTGCTTAATATCCAAAGCACTTCATGCCACTGCCTGTAGAAAGCCACTGCCAAGACATAATCTTGAAGTATCATATACTGTATACACAGCTTTTCTAGCACATTGGTAGTTACGTTTTAACAAGAACAATATTCTCTGGAAGAAAAAGAGGCTGAATATGAAATAGGTGTTACTAACTAGTTCTGATAAGACTCATACAGTAAATATGGATTTCTTTTTCATATAATAGCAATATTTATGTCAATTTAAGTTTGGATATTTTTGTCAAGTTTCACCAATATATGCCTAAGATACTATGATTTTTTTCTCCCCCTTTGTTGCAGGAAGAATATTTTTGCTAGCTCTGAAATAACAAGGTTAGATGTCAAGGACATGAAGTAAAACACAAGGATCAGAATGAATTGACCTGTACAGTAATGGAACCTGTTAGTGATATTGTTGGAGAAAAGGGGAGACAAGCAGGAAACAGTCAGAAATAGGATAGAAGGGAGGAGCTGTTCCTTGCTGTCACTAGGACTGGTCCTCTACTTCGCTATTGCCAGTCTGAATTACACTACTGATTTAAGAGGCAGCTAGAAAATGAAGTGGGCATTTTAGATACCAGCAGTAGGGTGCGACCTGTATTTGTGGTAAAGTTGTTTTATGGAAGTTTGCTTTCCAGACAATGTCATATTACATATACATACAGTGATTTAATGTCTGCAGGCTGCTGGTACCACTTTGGGATAATCTGAAGTTCCTTCATAAAAAAATTGCCAATGTGAAATATTCTGAATAGTGTCTGCTAAATTGTGACAGTGTTCTGGCTGAGCCAAGTTTTGGTGACCAATAGAGAGCTTGCTGGAGTGTATCACAGGGACAAATTTATTGCATGAGGTTTAAATCAAATCAGACACTAAAGTAGTTTATTGATTTATTAATGACACTCAACTGCCAATCAGTGAACCATACATTCAGGCTCGATATCAGCAATAAAGTAGATACTAGACACAAAATGTCAGTAAATGGTTATACATTTCTAAACAACTTTTTATAACTAATGTCAAAGCATTCTCATCCCCATACAAATCCACATGGAGAACCTACCCATTGTACTCTGTTAAGTCACACTTCTACAAACATGTTAAAATCACTTTTATTAGTATCTTTGATGGTGATTCCATAAGTAACCTTAAGTCCTCCTCTCATCTGTGACAGTTAGTTTGGCTTGTTTTTTGATGACAATCAGATATGCACTCCCCCACCCGCATCCTCTCCTGGTGCTGGCATCATGGGCACACAGGCCTCTGAACCTTGGTCCCACCCTGGTGGCTGGCACTTGGTATCACTCTGATCTCTCCAGTCTCTGGCACACAGGCACATGAGCCCTCCAGTGCACAGTTCCAGCCCAGTTGCTGGCACCCTACACTAATTTCAGTTGCTTGCACCCCAGGCCCTCCAATCCATGGTCTGACTCCTGTTGCTTGAACTCAGACCCCCATCTATGCACACACAGAGTGAATGGAGGGTCCCTCATGAAGGAAACAAGTTAGGAAATTAATAGACAAGACAGACTGTGCTGATCAGTTACAGAACATGGGCAAAAAAGTGCACTGATCAGCAAATTATTTACACATGGCCAGCTCTTTTTATCCCATTACTACTCCATTTTCCTACAGTTGTTCCTCCCCAAATCAGCTTAATCCATCCCTTTCTCTTCTTTTGTTTCTTCCTTTGATGGTGTCCCTTCCTGTGAGTTCTTAATTTATGTTCTTGCCTGCCCTTGTGCCCTTGTGCTCCTCTGGGCTTGTGGAGATGGACCTTTTAAGGACTGGCTGCTTTTCCATGATGGACATAGGAGCAACCAGAAAAACTACTATTTAGGTTCCTCCATTTGCCATTGAACCACTGTGCTCCTTTGTGGTTGTGGAGATGAGCTTTTATCACTTAGCCTAACAAGGTTTAGATCCAGACACCAGCAGGTAGGGTTCTCACACATTGATGTATATGTAAGAACAACTATTTTTCTTATTGGCACTGTATTCAATGGGGGCTTGATTCAGCTAGTGTTGTTTGAGTTGCCCTGTGATCCTCCCTGGCCTCCCACTGCCACTCCAAAAGAATGCAAATCCTTGCTGCATCTTGTGTCATGCCTGCCAGCACCATACAGGTATCTTAGATGTCCTAACCCGTTTCAAAAAATTTAAGTAGCTGAGTCATGTACTTAGTGCTTACCTCTGTAATAATTACATACACTTTTTTGGTGTATTGTGTTTTGACTGTAATGTGGCCTAGACCTCAGGATCCATGTCACTAGTACATAACCACTTACATGTAGACAGCTTAATACAAAACTGAATCCCTACCTAGGTTTCACTAGCAGTCACTAACAGCTCTGTAGTCAACAAAACCAATAGAGAGCTGACTATGAGCCAGCAATGTGCCCAGGTGGCCAAGAAGGCCAACAACATCCTGACTTGTATCAGAAACAGTGTGGCCAGCAGGAGTAGGAAAGTGATTGTTCCCCTGTACTTGGCATTAGTGAGGCTGCACCTCGAGTACAGTGTTCAGTTTTGGGCCCCTCACTACAAGAACAATTTGGTGGTGGAGCATGTCCAAAGGAGGGCAATGAAGCTGGTGAAGGGTCTAGAGCACAAGTCTTATGAGGGGTGGCTGAGGGAACTGAGGTTGTTTAACCTGGAGAAGAGGAAGCCAAAAGGGAGACCTTCTCACTCTCTACAACTATCTGAAAGGAGTTTGTAGTATGATGGGTGTTGGTCTCTTCTCCCAAGTAACAAGTGATAGAACAAGAGGAAATGGCCTCAAGTTGCACCAGGGGAGGTTTAGATTGGATATTAGGAAAACATTCTTCACTGAAAGGGTTGTCAGGCACTGGAGCAGTCTGACCAGGGAAGTGGTTGGGTCCCCATGCCTGGAAGTATTTAAAAGACATGTATATGTGATGTTTGTGGAGGTGGTTTAGTGGTGGACTTGGCAGATGTCTAGGTTAACAACTGGACTTGATGATCTTAAAGGTCTTTTCCAACCAAAATGATTCTATGAAAAAGAGGAGGGGGGTGGGGGGGAAATGCTGCTTTTGATAACAGGAACAAAATAACTGGATAGCAAAATACCACAGTCAGTATAGCAAAGATGTTAGATATCTGAAGGTAAAGGCTGTTGTAAAGTCTCATAGGAGAATGGGGATATATGCACTTGGACTGGTTTGTGTTGTTTTTTACCTTGTACTGTATCTCACAGGGGTGCAAAGTAAGAATGAAGTGCTTTCACTCTGATTTTCAGTGTAGTGAAGACAGTCTCCGTTTCTTCATTTTAATGACACTGGTAATATATAAGTAAGTTAGCAGCATAACTGTTCTCTTTAGTTTAAAAATCTGTACATATTAACTTTCAAACAAGCTGTAACATAGTTCATGATTCACTGTGCACTGTTTCTCTGTTTAGTTGAAGCAATTAATCTTATGATAGGAGAGGCAGATTCAGCAAACCAAGTTTTAAAAAATCTGGCTTTTGCAGATCTGAGACCCTGAAACACCTGCTCCTGCATCTTGTGCAAGTGTAAAAGGCTGACCAAGCACTACGTTATTACTTGTAGCCACTGCACTGTTCAGATTATAGAATCATCCTGCCATCCCTTCAAATCCTTCCACTTTATGCCTCAGGGGTTTATTGATGACCCTATGGTGACTTCAGGATGAAGGTCCTTCAGGACTCAGAGGCTATTCAGTCTTTGAGAACTGTACATTCCTCACAGGACACTAATGGGGAATTCTGAAGATGAAGACAGCTTCAACTACAGGTAGTCCCCGAATGAGAATTACAAGGAAGAAAAGAATCTGTGCATTTTTATCCTACTCTGCAACCACATAAAAAACTCAACCTGAGGTACAGTATTTAATGAATCAAAATAATTTTTATAGATCTATTACTATTTCCTCATTTTGCTAAACCAGCAATCTCAACAGATTTTTAAAGGATAAACAATACGGTGCTGAAGCAGCAGATTTATGAATACACAGGAGAAACAGGTGCAAGGAATACAGGAGGAAAAAAAGATGCTGAGATGATATTATGGGAAACTATAGCATTATGTTTCATGCTGCATTTTAGCTGAAGTCCTTGCTGAAGGATAAACCAGACTTCTGATTTATCTTTGTGGATCCTCTAGACAACTTTCAAATAAAGACCATCACACAAATTCCTATTAAAATAAACACAATAAAGAAAACATAAATAACATCTTGGATATTGTGGAGAACTTCAAAAGATGTGGAAAGTAAAAGTGAGTGCCCTGTTTCTGCAGACTGGGCTGTACCAACTCACTAGGTTGGTGATTGGGGAATGTCTCTGTTCAAAAATTATATCATATTTTACTGAAATTTTAGGCCTAACTTTATAGGAGCATCAAGGTTGGAAGAGACCTTCAAGATCATCCAGTCCAACCGCCTACCTACATCACCACTAAACCATATCACTCAGCACAACATACAGACACCTCTTGAACACTTTGAGGGACAGTGACTCAAACACCTCCTGAGCAACCTATTCCAATACCTAATCATCCTTACAGTGAAAATTTTTTTTCTAATGTCCAATATGAATCTCCCCTCATGCAATTTAAGGCCTTTTATTCTTGTCATTTCATTATGGTCAAAGCAGAGGAGGCTGACCCCCACCTCACTACAACCTCCTTTTAGGTAGTTGTAAAGAGCGAGGAGGTGATTCCTGCTGGCCACACTGTTCTTGATGCAGATCAAGGTGCCATTTGCCTTCTTGGCCACCTGGGCATACTGCTGGTTCATATCCAACCAGATGTCAACCAGCACCCCCAAGTCCCTTTCTGTTGAGCAGCTTTCCAACCACTCTTCCCCAAGCCTGTACCAGTGCCTGGGGTTGTTGTGGCCCAAGTGCAGGACCTGGCACTTGGTCTTATTGAACTTTACCCCGTTGGCCTCTGCCCATAGATCCAGCCTGTNCTTTGGGCCTGTTATAGTTTGAAGGGACAGGCAAATTTTTAGTGACTTTTTGCTGCAAGGACCCAGAGAAAAGGAGTCTGGGATATCAGTATATTCCCTCCCATTTCTTGCCAAGCTCTATAAAAGCCAGGAGGACAGGAAGTTTTGCTCTCTTCGCTCTTTTCTCTGCCTGCTTGTGCCTGATAGTCGGTGGAACCAGCCCGGGAGGAGAGGAGAGGCCCTGTCCTTTGTTATCAGCTCAGCAGGTACTCTGCGAAGGCCGTCTGGCTTGGCTGCTGGGAGTGCTTTGAACTTTTTTTTTCCCTTTATTGGCTTTTTGCAGTGGAGGACTTTTCGAAAGCTCGGAATTGGGTTGTATATATTTTTTTTTTGTATATATATATATATTCTTCCTTTTTTCCTCACCCATTACCCCTTTTCCCTGTTCCATTAAACTTGTGTAGTTTTAATTTCCAACTGTTGAGCCTTTATAATTCTTATTCTCCCTTCCATCCCCGAGGGAGGGTGAAGGGGGGGTGGCAAAAGCAAACTCTGTTTCTGAGTTGTGGCTTGCCCTAGCCGTCCAAACCTAGACAGGGCCTCTCCTTCCAGCCAGTTTTTCACCCAGCAAAGAGTATACCCATCCAAGCCACGGCCAGCCAGTTTTCTTAGGAGAATGCTGTGGGTGACAGTGTCAAACACTTTACTGAAATCCAGATAGACCACATCCACAGCCTTTCCCTCATCTACTAAGCAGGTCACTATATCATAGAAGGAGATCAGGTTGGTCAAAGACCTTTCTTTCATAAACCCATGTTGTCTGGGTCTGATCCCCTGATTGTCCTGTATGTGCCGTGTGATGGCACTCAGGATGATCTGTTCCATGACCTTGCCTGGTACCAAGGTCAGGCTGACAGGCCTGTAGTTCCCTGGATCCTCCTTCCTACCCTTCTTGTAAATGGGTGTCACATTTGCCAGTCTTCAATCCTTTGGTACCTGCCCACTTTTTGAACTAAGCTGTTACATTTTGTTACACATTTAAAAACCCTAATATTTATGTAGATAGATTTTTTCAAGTGGGTAACATGGCTTTCATTATAAATAAAAAAAAACCCCCACATTATTAAAATGAAGATATTGGATATAATAAAGATGTTTCAAGATATTCAGATTTTAATAAACAACTGACTCGCCAGCTGTCTCCCTGGTGTTGTAAAGATTGAATAGTCTGCTAAGCAGATTATTCTGTATTTTTGGGGTAAAATTCTGCCTGAAGTTAATGAATGCTTGACTGTATCTTTGAGAAGTGAAAATGGATCCATGTCCATTTTTCAGAAAGTGGGTTTTTATGTGTATCTCAGTGTTTCTCACTGTGGTTATAACAATCCCAAAAGTACTTAAAACTTTTATTACAAACTTTGCTACTTTGGGACCTATACAAGCAGCAGATTTATGATGTGATATAGAATAGTTTTTCAAAATGAGCCCACTTTTATTACTCGACTGGAATGTAAAATTTTATTAGTTGGAATTGAAAAAACAAAAGTTTTGATGTCCATACTGACAGTATTGTGTTCTGATGAGTATAAGTCTTCATCTCTGTCTCATTCCTGAGCAGCAGAGTTTTTATCACTATTCATTTTTATCCTATTTAGACAACTGTTTTTTCTAAATTTTGTTCATGCTGCTGTCATATGCTTCCTCAGTCAGGTATTCATTAAAAACTTGGTATACAGTCATTCATCTTTCATTGTACTGATAAAGCAACTCCAATTTAGTATTCAGATTTCTGTAGTTCTTTTGTACCAATACAATTATGCTCATCTGAATAATGCCAATGGAATTACCTCCTCAGCCACGAAAAACAATAATAAGTAGAAAAAGAAAGAAAGATAGATATGGAAAAATGAGATCTACTTACCTCTTAAAGAAAATAATGTAGAGGCATTTAATACTCTGCACACTACCTATACCTCACTGACTTGTCATAGCAGTATGTGCACAGCATGCTCAAGTATCAACTGAAAACCCTGTTAATTGAATATCTTCCACTTTATGTGGAAATTAGGGCATTATGAAATCTTTGATGCTTTCAAGTATAGGCTCATGCTTCAATATTTCCAAACTCCAGGTGGATTGAGAATTCCCAAAAACTACTTTGTTCTCTGTCCATCTTCATTAATTTCCCTAAACTACCTTCTCCTTCTGTGTTTGTTCCTACTGATAGAAAACCTAAGTGCATCTCTCAATTAGGATCTTTAAGACTAAAAAATAAGGTAACTAGAATCTTGGGATCCTTCTTGCCCCTTTTTGTAGACTGGAGTGACATTTGCTTTCCTCCAATCCTCAGACACCTCTCCTTGTTGCCCATGACTTACCAAAGATAATCGAGAGTGGCCTAGCAATGACTTCTCCCTGCTCCCTCAGCACCCTTGGGTGCATTCCATCAGGACCCATGGATTTGTGGATGTCCACATTGCTTACTTGATCCCTAACCCACACCTCACTAACCAAAGCAAACTCCTCTTTTTTCCTGACTTTCCCTGGGGCTTCAGGGGTCTGGGGCTTCTGAGGACAGTCTGCAGCAGTGAAGACAGAGACAAAAAGGTGGCATTCAGTAGCTCCACCTTCTTTGTGTCCTCTGTCACCAGGGCACCCACCACATTTAGTAGTGGGCCTACATTGTCTCTGGTGTTAGTTTTGTCTGCAATGGACTTGAAGAAACCTTTTTGTTGTCCTTGACCTTACTTGCAAAGTTTAATTCCAAGGAGGCCTTAGCTTTCCTAGTTGTCACCCTACATCCTCTGACAACAGTCTTCTATTCCTCCCAAGTGGCCAGCCCCTCCTTCCATGATCTGTATACTCTCTTCTTCAACTTGAGTTTGCCCAGCAGTTCCTTGTTTAACCATGCATGTTTCCTGGCTCCCTTTCTTGGGATGCTCAGATCCTGAGCTTGGAAGAAGTGGTCCTTGAATGTTGACCAACTGTCTCGGGCCCCTTTACCATCTAGTACCCTGTCCCATGGGATCTCCCCTAGCAAGTGCTTGAAGAGGCCGAAGTTGGCCCTGCTGAAGTCCAAGGTTGAGATCCTGCTAGATATTCTGTTCCTACCACACAAGATCCTGAACGCCACCATCTCACGGTCACTACAGCCAAGGCTGCCTTCAACTGTCATTTTGGTTACTTTGTTTTAAACTAAGATACATAAAACACAGGGAGTGGTTTTATTATAGACTAAATGCATGCTTACTAAATTGCTGAAGTAATCTTAAAAAAATGTTCAGTAATGTAACAATCTTAGCTAAATGTATCGTGTAAGAACTTACACTTAAGACCACTCTCATTTCAGAGTTGACAGTTTCATATATGAGTCCACTGAGGCTATGCCTCAGAAATAAAAACCAGGCCCAGGATCCTGTGGGAGTGATAGAAAAATCATAGCCCAGTAAATAGGTTTTTGTTCTGGAGAATCTGTACAGCACACTGTATACCCAGACGAGGATGCGAGACTGTCTTTTCTGACTCATTTGCATTATACTGTAGGTATGAATACAGCTGAGCAAGAAAATAATCCTAAATTGAGTATTTATGTTCAATAACTTACTTTCCTAAGAAAGCATGAATAAGATCAAAACCACATACATGTTCAAAGACACACTGGAAAACATAATAGGTGGAAGAGGAAACAGAAATTAATTCAAAGTTATCAGGAAAAAGAAATAACTTCCCATTCCAAACTGTGACCTGCAGTGAAATCAGTAATGAACATCAAAGCATAGATTTATAACAGAGGAATATGATGCTTGTTTTACATGACAGCTGAAACTACATTCCTATCACATCCACAATACTGTCTTTAGTCTTCCCAGATTGTAGAGAATATGATTTCTGGCAGCATAGAACTTGTGTCTGTTTATCAGTAGATGTTAGAGAGTTTTTCACAAACATCACTCTCCTTTCATGATAATAGGGGACTTACCTGTTTAATTTTAAGAGAACTATAAATTTCTGTGTTTTCCTAAAGGATCTAAATTACAAAATTAAATGCACTGTATCTGAGTCCTGGCAAATTAAAAAGCTTTGTAAATAGCCTGGACAATCTTTAACCACATGTACATCAGGGAGAGAGACAGAATCTATATCATACCATAGAAAGCTGTGAAAGATCATAAAAAGGAAATGTAAGTGCAGAAGGCAATCAGTGCATATGTAAATTCTGTTACTGAAATATTCAGTTTAATCAGTAAAGTAGGCACAAATTCAACAGTTAGAGTGTGCAGCTGAATCTGTGATAAGTATCAAGGCATGAAGCATGAGTCATAAAGGAAGAAAATGCAGTGTATCAAAATATTTCTGACTAGTATATATTAGTTTCAGCCAATTATGTAAATAGCAATATGACCTGAAAAGTGAATAGTCATCTGAATGAGTTTGAGTTGACAAAGAAAATATAGTTTGATCACATTTTGAGACTTAATTTTTAGGGTGGCTGTAAGTTGCTTTTCTTCAGAATAACATTGACAAAAACTTGTATTTTGAAATTCTTCCCCAGTGGAGAAAATTAGGCCCAGGACCCAGGTTTCTTGCTATATATTCATAGATCTCTGCTAACCGGTTATTAAGTTTCTCCTGTCTCATCACCTATTTCCTTCACTTGTTCCTCTGTAGACACACACACCCATCACCTCAGTTGCTTTCTTAATCAATGACATAAGTTTCTTTGAGTGGTTCTGTGGAATTCAAGAGTAAAAATCCTTGATTTCTCTTATTTTAAGAAGAGATTATTTTCAAAATATATCACAGATTCATTCAATTTTTTTCCTGCATAGCTATATATTCTCCTTGGTTTTCAACTTAGGGAAATTAAATTTAGTAAAGTGAATGCCTGCCAGCTTTTTAGTGTTAAGTGGAACTTCTTATGAAAAGTTTACATAGATTTTTCAGTGACAGATTAAATGAAGAAGAGGATTAAGTGTCTCACAGCTGACATTCTTAGCCATACCACCACACTTTACGGTCACCTTGATAACCTAAACATTGTACTACATTCTTCTGCTAGGTGAATTCGATCTTAGAGATAAAACAATTCAAACTGTCTAGCATTTCAATCTGACAAATGGGCATGTGTTTCCTTTTGGAAGTTATATAAGCCTTTGAAGGACACAAGATCGTTTTCTTGATTTTTCAAAAAGTTGAGATTAAAAGAGAGTAAAACCATTTTAAATAACTTAGTTTCTTAGGCATATACCTAACAAAATGGTTATTAACATGACTTTTTATTAAAATACATGGTATTCTGGCTGTTAGAGTTAATAGGAATTAGAAAGTACCTTTAGGAAATAATATGCAAATACTTTTCTTTACCTAAGGAAGCAAGTCATGTCTAGTTCTTTTAAAATTAAAAAAAAAAAATAAATTTTAGCAATGAATACAATTTTTCCCCTCCATCCACATTTATCTGCTGTTCTGTCCTGCAAGTACTAACTTCTTTAATAATTACAACTTCTTAACTCATAATTTGATTAGATGACAGCAAAGAGAACTTAACAATTTCATAGTCTGTGCAATTTTGTTTCTCTTCCTTTGTGCCAACATGTAGATAGTTAGAGAAGACAAAGTACATATGAAAAATATCTCTACATTTACATACATACAGATGATCCTTGATATGCAAGATATACTCTAACAGGTAAGAATTTATATAACAATTAAAAAAACCCCAAGTTATTATAGAATAAATGATATTGCCTTTGCATGTCCTAGCAGTGAAAGGTTCAAACTGGCCTTAGATAAATAAAAAAGATAATAAATAAGGGACAAAACATAAAGCCACAGGTTTAGAGGAAAAAAAAACAAAACCCAAAACCCAACCAACCAAAGTTTGAAACTACTGCAGCTAAGGGGTGGGGCAGGAATTTTTTGAACCTTGGACTCTAGTTCCTGGATACCTTGTAATCAAATTTAAAGCCTTATTTGAGAAAAGAATATTCTTATTAGCTCTATGTGCTCTATGGTGAAAAACTTCTTCCTTATATCCAACCTAAATCTACACTCCTTCAGTTTAAAACCATTACCCCTCATCCTATTACAACAGGCTCTGATAAAAAACAGTCCCCATGCCCCCTTTAGGTATTGAAAGGTGCCAATGAGGTCACCTCAGAGCCTTCTCTTCTCCAGGCTGAACAACCCCATCTCTCTCAGTCTTTTCTCATAGCACACAGGTGTTTCAGGCTTCTAATAATTTGTGACCCTTCTCTGGACTCATTGCAACAGGTCCATGTCCTTCCTGTGCTGAGGGCTCCAGAGCTGGACACAGTACTCCAGAAGAGGTCTTACCAGAGCAAAGTAGAAGGGCAGAATCACCTCCTTTGACGTGTTGGTCACAGTTATTTTGATGCAGCCCAGGATACAGTTGGCCTTCTGGGCTACAAGGGCACATTGCAGGATCGTGTCCAGCCTTTCATCTACCAGTACCACCAAGTCATTCTCAGCAGGGCTATTTTCAATCCCTTGATCCCCCGGCCGGTATTGATACTGAGGGTTGACCTGTCTTAAGTGCAGGACCTTGCACTTCTAGTTGAACCTCATGAGGTTTCTCTGGACCCACTTCTCGAGCTTGTCTAGGTCCCTCTGGATGGCATCCCATCCCTCAGGTGTGTCAACTGCACCACTTAGCTTGGTGGTGTCTGCAAATTTACTGAGGATGCACTTGAGCCCACTGTCTATGTTAATGTTGAACATATTAAACAGTACTATAAGCATCTATAATAAATCAGATTAAACACATTCTGGTCTCAAGTGCCTACTGAGGTGCTCCTAATTTCTGGTCCCATTACCACAATTCAAAGAACCGACACCCCGAGAAATTAGACTGAAACTGTTATAACAGCTTCTGAAAAAAACTATGGAGGCATAGTGTGATTCATACTGAGTTATTGAATTGCAGGACATTACCAAGGAGATAGCCTGCTTGCAATAACAAACAAAAAAATTGAAAGAATGCGTGATCACGTAAAGCATAACAAGACAGATACAAACAGTGAAACAAATCAATATATTTTATGCAAAAAAATCATGAGACCTTTATTCTATATACCACTGATTACAACCAGTGGTTGTACACAGCACAGTGCTGATGTCAAATGACATTGCATAACTGCCACATAAAGTTGTCATTTTCCCAGTCTCCTGTCCAATGAACATCAATTTCAGATTAAAAGATCATTCCTTTGTTTGCAAAACAGAGAGGTTAGAGGAAATACTTTGCTTCTTTGTCTGAGAATGTACCAGGTTTTAAAGTTGTTGCTGAAATGAATAAACTTACAACAATGGTACTGTATTTCAGTGAACATCTGTAACTTTAAAAATGAGGTATTTTGAACTTACTTCAGCAGTGTACGTTCAGTTAAGTTTGTAGGTTGGTTTTAAGATTTGGAATTTTGTCACACAGACACACACATACGTATTTATATACCAATATGTGTATAGGCTAGCTTTTTAAAAAATGTGTTTGGGCTGTGAAATTATGTGGTACTGTGACTCATACATTTGAGGGAATGTTTTCTGAAGGCAGACATAAGCTAGCCATATGCACCAATCCCTCCAGCAACCACTTAAGTGTAACTGCTGCAGTACTTGATGATGCTAGCAAGTCCTTCTCTGTGGTGGAATTTAAACACTGTGCCATACAAAAAATAGCAGCACATCTTCCAGTTTTTTTTCCGAGTGAAGGCTTTTAGTGCCTGTGAGATATTACATAGACCTTGCAGTCTGCATTCCCACACAGAAAGTCTGTGAAAGGGGTAGAGGTGAGCAACATTCTTTTACGTCAAAGACTTTGGGAAACTGTCACTGAACAGACTAGATAATTGTCATGCATCTTATTCCTAAAGCAGTTATCAAAGGCTAAAATCTGCATTATTAGGCATTTGCTCACTCTTAAAACTCTAGACAATTTACACTGGGTAACAGAGAGAACCCATAACACAGTAAAAAAATTAAAATAAGATTGTCTGATCAGTTACAGACTAAGCCACTAGAACACTCTTTGTCTTTTTGCTGGCTTATAATGAATGAAGAATGTTTATGTTGTTATTAATGGTTGCTTTTAAAGAGAAGAAGAAATATATGCAATTGTAATGGTCGCTTAGTTTTTGTGTACAACTTTCTTGTACTACAAACAAATGTCTTTCATTTCTTCTTCCTTAATAAGTTTGACCAAAATGCATGCAATTGCTTTCTTTTCCCACAGGCAAAACAGTCATAATAAGATGTGTAATATACTTTCATCTCATATATCATATTAGAAAACTAACAGAAAGAAAATGTGACAGGCTAGTCATTCCAGGCATACATAACACATTAATTAGATAAAAGAGTAAACCTGCAATAGTTGCTAATGTTATTTATGAAAACCCTATGAGCTTGTACAACACTGGGCTTTTTGGATGTCATTTCTGTTCATTATATCCTAGTGTCCCAGATTTATCTAAATTAACCAAGAGTTACTTAAAGGTAAGAACCAGAATATCATTATGATTAATCCTCTCTTCTTTCAAGTATAGAAGTTCAGGCACACAGAAGATGCTACAGAACAAAGTACCAAGAATTCAAGATCTACTTCAAAATTCAAGGAAGGTTTTGATGAACTTGGACCTGAATTAATCAAGTTTTGAAATAATTTATAATTATCCTGAAGTTTCATATCATGTTAAAGCATAACTAAAGAAATGTTGAGCCTGAAATAAAAAACAAAGTACAATTTAATTCAGATAGACAAATATTTTCCACTGTGACTCACTGAGTGGATGATTTTACTGCTTTCAAAGGCTTTTTGATATGACAATTAAAATTATGAGAGACAGTACATCCTTATTTCAAATCATTGCTTGTTGTATGTTTTTATCCAGAAATACTACATGTACTGAAGATCTAAGAATCACACAATAGTGCTAGAAAAATGATGTGGCCTTAATTATTATGAGGGGCAGTCAGGTTAGTTTTAATACTGTTTTTACTTCCTGTAATCTTTATGAAATGCTATTGTAGATGCTAATTTCTAATGTAACTGGTAGAAATTTTTTTCGAACTTCTAGCCTGGCTTTTGAGCCAAAGATGACCTTTACTATTACCAGTCTTTTTATTCCTAATATTTACTTCAAATCAGTGGAATACTAAGAGGTCAACTCTGTGCCAACACAGTGGTAAGGACATTACAATGAATAAAACTCTTTGGAAGCAAAAGCTAGAAAAACGAAAAAGTTCAATAATAAGTTTATTAGTCACTATGATTTTTAATCTGTTTTTCCATGAAAGTCATCACCAATTAAGTCCCTGTTAGTTTAATGTTGTCTAAATCAAATCTCCCTTTCCATTGCTATTATTGGAGAAAATACTCTTAACATCTTGGAATTCATCCTAATTAACTGTTGTAGTGATACATGTTTGTAAATTAGAGTCAGCACAGACTTTTGACCTCTTTGAGGAACAATCTGAGTAACATTATGTTAGCCTACCCTTATCATACACTTTGTTATTTGATTGCTTCTGTAGGCATTATATGAAATAAATATATAACAAGAATAATAATTAGTATAATTCCCAAGTCAACATGACTACAACATGACTACTTACCACTGACGTCACCAATTAGCTAAGTATCTTTTTCCAGTCTGACAACAAAAAACCACACATTACGTATGACTGAATAAAAGCTCAGAATGTCTATGTGGAGAATAGGAAGGCTCAGTGAAGAATTGTAACATTTTAAAACTACTACATGATCTCAATAATTGATGAAGTTATTCAAAAGAAAATTAGAATAACTTAGTTTCATCTTTCCTTTCAGTTTTCTGAAACTGAGAATAGAACAAAATATATATAAAATATATATAAAAACTTGGTAGATATGTTAAAGAATTCAATAATGCAGCCAAATAAACCCTTAATTTTCATAGCAGCTACAAATATCAAATAAAATTATGCCTATCCATGTGGAAGATGGGTGCAGTGAAGTTCCCACCATGGACGGAGATATGGACATTATACAGCTGATTGGAAGCAAGCCATGGGAAAGATAAGCACAAGAAGAAAACAAGGAGCTGTGAGGATAGTTGTGCTGGTTTAGCAAAATGGCCAGGGCAAGCCACAAACCAGACAGAGTTTT
>VZRW01005375.1:24998-77811 GCA_013398125.1 Aegotheles bennettii
CTCATTCACTGGGTCTTGACAGCAAAAGCCAATAAGATTTTTGTCTGCCCCTTTCAAACCATAACATAGTATAAGGAACTGACCTTGAAGAAAACAGGTGTGCAGACATTGCTTTTTATAATAACATGTTTATAAGGCTAGCACGCTATAAGCTTGTGCAGAGAAAGAACAGTACTTTATATGGGAATAAGGGAAAAAAAAATACTGCTAAGTGTCGCTTTTCAGAGCTCGGGCAGGGGCTATAAAAAACAGAGTTGTATTGCAATAAAGGGTCTTCTCTTCACCCCATAAGATGAGTCCGTGTCATGTGTTGTCACATATCCATTATTTAGAGGAGGAACTTTTTCTTAGTGACCACAAACAAATACTGTTTAATATAATATAAAACTACCTGTTTATAGAACAGTCAGGAAGAATTTTTGTAGCTAACTTTTTCTTGTGAGTCACATGCATATTTTATTGTCGTGAATGTCATAATTCTTACCTGAGCTTTAATCCTCATTGAGGTTAATGACAAACAGAAATGGAGAACTGATTTCTCTCAGTGACAGTGTAATTTTTCCAGATGCATTATATGGATTTCTTCCTAGTAAGGTATCTTAGATGTAATATAATTTCATTTTTAATTGGCCCAGATAATGTCCATAAAGCAGAGAGATAGGAAAATGAATTTTATTGGGTTTTAATCCTTCAAAAATGAGTCATATCTTTTTGATTGAAATAATATGCTTTTGTAAGATAAAAGCTTTCTGTTTTGTCTCCTCTTACAGTAAAAACAACAATGAAAACACAGTGTTTTCTTAAGAAAATTACCTGGAAAATTTCATCACTATTTTCTGTGAAAAAAATTAATTTCCTGATTAGCATTAATAAGAAGAGTTGGTGTTTAATTTTCTGTTTGTTAAGACAATTTCAAATACACGAAATAGAAAAAGCAAAATGAGAATTCTTCATGATCAATCCATTATTTACTGTTCTCCCTCTTAATGATTGAACTTGTTTTTTATTCTTGTGTTGATAACTACCTATATCACTTGCATTCTTGAGTGCAAGTGAATCTTAGAATCAAAGTCTAAAAACCTGGATAGTGACTATGACTGAAGAACTACAGCTAGGTGAGACAGCGAATTTCAACACTGGTAAACAAAAGCCATACACCATAGCCCAAGCACTTGGCAGAATTTGCTACTTACACAGTGTAGTTTCTTCTAGGGTCTTCCTGGAAACAGTAAGTTAAATGTTTTTCCCTGAGATGTACAGTAAGTCTGTGCTCAGAAGTATATTTTTCCAGTAAATGAATATCTTAAATTAAGCTTCTGTTTGCTTCTGGACTGGTTATCTTCTTCCTCTTCAGAAAAGTGAAAGTAAGCTGCAGCATAGGAGGTTCCATGTGAATATCAGGAAAAACTTTTTCACTGTGAGAGTGACGGAGCACTGGAACAGGCTGCCCAGAGAGGTTGTGGAGTCTCCTTCCCTGGAGACATTCAAAACCCGCCTGGATGCGTTCCTGTGTGATGTACTGTAGGTGAACCTGCTCTGGCAGGGGGGTTGGACTAGATGATCCTTCGAGGTCCCTTCCAACCCTAGAATTCTGTGATTCTGTGATTCTGTGATCACATGAACCATTTTACTATTAGAAGTCAGTCTCTAGGCTTTTCCTATTTTTAGTTCTCCCTCCTAATAGGTCACTGGGTATATATTTACTGTATAATAGGAGAACCTCTTCCTGGTCCTTGTTACTAAACTAGAAGTGAACTTCCCCAACAGTCATCCTTCAGGAAACAGCTGGGAAAAAGCGGGAGCAAGAGTAGTTCTAAGTTAATTGCTTGGGCTAATCCCTGAGCAGTAAGGTGAGACCTCTTTCACTGCTGTGAGATTCATTGTAATGACTTACCTGCCTCATGAGAAAAATCCTGCTAGAGTTGTCATTTGCCTCTGAAAGTAGCATCACTTTCCCTTTGGCTTCGATAGAAGCATCATAGAATCAGCTAGTGACAAGCAGGATACGCACCTGAAGGTACCTCAGGGAATTAAGCTCCCAATTCCTTTCTGCTAAACAGCTTCCAGTGCTCAAGCTAGATTTTACAGGTCACTTGTACTTTTCAATGCTGCAGCACAACATGTTTGAACCTGACTTTTTTTAGCCCTGGACAAATAAGGTACGTAAAAGTGCCAGGTAGTCAGGACTAGGACTGTAAAGGGGTCATGAGCACTCAAAGCTCCCATTGACTTCAGGGGCAACTGAGGGTGCTTAGCAAATTTAAGGAAGAGTTCAGAATCCTACAGGGGTTAGAATTATGTTTTTTAAGAAATTCCTCTCTTAAAGTGACATGTTATTCATAAGATATTTCTTACCTTAATCTGATATCTCTTAACAGCTTTAAACAGTAATGAGCAAAACTATTCTGCAAAGTAAACAAACAAAAATTACACTTTTTAGTAAATAACAGAAGGACAACTGTATGTTAAGATTTAATTATAAGAAAAAAGTTATACTTGGCAAAAAGCATCTGTAATTTGTGATTCCATCATTTTATAAAGCTGCTTCTAATGGATTAAAATAACATCTGGCAGCTTTTCTCTTACACTGTCATAAATTCCAACTAAATCCAAATCTCTACTTTATGGAAGATAGCTGATAGAAATACAAACAGAGAGCTCTGAATAGGAATAAGTAAAAGTAATACCATAATTGCTTCATTTTTAATAGCCAAAATATTTCAGAAGTTGTTTTACGTTTCTGTAAAACAAGCTTTTCACATATTTGCAGCAATTTCATGTGTACTCAAGGAATATGAATATATTCTATCCAGATAGTCTTACAAAGTATTAACCATTACCATGTCTCCATAATGAATGGAAAAAAATATTTATTTCATTCTTTAAATTAAATATAATAAAGCTTTTGATTAAGTTTGGCAATCCATAAATCAGAGAGCTTTATGTACTTTTTGGCGACATATATAATGTAGGAAGCAGCCTCGGGAAGAAAAAAAGGGAAGGTTTTTTTCCTGTTGGTGTGTTAAAGCTAGAGTCCATATTAATAAACCAAGAAAAATGTGCACTGTAGGGAGTTTCTACCACACGTTGGTGTCTTGAAATGCCAAACCTGTACTGTAAATCAGAATTCAAAATATGAAAGAACAGTATTACATTCTTGTTAATCACTAGTAGAAATATAAACTATTCCACTGAGGGGAGTATGAACCTAATCTTTCCAGAAATATAATTGGCATAATGCTAGAGCATGTCTCTTTTTATAGATTACGACTACAGCTGCAAAAGATTGGACATTTATATCTAGATGGTGTGAACTCGAAGAGCTATTTTTAGAAAGCATAGTTTGTATAAAAATGCAGTGAAGAAGCATCAGAAAAAATTATATATGTACAGTAAATATAAATTATATCTATAAATATCTATAAATATAAAAAACATAATTCCATAAATTTTTTTTTTTTTTGCTTTCTAGGGCTATAATGGATCATGGAATATATAAAATGTGTAGTAATTCACCTATTTCAGTAATGGAAACACCTCAGGGAAATATTGTGCCAGATTCTCAAATATAGTTATGATCCCTTTGTGCCACTTGGCTGCTACAAATGAACCATAATCTAGCTGCAAATCACTGGCAGAGGATTTCCTGTCTTCAGTGAATTCTTTTTTGACATAAATATATATCATTCCCAGGCACTATAGTTTTATGTGTTCACTGAGAAAAGACATATCTTAAGAGTAAGAAAGTTCATGGTACAGTGTTGTTATACTCTTTCTTCATTGGTATAAAAAACCTACCAAAGTTCAGAAGCACCAGCAGAATTGGACCAAGAAGCACAAAGGCATAGATACTTGGTATCTTTTATCCCTGTGTTAAATCAGCCACAGGTAAAGAAGTTGTTTTCTAAGGAATTTTCCTTCATACACTTCCTTTTTAAAATTAAAAATACCTTTCCAAGTAATTTTAAAAATTTATTTATATAAAACTACTGTTTCTATACTAGTTACAGAGCAAATATCATACATATTCTGCTTTGCTTTTGAGCACTTGAATACTTGGGACTTTCTTTTTTTTAATCTGGGGATTTTCTCTAAGAAGTTACATAATGTATGTATCAAAAGAAAAAACAAGTGGGATTTGTGTTATGAGAACAGGTATGCTCTGTTTAATTTTGTATCTTTCCTAATCAGACAATTTACCCTAATGGACTCTGTCATACATCTTGCTTAACCTTTTCTGCCTCTTTTGAGATTGCTCTTGTTTCCTTAATGTACATCATGAAAGCAAACAAAAGGCCCAAGTTCATGCTTTTTTTTGAGTATGAGAAGTTCTAAATGGTGCAACAAAACTGTCAGTGTCAGTAGAGCTGCTTTTTAATTAATAGAAAAAATGATTGTTCTCAAAAAAAATCCCAAACAAAACAACAAAAGGAAATAAAATTCTGAATAATGCAATTCACTATGACATTCCATTTCAGCATGAGTGGATTAAACTGTTATCCACCCATTAGGAAACAATAATGTACAAAATAAGGTAATTAAATATAAAATAAATAATCATGTGGAATCTAGAATCATCTGTGATTACATTTCTATATTAGTGGTAAATTCTTGTAAAAAAAAAAGTAACATGGTTAAAAGCTCAATCACAAGACAGCACAATTGAACAAATTTTCATTTATTAAATACAAGAAAGATGTAAATGCCATGATATTTAGCATTGCTGAACAATAACAGCTATTAATGTAGGCCAGGAGAAGGTAATTACATTACTATGTGGTGGTGTTTGTTGAAGGAAACAAAGAAATAACTGTGTAGGTTTGACGTCTATTTATGTTCGCATGTGACTGTGCGACCACTGAAGGGCAATGAGCAATTTCTAGACAAAATCTGTGTCATTATTATCATACTACAAAAAGAGAACATAGGGCACAAAGAAAGTAATCAGTGTAGTCACTCAAATAGTTATTGTGAGAGCTAAAACCAGAACCTGAAACACATGCAATTCAGAGATGAAGAATGAGAATACTAAAACCTCCATCTTAATTTTAGTTACATAAAAAAAGGGAAGTACTAGAGCCCTTTCAAAAGTGTTTGAAATGGTAAAATTCCAGAAACAGACTTTGCAGAGAACTGTTCATGATACTCTACTCTGTAGGAAAATATTTAACAGTACTCTCTGGAGGAATTAAAAAATTGAAAGAGATGAGGATCCCAAAGAAAAGATGAGGGAAGAAAAATGGAAAAGGAAGGGTGCAAAATACTAGATATAAACCCAAAGTTTGCAACACTTAATTCAATGAGGAAACAAGTGAACCTGAAGCACAAGATATGTTGTGTTAGAGAATTACACGCATTATGATGCACTGATGGTTTCACATGGCTCAACACATTATTGTACACAATACAAAAAAGGAATTTTGTCACACCTGAGAAGGTCTGTAAGACTTGGTGTCTTTTCAACTGTGTCATAAACTGTTGGATCAAACATAAATCCCCCCAAGGAATGAAAAAATAAAATCAAATAAATCTGAAGGCCCGTAAAATCAGTTTGGTTGTATTATTGTTTCATATAGCCATTGTGAAATGTCTTAATCTGGAGAGAGAAATGAGAAGTCTACCCGCAAAAGTGCCTGAAGAAGTGTGAAAAAAAAAGAAGAAAACTACCCAAAATAAAAGAACTCTAAATATTGTATGAGTTAAAAAAAAACATTGCATGCATAGACAAGTTTTGAAAAATTTAGTTTGAAAAAAATCTGTATTTTTGAGTTCACTGAAACACAAAAACATTAAATAAAAATTAAATATACTTTACAAGCCAGCATAGTCAGAGAAAAAAAACACCTGTAAGATAACTGGTACATGTAAAATAATTGCTTAATAAATACAGCAGTTAGAATAAAATTTTTCTATCAGGGTGATAAATTTTGCTTTTTAAAAAATTAACACATTCCAAGGTATATTTATTAAAAAAACCTATTTTATAGTGAATGATAATTTACTGTTTGTTTTCTACACAAAATAAGCTATTTTCTCTCCATGTATCTTTTCCCCAGACCATTTTGATTTCAATATTCAAAATAGAGGTTTGAGTGAAAGTCTAAGAGATCCAAAGCAAAACAAAAGTCAGTCACAACAGTGTAGACCTTAGTTGATAGACTTATGCCAATAACTAAAAATGTTTATGGTACAGGTATTTTTAAAGAGAAGATCTTTAGAGAGAAAACAAAAATGAAAAAAAAAAATAACATCTTCCAGTGCAGTATAAAATTATATAAAATTTCATGAATAAGAGAAGCCAGGTTATTCCCTCAGTGAAGATTGCACATAATATTTCAGTTATAGCAACATTGTTTTCAACATTCAGAGTTATCTAAAGAAATAAATATTAAAATGTATAGATGAAAATTTAAAAAAATAATAATAAAAATACACTTTGTTTGAAAATAATCTGAACAAGATAAATTATCTATACTACATGGCCAGGTTATAATTCTAATACCTAAAATATGATTATGGTGTTACCTACACCTCTTCATCTGCGCTATATTCTTACTGATTTAAGAGTGCCAAGCATAGGCATTTAACAAATAATTGGTTCACCTAGTAAAGAGTTTCAGTTGCATTGTGACTCTGTCTCCTGTATGTATGTATGTCCTCTAGTTATTTACAAAATATTGGTATGAGGGAGAAGCATAATTAGCTAGAAATGTTTTCTATGTGCGTAGTGGGGAAGGAGAACTGAGCTAGTAAATCAGTCAGACCAGAGGAAAGTTTTAATATTACCAGAGTGCTCAGTCAGTCTTACAAACTACCTTCTAATCCTCTCAGGACTGTCTAAAATTTCATTACAATGTTTAAAGCACCAAGAAAAAAAATTACTTTACTCAAAGCAAAATATTTTGCAAAATTTGTATTTTTTTGTGGAACCTTCAAAGCACTGTTCTGCAGCCTATCTGGAAGCTTTCACGACAGTTTTTTCAAAGAATCCTTCATCCTCCTGTGTAATAGAGCACCATGAAGTGAGGCATCCCACAGGTCTTTATAGGGCAATGTGCTTTGCAAACAGTTTTGCAGACAGAAACTTATTCTTCTTACAACTTAGACATCCTGAGTTACCTTGCTGCATCACAACTATAGATATTAAGGATATGAAAACATATTTAGCTAATTTTCAAAATAGAGTAATTTGATTACACCAAATTTTTGTTTTGAAAAAAAATCATGTGAATAATGTTAGAATTTTCTAGTTTAGGACTTTCTACAGTGACAAAGACCTTTGTCTTGTTAAGAGATGGATGGTTTAATTTCTTACTACTGTGCTATTGAAGATTATACTTTCACATATAAAATCAGCATGACATTATGTGTTGGTACATTATTTACTTGAAACAAGATATGTTCTAGGACTGATTTATTTGTTAGTCTATTTGTCTTTTTTAAGCCAATGGTTTACAATAGGTGTTTGGAACATTTAAGCTTTATAAGACTGATCATGAATGATCACACAGACATTATAACATCAGATTTCTCAGCTGTATGGTAAGAATTAAATATACTGGCAGTCACACTTGAACTGTATCCCCCCCAGTTTATTGGAACTTACAGAAATAACATGAGGGAGATGTTTCTTATTCCTTACTCTGTGTTAAAAAAAATGTCTGCTACATAACATGAACATTACACTTGTATGTAATAATATTTAAAACAATGTCATAATGTATAGAAAAACAGGCCTGGGAATGTAGAGGATGGGAGGAAAAGAATCTCTGCATAATTCCTTAATGGGATGTAGAGTAACTCCAGAGAATATGGCTACATCAAAATGCATACTTTGAAATCACAGAATCATAGAACCATTATGGTTGGAAGGGACCTTCAGAGTCATCAAGCCCAACCTTTATCCCATCATATTCCTAACCATTAGACCATTAGACCATGGCCTCAAGTGCCTCATCAACCCGTTTTTTGAACACCCTCAGGGACGGTGACTTCACCACTTCCCTGGACAGCCTATTCCAGTGCCTAACCACCCTCTCAGTAAAGAACTTCTTCCTGATATCCAACCTAAACTTCCCCTGACGGAACTTGAGGCCATTTCCTCTCATCCTGTCATTAGCAATTTGGGAGAAGAGACCAACACCAGCCTCACTACAACCTCCTTTCAGGTAGTTGTAGAGGGCAATAAGGTCTCCTCTCAGTCTCCTCTTCTCCAGGCTAAACAACCCCAGTTCCCTCAGCCGGTCTTCATAAGGCTTGTTTTCCAAACCTCTCACCAGCCTCATTGCCCTTCTCTGGACTCGCTCCAGCACCTCCATGTCCTTCCCATCCTGCGGTGCCCAGAACTGGACGCAGTACTCAAGGTGCGGTCTCACGAGTGCCGAGTACAGGGGCACGATTACCTCCCTACTCCTGCTGGTCACACCATTTCTGATACAGGCCAGGATGCCGTTGGCCTTCTTGGCCACCTGAGCACACTGCTGGCTCATGTTCAGCTGGCTGTCAACCAACACCCCCAGGTCCTTTTCTGCCAGGCAGCTTTCCAGCCACTCTTCCCCAAGCCTGTAGTGCTGCATGGGGTTGTTGTGGCCGAAGTGCATGACCCGGCACTTACCCTTGTTAAACGTCATGCAATTGGCCTCAGCCCATTGCTCCAGCCTGTCCAAATCCCACTGCAGAGCCTCCCTACCCTCAGGCAGATCTACACTCCCACTCAATTTCGTGTCATCTGCAAATTTACTGAGGGTGCATTCAATCCCCTCATCCAGGTCATCGATAAAGACATTAAACAAGACTGGCCCCAAGACTGAGCCCTGAGGGACACCGCTTGTGACCGGTCTCCATCTGGATTTAACTCCATTCACCACCACTCTCTGGGCTGATGTTCAGTATTGCATTTACATTACTTCTGAATGTATTCAAGCTTTGAAATTGATTCTCTGTGATAAAAGCAGTATATAAGCTTAAGAATAAAAAATTCCATTTGAATACAAAGCACAGTAAAACAGAGTGACAACGGACTGATCAGACTTTCTGGAGCAGCAAAGTTTGCAGTTGCATTTTCCCAAAGGTTACACCTTAGGAAGAGAATTACAGTGCTTCACAACAGTATTTATAATGTGGATTAAAACCCTGGAAGTTTCATATAGGACAGTGAAAAACTCTTCATCCAACTGGTTTCTGAGAGATTAATCAGACTTGTATCATTGGTGTAAATATGGAGAAAGTTGAGCCAATTTTTCCTTTCTTCCAGTTGACTGATTAAGTTAGCTAGTCAAATCTCCCCGTCTTTTTCTTTGTTTTCCCAAATTCTAGCTAGCTAATTATCCTTATCGCATTTCTTTGAAATACTATGTCCTATGACATGAAACCAATAAAGGGGAGCCTATAAATGAAGCCTTTCTACTCAAACTGCTAGAGACATTGCACTCACAAGCTCTCATCCTGCTGGGGGACATCAATCACCCTGACATCTATTGGAAAAGCAGCATGGTGAGCTGTAGACAGTGTAGGAGATTTCTGGAGAACATGGACGATAATTTCCTAAATCAGGTAACAGACAGTCCTACTAGAGGGGATGTGATACTAGACCTGGTGGTCACCAATACAAGTGAGTTAATTGGTGATGTCAAGATAGGAGGCAGCCTGGGCTGCAGTGACCATGAACTGGTGGAGTCCACCATCCTGAGGGGTGTGGGTCAGGCCAGAAGGAAAGTCAAGACCCTGAATTTAGGAAAGCAGACTTCCAGTTCTTCAAGGAATTAGTCAACAGGGCCTCCTGGGAACCTGACCTCAGGGTCAAGAGAGCAGAACAGAGCTGGTAGAACTTTAGGGATGCTTTCATAGAGCGCAAGAGCTCACAGTCCCCAAGAGCAAGAAATCGGGCAAGGAGGGCAAGAGACCAGCACAGTTAAGTCAGGACATGCTGTCCAGACTAAGGAGCAAGAAGGCAATGCACAGGCAGTAGAAGCAGTTACAGGTAACCTGGGAGGTGTACGGGGACACTACCTGGTTGTGTAGAGGTGAAGTTAGGAAGGCCAACACGTGGCTGAAGNAGGCTGCCAAAGTTATAATGATGGACCAGGAAAAAGCTTGAGGTGCTCAACAGCTTTTTGCCTCAGTCTTCACTAGAAATTCCTCCTCAGGAACTTTTTGAGTGGAAGGACTGCACGACGGAGACTGGGGGGCAACGTCCCTCTGACAATAGGAGATGATCATGTTCGGGACCACTTAAGGAACATGAATACACATAAGTCTATGGGGCCAGGTGAGATGCATCCCAGTATCTTGAGGGAATTGGCTGATGTAGTGGCCAAGACACTCTTCATGATATTTGAAAAATTATGGTGGTCAGATGAAGTTCCTAGCAACTGGAAAAAGGGGGATATTATACCCATTTTTTAAAAAGGGGAGAAGGAAGGACCCTGGGAACTACTGACCTGTCAGCCTCACCTCTGTGCCTGGGAAGATCATGGAACAGATCCTCCTTGAAGCTAAGTCAAGTCATATGGAAGACAGGGAGAAAATTCAAAACAGTCAGCACAGTTTCACCAAGGGCAAGTCCTGCCTGACCAACCTAGTGGCCTTCTGTAATGGAGTCACTAAATCCATAGAAAAAGCGAGGGCTACAGACATCATCTCTTTGGACTTCTGTAAGGCCTTTGATATAGTCCCCCATGACATCCTCCTCTCTAAGTTAGACAGGTATGGATTTGATGGGTGGACTGTTTGGTGGGTGAGGAATTGGTTGGATGGTGTTGCATTAAAAAGGAAGAAGAAAGGAAAAGCATCTGCAAGGTGGCTGGGGGAAAGCCCTTCCGTTGAGTCAAGGTTTAGATACAACTTTGTCTGTCCAGAGTTCTATACCAAGAACTTGCACCGAAACAGATTCACGAAGTCATAAGAAGCCAAACTTTGTCTGTCCCAGAGTCCTACTAAGAGCTTTTACTGAAACAGATGCACAAAGCTGTAAGATGCAAACTTTGTCTGTCGAGAGTCCTACTAAGGACTTGCACTGAAACAGATTCACAAAGTCATAAGATGACTACTTTGTCCATATCAGAGTCCTAAGGACTTTCACCGAAACAGATGCACAAAGTTGCAAAAATAGAGTTTATTAAGGTGACAGATACAACAGGTTCAGAATTGCCATTGATAAATGTACCAACTGGAAAAACACTATTAATAATATTGCTAGCACCAATAGTAAATAATACAACCCAGAGACATAAATCCTTTTGGTATCATCTAAATATTTTCATCTCTTATTGGAAAGTGAAGTCATCAACTGTGTTATGCTTGCAGTATTGTCTTTAAAACTATTTTCTCAAGAAAAGTTCTAAGCTTTCAATTTGGATACAGGCTTATATTTGTCCTTATTTCTAAAGAATATATTTTTGACTAATGCATACTACTGAAAACTCCTTTGGAAAGAAAGAGTGTTTCTTCTTTCTCTTGTGTGAATATGGAATTTGAAAGCCACCCATTTCTTAAAAACAACTTAGAGTTATTGTTTTGGAAAAGTGACCATCAGTTGAAGTACTATTGGTATATTAAACACTCTAACAGAAAAATCAAAATAATAAAAAAAGTAAAATGCTAATTTACTAGGTATTTCATAAATTCAGGATATCATCCAAAGTGGAAAACTAAGTGTGTTTTCTAGAACATATGTAAAAAAATGCTGTTTTGTCTAGACATCTTCATAGAAACTGAAGTATTCTATTGTTCTGTAGAGGTGACAGAAACAAAAAATTTGGAATTGTACAATTTATAATTAACACTAGAGATCAATTATGTAGCCTTAGGTTCCAGTGTTGTATATAAACTTGTCTTCCTAATTTTATTTCAGATTAAGAAGGAGAAATGGACACATATTGGGCAAAATTAATCTGAACTATCTTAGATGTCTACATTAAGGCAAGATTAATTATGTCCTGTAAATATACCCTCTCATTTATTCTGTTAACTATTAAGGAAGTACAGGGAAATTAGCTCAGATGTATCTGATTGATTAATTTCTCCTCCTTTGCATGAGTATAATATACTGTCATGTCTGTGATTGGCTTAGAAAAGGCACAGCCAACTACTTCATAGCAAAAGGAGGTCACTTTTATGGATTGTGTTTCCAGAAAAACTAAGGAGCAATAGATCAGTTGTCTCATCTTGATCTTCATCAACTTTTAGCAGAGAAACTGATGATTCAGCCAGCTGACTGAATTAATTGAATTTCAATCATTCATGGATTAGCTAAATGAAAAATGCTTAATAAACCAGGATGCTAATATGCTTCTAAATTTTCTGCACTTATTTCTCAAGCGTGCACACTTTGAGTTCACTATGACTGAGGTAGCTTATTTTACTTTCAAAGTAATGAAAACTACCTTGAACATAGGTCTTTTGAAATTGCCCACAATTCAGCTCACTAGCTGAAACTTCATAACATAATTTCCCGTGTCATACCTAATTCAGTCATGAGGATTCCACATTCATTCTGACTAGTAATGGCATTGTCTTCATCTTCATGTTGTCTTGCATAAATCACTAAGATGCAACACAAACATCTGTTGATGTCTGATGGTCATAGCAAGCATACTTACATAGATGATTTAAGGACAGACGTGGTGTCTTGCTGGGGTTTCCATTTCCAGGGATTTATAACGTACTACTATCTCAGTTTTGAAGGATTTCTCCTTTAACTCAAGCCTAGTATGTTTGCTTAATGCTAATTCACATTAATTCACTCTTATTGCTGGAAGTCTAATTGCTGCTTTCTCTCTGGAATGGACTATCACTGTGATGAACCCCCTAGAGATTTTTTTTTTCTGAGGAGTTGATATCTTAATTATAAACATTGTGAAATAAGTCATTGATACACAAATAGTATTTTCATTTATGCTTTTCTTAATTTAAATAGAGGCAAATTCTGAGTTTTAAGACTTGCTTCTAAGCTGGTCCTCAGAGAAAGATACTATGCACAAGTTGCTATGAAAAAGGGTGGAGAGAGGGGAATGTCAATTGATTGCTCTCAAAGGAGTGACTCTATGTTTTCCCTTCATAAATTTCTAAATAGATAAAGACTTACTTGTTCTAAATTAGTTGATAGTCATATAAAAAGACTTGTCGAGAGGACATTCAGAGCAGCCAGCACATTAATAGGGGGAAGTCTTAGTATACATCATCATCTTCTGTCTTCCTACTACTTATCAATTTGCCTAGGAGCCGGAACAGCTGGACAGGAACCAGTGTACTGCCCTCCAGGGTTTTCTTTGAAGCTGTCAGACTGAAAAAATGCATCCTACTGGGCAGCAATGTGTAGAGCAATCTTAGGTTGCATGATTAATAAGAAATAAAATTAGAAAGCTAAGACTTTAATATCAGAATCACTGTGGTAAAAGAGGTTAAAAATGGAAGTTCTTTGCATTCATGAGCAGATGGCTTTTTTGATTTCTGTAATATATATATAATCAGATAATTATAAGCTCTTAATTTCATTTCAATTTTAGATATAAATCATGCAAATGTTTACGTGTTAGGAAGTGATTAGATTATAAGCACAATGGATAGAAGTAATCACTTCTGTTTATACTTTATCTGAAATTTAAAACATTTTACTTCATACTGAGACCGATGGTGTTCCAGAAATGCCTGTTTCTTCAATTGACTATATGGAGAAACTCTGTTGTCTAGTTCAGATGCAGATCTTTATAGATTTCATCAGCTGAATCTAACCTTTAAATATTGCATCATAATATTTTTGTCTATTTAATTTGCGTTATATTACTGTATTGTTAGTTCTTATGATTATTTTGAAATAATAGATTACATTGATACAGATCCTAGCTAAATTTTGAGAAGTAACTCTCATCAACTTTTAATTATTTTTATTAGTTTCCTCAATTTTATCTTAAATTATGTCTTATTAAGCTTCACAAATAAACAAGTAAGGAGTAGAATATCAACTACAGAAATATAAAAATTCTAATAAAAAGGGTAAGACTTTTCAGAAATACTGATGAAATATATGATTCTAATAATCAGATCAATACTTTGAGAGAGATGCATTAATCAGTAGATCTAGAAACAAAACTTAAATATAACAGTAGAATAGGTGAAACAATAAGAAAACAAAGTGCTTCCACCAGGAATTATTTTAGTCTATAATTACTACAATCAGGGTAAAATACAAGTGTGAATTTAATAAAAACCTTTAGGTTATGTTTGTGTAATGAATTTTCTACAGGCAACATCCCAAAAATAAAATATCATTTTCAATTTACGACATGAGTGCTGCATGTTCAGTATCAGTGGGAATTACATAGGATCAGGGAAGACTAAAACTGGATCTTCAAAATTTACATATGGTAAAACTTTTTATAAAAGCAGATTTTTGGTTCTATATATAGACCATTGGATATGCCGTGGTTCTGACTTTTGAATGTATGCTGGCATTGCAATTTATTCTTAAGAAGAAATGAAACTATAAAATATTTTATAAAATACATAATAATCTTTTCTCAGATACCTCTGTTCTGTCTTCATTACAGGACTGATGCAATTTCTTTAGAAGTCATTAACAAAACTTCCACTGACTACAAAATGGAAGTGAGAGTATGCTTAATAACTGGACATAATCTGTTGCTCTCACGTGAACATAGTAATTACACCTTATTTTAATAGTGCCATTTCTTACCATTTGTATTCTATGGCCTTGGTTTAGTTATTTAATGCATTTGAAAAACTCACAGAACAATTCTAAGTACAAGCATATTTACTACCAAAAAGTGAAAGTACTTTGAATTTGTAAGCTCTCATGTTGTGGAAAAAGTCTGTTCAACTAACGACTTCATATACGATTGCACAAAGTGTAGACAACTACAATTAATTTTGTTAAAATACTAAGTAGAAGACTGAGAGAGAGAGGTTCACAAAAACTATGATGCAACAAACTGTTAAGTTACTTGTTATCCTGAGCTGCTCCTACAAATCTGTTTGTTACTGGAGCTATGACTTCAGTTGACACTTAATCCTCTTAAGAACTGAACCCCCCTTGTAAATGCAGCTCATTGCAAAATGTAAGTAAATTGGTTTGCAAGGATTGATTGATTGATAAAGGAAAGTACAGATTCATCATGCACAGTGTATACCATAGTTGCCTGTAATAGGAATGTAAAAGGGTGACATTTTCCTCTGTCTGTCACTCCTAAGAGCTTGTCAAATACTGGTCCAATTTAGCAAGTGCAAGCAGTATTACTGTAGTACCAAAAAAAATAAATAAAAATTAATTTCCCAGACAATTAGAGAACTTGGCCCAAAATATGCACTGTGTATTACTAAGAGCATATTGCTTAGGGAAACCTTAACAACTAATTATTTTCTTATTCCTAAAAATCAATAGTGAAGCCTCTCTGTCTTTCAGACTAAATATTGCATTTTCTAATGAGTAGTCTGTGGCAGTTCCACTTCATCAGAGAATACCATAACTTATACAAATTCCCGGACACTTTTGTACTTGACTCGCTGAAACTAAAGTCTGAATTAAGCTGCAGGTTCACTCTGATGATTAGTATTTGTAATATTCTTATACATTATAATACCCTGATATAATACAACATTTTTATTCTCTTGCCTGGTCGTATCCTGAAGAATATGAAATAATTCAGCAGGAGAAAATGTTAAATCAAAACAATAAACATGTTCTATTATAATATGTATTTCCATAAGACATATTACTTCACATTCCTCTCAGATATGATTGCCTATAGAGTAAGCTGGACAAGCACGGCATATCTGTGCTTCCTCAGTGTGCAAAGTGGGGGCAACAGACTAGGATGCAGATCCAAACTCAACAGAGATCAGCTGCTACAAAGCTTAGCGTGTTCTGGGAGCCAGGGACATCTGCTTTCCTGCAGACAATAATCCACTTTAAGTGAGATAAGGATCCTTATGAGAAGTAGTAAAAGAGGAAGGATTTATGACAGCTTTTCAGCTGTGTGAGAGTGTCTCTCTGTGTGGCAGAAGCTCATACTGAATGCTGAGTTGAGTAGAAATAGCGAACTGAAAGCAACATCATTCACACGGGCAAGATCTTTTTACACTGACAGGAAGGGGCTTTGGGTTGCCATTGAGCTGTGAAATCAGTGTGAAATTGAAGTTATTAATCAGGGCCCCTTGCAGAAAGTTGTGGATCGCAACTCCCAGTCAATTCTCATGTCAAAGGAAGTTAAGGAATCCTGGTGACGCTGGAGGACTTCCAGGATCTCATGCCTCTGGATTCATTCCCCTTAACTCTTTTTAAAATTAAAACGCAAGCACATACAAATAACCCCCTCATTTCTGCTTTATAGTGTCTTGGAAAGGAGTTGTGTTACAAATTACATTAAAAAAAGAATTTAAAAAAATATTGGGCTGAACAGGTAGAAGATCCAGATCCTGTGGTTGTCAAACCCCCATTCCTGTTGCCTCTTGCAGGTTTGTTTGCAAGAAATAAACATGTTCCCATTAGTGATTCTGGATAAAATCCTTTCCTTAAGAGTTGTGTGCTTTTTTTAACCAGAATAAAAATCACAGTTAGAATGTTCCCATTTTAATGGGTCGTAACAGGGGGGTTTGTGGTTCTATCATATACATGGTCTACAAAAAGAGTCAAAAAACTACTAAAAATTCATACTTTGTCTGATATTATCACATGTTCAAACATGACACTGAAATTCCTTACTCAAATATATCTCAGCTACTAGTAGAAACATACCTCTAAGAATCTCTAGAGATGCAACACCTAAACCCACGATCTATACAAATACAGCAACTTTTACAGATATTTCTTAAAAACCTGGTGGAGGCTACTAATTAAAATCACATTCTGACATACTAGCCATACTGAAGTAAAGGATTTTATCACTATCAGATTTACTAAATAGTACATTTTTAATTCAGAGTAAATGGCAGATAAAGGCACCACATATCCCTTCATATTCACTGAAATATCTCTGACTATATGAATCCCAGTATTTTGCATTTTCTACATTTGTTTTGAATAAATATGTGGGATGCAATATGAAGGTAGTTACAATGAAAACAATTGCCTGTTTATAAATACAGAGCTTGAATTTAACCTAAGTTAGAGACGTACCATATGCCAGGTGACTGACTGTCTCTTACATAGTGCATTGGATACTGAGCCCTTTTTAAAGCAGTGAGACACAACTTCCTTGACCTATTGTATCATTTATATCTGTCAATTCAGACTACATGTAAAAGGAATGTTTTTGCTATTGTAGACATCCATCAACTTTACACAGGCCTAAATGACAGGCCTGGAGAATCAGACCCTTTTCTGAAAATAAAGGGTTCCTAAAAGCCCTCTAGTCAAAGAAGACTGAGAAGACTGACAAAGTTCATGCATTTCCTTAGGTCTTTATAGATGAAGCATAGGTCTTTATGTGGAAGAAACTGATACCTGATTTTTTTTTCTTCCTTACAAATTTTAGACTATCCTCCTAACAATAAATCTTTTCCTAATATCAGATCCTCCCAAAACAGAAATTCTGGCCACTGTCCCTTGTAATATAATCTGGTAGTACAGAGAAAAGCTTGATTCTGTCATCTTTGGAACTAACATTCAAGCAATTGCATCTTCTAGAGCATCCCTTGGTCTCCTCTTCCCCAGACTAAACAACTTCCAGTGCCTTCAGTTTCTCATCCTAGACCATATGGCTCGGGCCTGATCATCTTGAACTGTTGGATCTGTCTCTGCTGGATCCTCTCCAATTTTTCCACCTCTTCCTTGAATTCTGAGCTGCAAACAGGACACAATATCCACACCTTATCTTCCAGGCTTCCTGAGGAGAGAAGTCCTCCATCTGTCTCCTGATCACACTCTTACAGAAGCATAATAGGATGTATTGCACTTACTGTAGTAACCAGTTCATCCCATTTGCAATGAGTGAACTGTTGATTCATACTCAGTTTGGTGTGCACTGTACCTACCAGGTCCTACATCAAGATAAAAAAAGTGCTTTGTAAAGTTCTTGAGAAAACTCATTAATTTCAGTAAGTGCGGGGTCACTGTTGGGACTTCACTACTCCAATATGAAGCCAGCAAAGAACCACTTTATTTACTTTCCATATCTTTTATACATTCGTACCGGCCGCCGGGAACGTACAGACCAATTGGGTCACCTCCCCTGTATGTGGGGCAGGCATAGTGTTATTATACACTGCTATTGGTCCATGTATCAATAGTCCTCATTGGTCCTTTCTCTTCCTGGTGGTCTACTGGTCACGTGACAGGAAGCATACCCAGATGACCTCCGGTGTTACTCCAATCACTTCCAGTGTCCGGCTGGAAACAGACAATGCTGTCTCTGGTTCCTGTCCCTCGAGATGACCCCTAATATATGGCTGCGTGGTTAATCCACAAGGCTATCAAGTAGCTGGTTCATTACATGCCATTGATCTACCCCAACAAGTAAGAAGAAACACAACCTTGATACAGTCTAAAGAACTACTGGCTGAATAGGACTTTTTCAGTACTGTTGGGTGACTGCTACTCAGTTCTGTGGTTATGAGTATGCCCATCTTCTCCAAGTAATCCTAAGTATAATACTGTTGCTGTCCCTCTGTTGGATGCTCTGTTCTTCCCAAGCCATAATGGTACACACAGAGGTCTGGGAGTAGAATTCCTGATCACTTGAGTAATGCTTTTATTATACTCTTTTATATATCTACCCTAGTTTTCATCTCTATTATGCTCTGTTTGTGTTTTAGTTCATCAACAAGGTTCTTACTTAGTCAAGTGAGTTTTCTGATGAGTGTCCTAGTCTTTGTGTACAATAGGATAATTCATTGTTGAGTTATTTTATTAAACATATTAAATTTTATCTCAAATAAATAGCTAAATCAGACTACTCTTCTGAGCAGCCTTGCCTTTCATGATTTCTTCTCAAGCAGTTCCGCCTATCAACTCCCTAAGTAAGCCAGATTCTTTTCATGTGAGGCCTGGAGTCCTAACTCTGCTGCTTTCCTTCCCAGACTCCCTTCATATCCTGAGCTCAATCATCTCATGGTTTCTGAAGCTCAGGCTGACATACATATTTTTGTTCACCACCAATTTAGGAACAGCAGTTCAAATACAGCATTATGATCAAAATGTACTTCTAACATTTGCACCAATATCATTAGTGTTGTCTAGGAACTTCTAGAGGCAGATAAGTATTTGTGACCAGGATGCTTCCATCAATCAGTTCTAGAAAGCCTTCTGCATAACCTCTTCCTACAGAATCATAGAATATCCTGTGTTGATAGGGACCCACAAGGATCATTAACTCCTGACTCCACAAAGGGCAACCTAAATCTTAAATTATCTGTTCTGGTTTCACAGGAACAGAATCGTAGGCCAGCCATGAAGGTCAGGCCATTAGTAGCCCTGAGTTTTGTGGGCGTATGCCATACCTGTTTGGTATGAAATTTTTCTGAGTGTGGAGAGTTCCTCTTCTTGGCTTCCTCCTTCTTAGCCTCCTGGTCCTCATGCTGCCTCTGAGACCTAGGGTGAATATAAGCTAATATAGTTGGCATTTGTATTAGTTTTGTCATTCAATTAAATCTGTTTTCATTTCAACCCACAGGGCTTCTTCTTTTCCTGTTTCCCCTTCTTGGCTAGGGAGGAGACCTGGGGTGATAGAGTAACAACTAGAGTTTATCCCTGGATAAGGGCTAAACATACACATGATCTAAGAGCATTGCTAAATTCTCCTTGAACATTGACAGTCTTGGGGCCATGATCACTTCCTGGGGAACTAGTTCCAGTGCCTGATCACCCTCTCAGTGAAGAGCTTTTTCCTGATATCCGGTGTGAACTTCCTCTGATTCAGCTTTAAGTCTTTTCCTCACATTCTATCATCAGACATCAGAGAAGAGATCAACATCTCCTCCATCCTCCCTCATGAAGAAGCAATGATGTTCAATTCTCAGTCTCCTCTTCTCTAAGCTGAACATGCTTCTTGGGCAAGTAGTCTGGAACTGACTATATTTTAATTCTTTCACAACACCCCCAGGATTGCTTCCTCCTGATCTTGACTCGGAGACTGCCAACAGACACATCTCATTTTGTACAGGAGCTCTGTACAGTTGAAGTCCTTAACACAAGACAAAACTTTCCATTTCTCTTCCCATTGTCTATTTTCCTTGAAGTCATAACCATGTCACATGTGCACAAGCTATCCTGCCGAAACCCTCTGATTCTGAAAATTTTGACAGTTTTGTAGCTCTATAACTGGGCTTGTAGTTCCTCCTGTCTGCTGGTTGTGCTTTGTACAATGAATGTACAGAAGTCTAAGGGTACCCTTTAAATCTTCATCCTCTGAGCAGTGACATTAAAGAACTCCTTTCTGGCCGTCCTCTTCATATATCTTTTCCATTTACAACTCTTGCTGATGGGCTTCAGCCTCTGTCTTCCAAAACTTCCAACTGGGTTAGCAAGCCTGGTTGCAGAAGCATATGTCTTTCACTTTGTAAGAACACTTCATCGATATGCTGCTGTGCAACTGAAGAAATGCACTAATGATTGTAGTACATTTCTAAAATTATAGTAAAAGCCATAAAGGTGGAACTCAGATGAGGCAAGTGCCTCATCTAGTGTTGAGTCAATGTGGACTCAGAATTTTGTCTGCAAAAAGAGCTACATGGCATGGAATCAAGACAGTGTGGAGGAAATCATTCCAAGCTACTGGCCTCAGTGCCATGTGATTCCTTGGCCTTCATTTGTTTAAGCAATGTATACAAGCCTTTCTGATCTGGCCCTTTGTTGTATGTCAAGGCAAACAGAGGCTTGTCTGTGTGGTACAGTGTCACACAATGCAATACCAGCCATAAGTGACTTGGCACTCATGTTTACCTGAAAATTGCAGGACCATGTTTCTGAGAGATCCTTACAAGAGTAAATCATACAGGGTCAGATGGGCTCAAACTTCAAGTACAATTCATTAACTCAGTTTAATGTCACACTGGTATTATTTTTTTAGACTATTCAGAAAACAACTCATACCTGTTTAAACCATGAACACAAGGAACTTATATCTGCATATATCATTTAAGCATACCCTGAATCTCTATTACCAATAGAAAACAAGATTGAAAGGACCTGAAGTAAGTAGCTGAGCCTTGCTACAAATCTAAATTGGTAACTGTATAGGAAAATAAATGAAGAAGATAAAGAGGAAGAGACAATGTGACTGTTAAAGCTATTTCTATTTTCATTTCCAGTTTAACTAATCTTCTGAATAAAACATGTAACCTTTATAGGATCTTTCAGGAGAAGAAAAAAAAAATAATACACAAGTTTCTAGGACATGGATTTTTTTTACAATTATCATGAGTGACACCCAAATTTGTATTATTATGATGCTGTTAAGTTATTTGTGGAATTTAACAGTTTAAAAAGTTAGAAAATAGCAAATTATATGTTTGGATACTTAAATCTAATTTTGTGATTCCTTAGCACAACAGGGTCTTCAGACAGAGTTAGTACATGAAAAGAACAATAACATCTCATGCCAAACATCTATGCTAAGATGTCTGATTCTTGAAATTAATCCTACTCATAGTCTCAGTACAGCTTCATACCCAGATTTATAAAGCATCTGAAAACCATCAAAGAATCTCAATGTGTACTCATGTCACATTACTGAACATAATTGTTTTTTACATATATTCATGTTTTTTTACAGATACATTCTTCTGCTTTATCTGTTTTCATTAGTAACTATTTTAAATACTTTTATCAGAACTATAAAAAAGAGCAGAAAACAGGCATGACATAACAACACTGAAATGTTAAATACAGTTTTCGTATTAACAGTATAACCTTTTTACTTCAGCTGTGTACATGCATATAATATTTAAACATAAAATATAATATATTGCCTGGTTTTATTAGAACATGTATTAAAAATGTCAAAAGATTCTATTTTTTAAGCAAAAAAGAAGGCAGATAAGACAGCTTGGAGTCATTGCTGTTTTTAAATTATATTCCAGTTTTATTAAAGAAAAGAAGAAGGTACGAAAACAGAGGAAGAAAGACTAAACTTTAGTACTTCTTGCCTGTGATAACATTTAACTTGCAATTTTTTTGGTAGAGAAGTACTTGTACACACACACTTATCAGTCTAACAAAAGCCAAGCAAACTTGTAGAAGTATCAAGCTGTGTAAAACATTGTTTTTAGCTGCTTCTCTCTTCAGCAGTTCTCAGCAGTGTGTCAGAGAATACTCTCTTGTTAGCTAAGCTAATGAGTTATTAAACACAAATTAAAAAGAAAAAAGACAAAAAAGACAACAGAGAAAACAAAACACACACAAAAGAGAGAACCCAGCTTCCTTCCTTCGTCTTTCAGGAATCTACATGAGTACGCAGTGGGTGATAAGTTAATTTGTGTTTTAAGTGCTTTGATGTTAGATACTTGATGTTAGATACTGTGAATCTGGGATAAGGCACACAGGCTATATATTCCACACAAAACTATGGATTTAACTGACATTTCTGAATGTCGTGTGGATTTGCATCTCTGCTTCATTTTGGTCATGTTATTGCTCAGACACTTGCTCATTGACATAATGGTGCTATGTTGGATCTATGTTTTAGGAGATTTGAAAATATAGAAGATATTATATTAAAGTAGCCCAGTTCATTTATCAGCTTCCAAGTTAAAATACCGTTTCTGGAAAATGGCAGTCATTAGAATACCTTATTTAATCATGCAGTTACACTTAATTTTCAGTTTATAAATTTAGTCCAATTAATGTTAGTTTCCCAATGCTTTTGTTTATCAAGTGTGATTTCTCTGTGAATGGAAAACATACAGTTTCCATGATGTCTAACATTGACATTAAGCCTTGGCATCATGAAATTAGCAATGTTTACTTAGTTAATAGTTTTATGGAAAATAAAACTGGTGACAGTGAATAAGTCTAATTTTAAGACATTCCCTGACTTTAAGTAATGACAAGTTATACTGTTGCTTTCTGTCACAAGAACAGTTCTTACAAGGGAACAGAGATGTGACGAGAACAGAAGCTGACTCACAGTAACTGACAATATGCCTCCTAAGTAGGCTTCAAATATCAATATTATTGACCTCAGTGTGTGAAACATTTCCTTCTTGTAGGAGATCTGCCTATTCAAAAGTCATAAAGTAAGATGTGACTCATCAGATGGTGGATTACTGGAAGAAGAGCCATTAGACATCAGGATTAGCTGCTGTTCATTTTGTGATTGCAGCAGAGATAGAAAGCATTACCTTTCATTTTAGGCAAAAGGCCTAAAGGATTTACTGACAGGATTTACTGAATAATACTTTCCTTGCATAAAACCATGAGTCATTTTCAATGACATTACTATGGCTGAAGTCAGAGCACCTCTGGCTGTATATTTGTCAGATGTCACAAGGTAAGTGGTGTCAGGATGAAGTGCCTTTGAAGGAAATCTCTAAATATGTAGCCATTAGCTTTGCTGATAAAGAAAAATATGCTTTTGCTAACTTCTTATTTTAGAAATGCCCCTCCATAAGGAAAGAGGGAGAGGAAGAAATGAAAACTTAAAGGCCTGGAAATACAATGCAGAATAAAGAACAAATTCTGGAGTAATACAAATATTGAAAGATGTTGTGATTTTTTAAAGATAGAAAAGTTAATCTAGGCTATTTTTGTATTTATTTCCCTCTTTTAAACAAGCTTTTACCCTCTGTAGGTTGAATGTGTTATTCTCCATCTCTTGTTCAGTGGTATGTACATTTAAACAGCATTGTTTCTCTGTCCAGAAATTATTGTTACCGTGACAGTGAAATAATTTCTCTGTGTAATGCACACAAAAAAATCTGTTTGTTTTTTTTTTTTTTCAAAATGTAAGGTACATTGGAATCTCACAAATAAAAAGTACCATAAAACCATAATGTCTTAAAGGATATACATAATAGATACACACAATATAATATGAGGAATTATTGCTATGTGATCTATTTCCAAAATGATATTCGAGGAAGAGGCAAGACTACAGCTTCCCAAAAATCAACATAAAATTGAAACATTTATAATTGCAGAAATGTTGAACTTCTCATGCTTCTGATTAAGGTGTTCTAGTCTTAATTTAGGAATTTTTACCAGAACCAAAAGCTAAAGAGTGTAATTTTACACTGGGACTTCTGCAATTTAAACATGTTTCAATATTTTTGGTCTAGGTAATATTCTGTCTTCTCTGGGTCTTCAGCAGACTTTAACTCACTTTGGCAAAACAAAAGTTTGAGGTCACCTTTATGATGGGACAAATAATCTTAATTAATAAATAAGTAACAACATTATTTATTGTTATGTGTCTAAAACAACTCTGTGTTTACAATTTACGGTACACAAATTTACAGTCTCCTTATTTTTAAAACTTGGCTGCTTCATAGTGAATAGTGATTTTAGTCTTTCATAACCTTTCTAAATGATGGCTTTTTGTGTTGGGGTGCTATGAAAAACAAATCTTTTGAATGCTACTGTTAAGTTATTTACATGATAAATGAGATGATGTAGAAAGCCAAAAGAATATTGTATTCCTATCATACTGTATTTTAAGGACCTCAGTTTGATTTTAAAATAATCTACAAGTGAATATTATATGTCCATTGCTATTATTTAAAGTATGATTCCTCCATTTAGTTATAAAATTATTTTTTTATTTGAAGCAATTGCTACAAATAATGATCCTTTAAATGTCTCAAATATTTTCCAATAATCTCAGTACTAAACAGGGTCCAGAAAGGGATTAGTTAAATGATGTTAAAAATATTTGCTTTCTGTACTTCACAGTGGTTTTACTGTGTGTTTTATTTTTTTTCTAACATCACTAATATCTAATAAAAATAAAAGAATGTAAGTATTGCCTAGAGTGTTTTCAGATACTCAAGTACACCTTAGAAATATATTTGCATTTTGTGTTTCGTATTTTGATATTTTACTGATTTCCATAAGTGAATTACCATTAACATCAAATATTAAAAATCCATTATGAATAATTATTATGAAGGGCAAATACACCTTATTTGCAGAGACAAAAAAATGGAAAGAATTATATATAACAAATTTCAACAACTTTGTACAGTACAAAAAGTATTAAAAGAACTAGCTTATTAAAAATTTAAAAGCAAAGTCAGGATTAATAATGAATCAGATCTTTTTCATGGAATCATAGAATGGGCTTAGTTGGAAGGAACCCTCCAGGATCATCGAGTCCAATTCCTGTCTCTGAGTAGGACACCCCAAGAGTCACATCATGTGCCTGAGAGATTCATCCAAATGTTTCTTGAACTCAGGCAGGCTTGATGCTGTGACCACTGTCCTGGGGAGCCTGTTCCAGTGATCAACCATGCTCAGGGTGAAAAACCTTTTCCTGATGTCTAACCTAAACTTCCCCTGACTCAGCTCCATGCATTTCCCCTGAGTCCTGTCATTGGTTACAAGAGGGAAGAGATCAGTATCTGCCCCTTCTCTTCATGGGGAAGCCGTAGACCACAATGAGGTCACCTCTCAGCCTCCTCTTCTCCAAGCTGAACAATCCAAGTGACCTCAGCTGCTCCTCATAAGACATCCCCTCCAGACCTTTCACCATCCTTGTGGCGCTCCTTTGGATGCTCTCTAGTAGTCTGAAGTCTTTTTTATATTGCAGTGCCCAAAACTGTACACACTACCCAAGGTGAGGTTGCACCAGTGCAGAGTACAGTGGGACAATCACTTCCCTTGACTGGCTGGCAATGCCATGCTTGATGCATCCTGGGACACAGTTGGCCTTCCTGGCTGCCAGGGCACACTGCTGGCTCTTATTCAGCTTGCTATCAATCTGGACCCCCAGGTCCCTCTACATGTCGCTACTCTCCAGTCACTTGTTCCCTAAGTTTGTACATACCACCAGGGTTGCTCCATCCCAGGTTGAGAGTCCATGACTTGCCCTTGTTAAATTTCATGTGATTGGAGATTGCCCATCTCTCTAATTTGTCGAGGTCTCTCTGCAGGCCCTATCTGTCCTTGAGGGAGTCGACAGCTCCTCCTAATTTAGTATCATCCACAAACTTGCTTAGAATTCCTTCAAGTCTTTCATCAAAGACATTGATGAGGATGTTGAAGAGGACTGGGCATAGGATGGAGCCCTGTGGGACCCCACTAGTCACCAGACTGATGTTACCCCATTCACCATCCCATCATGGAACATAGTTGTCCAGCTGTATGCTGGACATTTTGTGCAGAAAGATACTGTGAGAAACAGTATCAAAAGCCTTGCTGAATTCCAAAAACATTATGTCCACTGGTTTTCCTTGATCAGCTGGGTGGGTTCCCTTGTCATAAAAGGAAATTAAGTTTGACAAGCAAGATTCTCTTCTCATGAAGCCATGCTGGCTGTGACTGATGACTGCATTGTCCTCCAGGTGTTTTTCGATATCTCCCAGAATAATCTTTTCCATAATTTTACCGGGCACTGGAGTGAGACTGACTGGCCTGCAGTTTCCAGTGTCCTCCTTCTTGCCCTTCTTGAAAATTGGAACAATTTTAGCCAGCTTCCAATCATCTGGGATATCTCTAGATTCCCAAGATCTCCCATAAATCATCGAGAGAGGCTTAGCAATGACAAAAAAGATTGATTTAAGCATGTAACTGCCAACCTTCAGAAAGTTTTTGTACTTGACTCGGTCCTTGCTTATCCATTTTCATTTAGAAGAATCAACAAAATCAAATATTTCATTTTTGTTTATTTTTTTCCCAGGTTAATAACAGTCTTTGTTTAATGATAATTCTGATCTCTCGCAGCTTCCTGGAAAAAAGCCTGGTTTTGGGGGTTCTGTCTGCTTGTTTGTTTGTGTTGACTATTTTTTTTTTTTTTAAAAGAAAGCAAATTATATTACATGCATCAAGTGTGAAAAGATACATGAATTGTATTCTAACCACAACTGACATGATGTAGATAAGGAAACATATAATTATCTTGTTCAAAGTTTTGTAATTGGTACTGTGAATCTGCAAAGAAGCATTGTTTAAAAGTTGCATAAATGTCCTACAGTTACAAAATTAGTGATAAGTTATTGTAACAAAATTGTAACTCTTTCTCTTTTCCTTTACCACACTAATATATATACTCTATTCATCATCTATTTTTCTTTCAATATTGTTATATTTAGAGCCAGAAATTGACTCCTCTATACAATTTAATTTTATTGAATGGCTCTGTAAAAAGAGACAGTCTTTGTTTCCCCTCAGCTAGAGGTATGTACAAACTATAACAGTGAATACTCCCTTTTGTCTAACACATTTATTCTTTTGCATCTAACAAGCCATTACAATTTGCACTTTCAATCTGTCACATTTATTTTGAAATGCTAAGAAATTATGAAATGTCTAACTAGAATTTACTTCTTTATTTTTAATAAGTGAGTGTTTTCAAAATTGTATTTCTGATGATCACTAGTGCCAAATGTCTGCTTTAAAGAAGTAGATATTTTTTTTAGACTCAAGGATATTTTTTGTTTTATTTAGCATTATGTACTTTGTTTCTAAATGAAATTCTGGAATTCTAGAATCTTTATTAATATCACTAACTACTGCATGACAATTTTAGTTGTACTGAGCTTACTGTACATTGGTTTCTCCTATTACAAGGTGACAATTTCCAACCTTTCTTTTTTTGTTTTTTATCTATGCCTACTCAAACATTGCACCCAGATATGGGAATAGAGCAGTGTTTGTTGTATTTGTGTACATGAATCTTCTAATTTCTTAGTTTTGAAAAGTATGTAAAAAATATGCTTTGTCATAAATAGGAAATAATTGTTTGGACCTTTAGGTTAATTCATCCACTCCCCCTGGTTACAGTAGTTAGCCTTTTAAAGAACTAGTTTAGATACAATTTACTGAAAAATTATCTCTTCTGAATTTCCTGGGAGAGCAAAGCATGGGTTTTTTTACCTTTTTGTAAACACTATGGCAACTTGTGATAGCTGTAAGGATGGGAATCTGCATGAGACTGTTATCTCTCAGTTTCATTGACTTTTGCATGTCCTGGAGTGATACAGAGAGCTTCCCCTTTCTTTCTTGCACTCCTGTAACTGAAATATTTGTCCTCAAATATGCTAAATAGGATGCACTGTAAAAGAGTACAGCCTATTTTATCAATCCTATTTGTGAGGTACACTTTGCATGAATTGTGGCATCTGAATAAACCCAGTTAGATTGCAGGTGGATTAGTTTGTTACATAAATACAGTATGATGACCCTAGCAATTCCACAGGTTATTGTTGAGGACTGTAAAGGTACAATTCTCTTCACTTCTGAAGAGAGGCTGTGACATGAAGATATAACAAGATCGGTCCAGTCAAGTAAACCTTAGCTCATTGTTGTAAGAATAAATGAGATTCTGGCTCTGATCATGGCCCTGGATATTGAATATTTGTCATTGGATTCTTCTGTGACATGTGGGATATACTTTCTGTCAGACAACATAATCCTGGTATATCAGTCTGGACAGCCAGGTAAATGAGGTGGTTTGGTCTTCTCCCTATGCTATGGTGCTTTTGAAGAAACAATGATAGAGTGAAGACATATGACAACACATTGTAATGTATTGTTGCATTTTATGTAATACATTTTTTCAAGTTATGCATTGATGATCTGTGTTGCTTCTATCTTCTGAGTGCTTCTAGCACTCTTAGTTACAGAGTGATTTAGGTTGCCAGAGGAGGAACAGTGGAAAATATAAATATTTCCCAAAGATTATTTCCATCTCCTCTTTTAACATGCACCATGACCGCAATGATTTGGACAGAAAAGAAACTCCACTTTTCCCCCACTAATTATACAACTGTGAATATTTAATGTGTACATTTACATGTTTCGTTAGGAAAAAAAAAGCTGTTTAAAGATTGAAACTTTTCAATTCAGTTTCTGCAGTCTGTCAGAAATGGGATACTGAGATCCATCTTCATCTTAGCACTTTTCTTTGTTAAAGTACTTTCTGTTTCATTACATTCATCTTCATTATAAAATCTGGGGCAGAAGTTTCTATAAGCACCTCCAGAAGAACACTTTTCTTCTTAACATCAGTTCTTGCCACATTTTTCATCTGACAAAATATTTTGAGTTGTGGTTTGCAAGTAAGTGTTCCTGCACATTGACTGAGCTTCAGATTCTATAATACTCATACAACTACTCTGCAAAACATGTAAGGTATCTTCATGTAACTTATCCCTCAAAGTAGTTTAGACTAGACAGAACTGTCTTGTATTTGACCTACTTAATCAAACCTATGATGAAACATATACCTGTGTTAATTTTCAGTGTATGTTGTGCTCTTGTCATGACAATTATAAGGAAAAGTTGTGTTTATGTATGATGAAGGAAATTTAAAATTTAAGCTCGCCTCTTGACAGAAGAAGAATATACTTTAGCCTCTTGTAATATTATCTGACATAGCAATGATAAATGAAATCTAAATTATCTGATTACGAAACATATAATATGGAGAAGATATTTCTTACATTTACAGTATTTACATCTGTATTGAAGATATATAATAATTAACCCAGAATTTTTTTTGGTTTTTTTTTTTTGTTGTTTCATTCTCCCCTTCTGCTAATGTAGCAACAGCAGATATGAAAGCTTTTCACCGAAAGCATATAATTTGTAAGTTCAGAAAATAACTCAAAATATTATATTATAGTATATTTCAACATTTATATTATTTATTTTTTTAAAATTATATGATTTATAAACAGGGTGAAAGTTCAAGAAAGTGCAGTATCCTGAACTTTATCAAAATAATAAGTAGATGGATGATTTTATGAATCTTTAATACACCGAAGATTTAGCAAGTAATATCTACAACAAAATGTGCTTTAAGATAAACAAAGGTTGGGATATATTTAAGAGCATTGCAATCTAATATCTAGGTCCTAGTATGACTCTACATAATTAAGAAGCAGTCAGGCTTATATGGAAGCAAAAAATTTCTACAAAACATATTAATTTGAAAACTTGCTTTATTTGATATATTCAATAGATTGGAGGTTTTTCAGCTCTGTCTTCTTCTTAAGTGAGATAAAATAAGCACATATATTACACAGTGTTATGGTTTGAGGGAGCACAGGCAAAAATTTATGGTATCAATATGAGGACCTAGAGAAAAGGTGGTGTTTAGGATCCTGAGGGATCCTGTGGGCAGAACATAGAGGGGTCTGTATTCCCTCCCATTTCTTGTCATACTCTATAAAAGCCCAGAGGACAGAAAGTCTACCTCTTCCTGCTCCTTTCTTCCTTGCTGGTTCACTGCACCTGGAGGTCTCAGAGAGAGGATCCTGCTCTTTGTCATCAGCTCGCCACGTACTCTGCTGAATCCAAATCCACTGGGTGCTGGGAAGAATCTTGGACACTTTTCCTGCATCATCTCTGTCACAAGGGACTTTCAGGCACTCATCGTTGAGTTTGGGGTTTGTTCTTTCTCTCAGGTATTACTCTCCCTTCCCTGTTCTATTAAGCCTGTTATAGTTTTAACTTCCAAACTTTAAGTCTGTCTTCCTTGTTCCCCTTTTACCTTGCTCTGAGAGCGTGGAGGGGAGTAACAGACCACTAAACCAAGAGACACACTATCCTCTTAATTCATTGCATTATAATAGTGTAAGGACATAAACAGCACAGTGAGTTTTCTCAAACACTGTCAGAGAAGGAACTCCCAATAATATAAGCCACCACAACAGGAACTTAAGATAAGCACAGATGTCAAACAGGAAGGCTCAATTTCAGGCCTAAATGAAGGAGAAGGTTTGGAGTTAACACACCAGACAAAAATTTCTGCTGAGCAGACTGTGGAACTTGTGCAGACAGCAGCAACAGGAAGCCAGATGTGGTAAAAGGTATCTGGGTAACCTACCCGGACAGAATTCCTATTGGCAACTGTGAGAAAGGAAGCACACATGACAGTTCAAGTTGTGGGAATAGCACCTACACCCAGTGGATTCCCAGGACTTGGACTGTATAAACGCAGTACCTCCAGAAGAACACTTTTGGGACCCCCACCACTGAGCAGACCAGGGTGAAGAAGGACTGGTGGGACACCACAGGGATCCACGTGGTGGTGATATCTTTTGTTTAATATCTCTCTCTCTCACTCCCTTTCCCTGTTTCGATCTCTCTCTTTCTCTCATACACACTTACTGTTAAATAAAATCCATACTATAGACTTTGGCATATGGTCTCATTTGTACCTTAATTCAGGCAGAGACATCTCTTAATAAGCAGATCCTAAAAAATTAATATATTTTTGTCTGAAAATCTCCTAAACTTTTTCAAATATAGAAGCTTCTTTAAAAATTTGTTATGATTTTAAGTCAAGTTGTCTTATTTCAAAAATACAACGATTACATTAGAAGTTTACTGTAAAATAATGATAGAATAATAAGTGTGCAACAGAAGTGAAATTGACTGAAGTGGAAAATTTTAGCTAACATTTAGACACAATTATTTCCCAGGTTTTGTTTTTTTATGGCTGAATTTCTGAAATGTTATAGTGACTTACACATTTATTTACCCTTATTTGTTTACAGCTGACGTCTACAAATACCCATTTTTGCACTTCTGTTCACAAAGGATCATGCTTGTTTTTTATCTTCCAAAAAGTATGACTTTGTTCAGTTCTTTATATAAAAGTATTGACATCTTTTTACATTTTACATAAACTTTTGTCTTTCATTTATTTCATTCATTAAAAGTACTGATATTTTAACATTTTGTTCTGTCCTGGAAGTTTTAAGCCTATGCCTTATAATATGGATTAGAGACCCAAAACTATATCATTTACAAAAACATTTAAGAAATACTTTAAAATAAAACTTCTTCCAGCTGAGGTTTTGAGATTTTCTGCTATTGAAAGAACAAAAAACAGTGAAATATTAAATGTTATGAACTACAATGCTTTGCAGAAATATTCTAAAAGGTACTCTGCATTAACAGATTTACCACAACTTATGGAATGTGTGAGAAAAATGTGGGTAAAGTTTTTGGGGTACATTCTAGGTCATTTCTGCAGCAAATCTAAATGACTGGTGGATATCTCTCCTGAATTGTCTGAAGAACTTTATTCTGTTCTTTGTTTCCACAGAGTCATGAAATAGAATTCAGCCTTGTAAATATGTAGAAAAGAGTATGAACTTACCTGATTTTTTTGATATTTTTTAAAATAAAACACACCAACAAAAAAAGTTGTTTTATGTGTGGTTGAGAGGCATGAAAGTATAGTTACAGAATTTTTTGTCTTAAAGATAAAAGATAGTTACACATGGTAAGTATGCATAGGCTTATTTTGTAAGAGAATGCTGAACAAACAGTTTGAAAATTAATTATTTTAAAATGTAAAGAAATCAGCTTAAAAAATATCCTTACTTATCACATCTTACTTATCAAAGAATAAATCCTGTAAGTTTAGAAGTAACAGTATGGTCATTTTGAAGTTCTAGCACACTCTCTTTTTCCTGTTTCTTGTCTGTAAAAATGATAGCATGTGCACTTGAAACATTTGTATAAAAACATACACTATGCCTTTCCAGATATTGTATTTTCTATATATCCTTATAGTAAAGGTTTGAACCAATGTCAATTCAGATAATTAGAAATTATACAGCAGTTCATTCTATATTTAATCCAGCTTCAATGATCCGTGAATCATCATAAATCAACCAGCAAGTAGTAGTACTTCAGGATGTTTTACTACTTTAATGCACCAGTCTAGAGATTAGCATTTAATCTGTTGAAATTAGAAATAGTATATATGTCAATATCTTTTCCTTTATTACTGTTATTTCAGCAGTTAACTATGAACAAAAATATGTTTCAATGAGGACTAAAAATAGTGTAATGCACACAGCTGCAGTTCTGCTGAAAAATGATCAAGGTGAAGCCATATTACAAGGTCAAATAAGTTATTTGAAAGTGATAACATAACACCTAGTAAATCATGTTATAAACAATAGACAGACTTTCAGATAAAGGTGTATTCAGAAAATTATACTAAAAGATTTGTTCCTCTTGATTATAAGCAGCTGAAAATTTTAAGACTATACAAAAAAAAAGCAAGAATACAAACCAACATTTGGAAAATCATTCAGGCCATACACTTTAGAAAATCTTGGAGACAAAATGTTGGCAGAACACTAGTTTGGGTTTTCTCACTATCATTACAGCAGTATTTGTAGCAGGCTTAGACCATCAGTCTTCAAAAATAAACAATATTGTAAATAAAGTTATGGATTGGTTCAACAACTAGCTGCCTTTGAAGATTCCTGCATATTGAGATCTATACTACATTAATATCCAGAATATTCCTTCTAGAATAAAGAATAATACTGGGTTAAAAGCTATGGTTAGTCCTTTATGATTTTTTTGCTGCTTATCTCACCATCTCCAAATTGAATCCATTCCTTCATATAGGAATATTCTGATATTCCAAGTGAACCAGGGCAGTGTATGGACAACACTTATGCAGTGATATTTGAATCAAGACCTGCTCCCTTATTAGATGACAGTAAGTTATGGGTTTCTTATCCAAGGGAAAGTACCATCTGTCAAACTCTAAGCATTCAGCTTAGGGAAAACACTTGAGACTGATCATTCCAAACAGTCCAAAAGAATTTAGTCTTCATGAACCTAAGGAATGATCATTAAGTAGCTGCAGATATTTCATAAATTTTCTTCAATGAAAGGTAAATAAATTTGAGTAACAATTTCCATGTAACTAATTAATCTGTTTTATGTCAGTGAAGTTTCAGAATGTGTATAAATTTTGAAATTTGATCTGATAATTAGCTGATAAAAGGGAATTTAAAAAAATATTTATTCAGTTAATAGAGACATTACTATCTCTGTGTAATAGTTTGTGCATCCATACAGATGGCTAATCTTGACCTGTGGTGTCATCAACAAGGTAGAAACAAGGATGTTCAAGATTTTATAAACAACAGAAAGAGATTAATGCATATGAAGATCATTCACTCTGACTGTGGTACCACTAACAAGCTATCAACATGAAAAGAGTGGAACATTACAGAAAACATAAGGGGCTTTCTAGTTAACAGTCACTAGTAACTGGATTACTGGTGATTGGGGGAGAAATTATCAAAGCAATGATACTTCAAATAGCAAATAAGGATGTAAAATCAACAGACAAGGGTTAATTGAGAAAGTATAAATAAGAGTGTGCTATTTCTTTGGGAAGAAGTGTGGGGTTAAGTTTAAGAACCTGAGAGGATTAAAAAGAGGAAAAAGATACTATAAAGTGAAGCAATTCATATGATCAAGGCTTCTCAGTGCCTTTCTCGAGCAGTCTTGCACATGATCACTGCTGTTTGAAGCAGAATATTAAATCTGTTGTTGATCCAACAATACATATGTCTTACTTTTTCTTTACAGTCAGGGAGACTTGGGATGCTAAAATTAGTGAGAAAACACCCAGAGGGAACAGACTGGACATTCAAGTCTGGACAGGAGGATTCCACCACATTCCTGGTGGACAGGAGGATGACNCATGACTCTAGAGGACAGTATTAAAGTCAACCAGCCAATGTATGTGGTAGCTTTATGGTAGTTAAGATAAAATAGCTGCAATCATTTTAAGTTAAGAATGAAAGCAAAATTCAGAACCCCAAAATTAATCCAACTATTTCACTACCTTGAAGAACATTTGTCATCTACAGAGGCAAAGTCTCTGTCTCAATATCTAGTCTGTACTCATCCAAATACCAGTCATGACTAAATCTTATGCCTGACTTAAGTCTTTGAAATAATAAACAATAGAAATAGAATTGAGCTCCTGTAAATGCTTGCCACATTTTTCATGGATGCCTCTGAGAACACGAGCTAGTAGTTTTAATATGTGTTTCTCCATTTGAACTAAAGGAGTAATAATACATCTGATAACACACTAAGTTCTTGTCTCACAGATAGGTCAATCAATATAGAAAAATATGATCCCACATCTCTCAGAACACAATCAGATCCTTATTTAAATAATGCAAAACAAAAGCTGTTCTATATAAACACAGGGAAGGATATAAAACAAAATAAAAATATAGCTGGAGGGATACCGGTTTTAATCAGGTAAGGAAGATTGGCTGTTAGACCAAGGGGAGATGAACATAGGAGAAAATTATGACAGCTGACAAATTAATCCAATTCAAAAGCTACCCTCTAAACTAATATTTTTTTCCCCTTGGTTTTTAATGCATCAGAAAACCAAAACATAACAAAACAAAAAAAACAAAAAACAAACCATGTATTAAACCACATTAAATGAGTGTGAGGAAGCCAGAGGTGCTCAGGCTGTTTAGGTCACATTCAACTCTAACTATTATAAAAAAGTAACAAGTCTCCATTTTCAAAATAGTTTTCTTTTTTGAAAAGGCTCTACTCTCTCTTTTTTTTTTTTTATAAATATATATGATTTTTTTTTGTAGGAACAGATGATGCAATATTCACATCACCTAGACTGAAAAAAAGATTCTTATTCCAGTGACTGTTGTTTTCTGCCTTGACAGAGTAAAATTTCCTATAAACCAGAATGGTTAAAGCTTAAGATTTCTCCTAAGCATTCTGTCTGTGTCTCACTCATCTATTACACTATGCTTCTGCTGTGGATTGGAAAACTGCAATTTGCTTGTTTGTCTTTTTCATTTTAAATTAACCTACCCTCCATCACTGCACTGAAACACAATTGAGAACAGTCCTGCCAGAGAATACATACTAGCTATGACTGCATGATTAACTTTTTTAACTGAAACAACTGAGAATAAACAGTTTAAATTAAGTATCTCAAATAAACATTTAATTTAGAAGGTGACGGAAAGAAGTGAATACAGAGTCTTAAAACTAAGAGTGGGAAAATTCACATGAAAGGGACTTGAGAAGCTCATTTTTAGAACAAATAATACAAATCCTGAAGTCCTACAAATAACTAATTGATAAATCTAGGGTGTCATTGAATTATTACATAATAATTACATAATTACAGTAATTTTTTTCTCCAAACTCAAGACCTCTTGAACTGTCATTACTAGACGGTATTGAAGTCATCTTTAAAAATAACAATATGAGAGAATATGAAAGAAAAATGGTATTCAAACAGCTTATTTCTAAAGGGTGACACAGTTATTATTTTACTGTATGCTGATCTGTTTTATATTAGCACCACAGAACTCTAGTCTTTGATCAGGACCCCATTGGTTTAGGCTGTACATTAGTTTACACAGAAACAAAGTTATCTATCTGCCAAAGGTTAACTAACATGGAATTTACAAGAAAAAATAATTAATTTTATTAGGCAAACTTATGTTTCCTAAGACATTCACGAAAATCAAAGGATAAATTCTGGAGTGTATACACCTTTCATAACCTGGAGTCCTCATCTCATAAGATGATAAATCTGGCTTTAGAAATGCTAGTATTGAACTTGTCACATTGCAATCTAATGGCACAAAACATTGTTAGAATGCAGTGTTACATAAAATGTACTGTACTAACTGTATCAACTTCTCAAAATAGTGGTTATATAAAAAAAGGCTTTATTAGATATCTGTTATTTTAACTAATATAAAACAACTTTTCATTAATAACTGGCTATGAATTTTCTTCTCTCATATTTTATTACTATTGCCTTTTAGTTTTCACATATAACATCTTTTCATTATTTCCCTTGCTGTCCTTATCTTTATAATCTTCAACATTTTTCTCACTTCTGATGTCTTCATTATTCTGAATTCCTTCTTCTAATTCATACAAATCATCTTCAGTTCCATCTACAGGATTTGAAAAATAGCGCTTCTTAAACTCTTTTGCTACAACTTTATGTTTTATCTGATCTCTTCCTCTTCAATCTAATGACAAACAGCATGACACAAGGCTCCTTCATTTTCCTTGTAGGCGTTAAAGCAGAATCCTATGCCAGCATCCATTTTGATTATAAAGACTGAATTATCTACTGCTTAGAGGACTTGTAGTTGTAAAATCTTTCCTCCTAGTGCGACACGATCAGTATTCCTTTCTCTAATAGTATTCTTCACTGCTGATGACAGATAGTCTTTGAATGCTTCTAGGACAAGCATACCTCTTTTTCTTAACAGCACGCATCTTGTACTCTAAATGACATTCAGGTGATCCTTCACTAATTTTGTAGATGTTCATTCTGGTTTTGACACTTGCCAACTATTCCAGCAGGCAGCTGTTCATTTGGCATTGTTTTATGTTTCAAGAACACATAGGGTGGTAATGTTATACCATCTGTTGACACTGCCAACATTACTGTAATATGCATTTTTTTATTTTCTAAAATTTTATTATGATGGATTTTATGCCTCCATCTTCAACAATGTAACTGGATGTTTCAACTGCATTACACATTTGACTAAGCAGTCATGACCTTTTCATAATCCAGTGACTTACTGCTGGAATACAATGAGCTTTTTGGTGAAGTCAGAAAATAGATGTTGGCAAAGCAAAGTTCTCTTCCAAAGGCAAAAAATATGAAAACACATCATTCCTATTCAGCTCTGCCGTCACTTACCTTCTTACTCTGGGATATCTTCTGCTTATGGTAATTCTTGATCTTTCAGTATAATGATTTCTCATGCAACTGAGCTACATCTCTTCTTTGAATATGTACAAAGTCCATAACCGAGATCCATAGAACTGCAGAATCATTTGATTGGAAAGTACCATTTAGTCCATCTTCCTACTCAAAACATAGCAACCGCTAAATTCAGACCAGATTCTTCTTCTGTCTCCTATAAGCAAGATTTTTTTGGGTCACTGAATTATTTCTGAATCATTAGCACATGAAAACTCATGTTTTGACTGTTCCCATCTTCACACTTATGTTTCCATCTTGTTACATTTCTTCTCATCCTCACTATTTTTAGGTTTTGTATTTTTTTGCATACATGACCACCATGAGTGCAAAATTTACACCATAACTCTCCTTATACCTTTTAATAGTTAGATGTCTCACCTCCAAAGCATCTGCCATTTTATAATTATTTAGATTCTGATGAATGCTAGAAGCAGGAGGGCATCATGTCCATACAGCAAGGAAGTTTACCAGTTCTTTAGTCTGTCATCCAGGGTGTTACAGGGTTTCCATGGCAGAGGAGATGAGACCTTCAGATTTGTAAAATGGAAGTACTTCCATGACAGGAACTTCAGGAACAATAGCTAGACTCCTGTGAGAGAAGGAAACTGGAACTTCCTCTAGTTCCCCACTTTGAAGGAATCCAAAGATGAGTGGAGCAATCAGTGTGCCATAAACAAACAAGGAAGCTTCTTTGAGATTCCATTGTGGCCTTATATTTTGGTTTTTTTATTTTTCCCTGAGAAAGTAGCTAGATCCTACACTTTGAAAACAAATCCATGCAACATGGTAGTTACATTATCCTCCTGTCCTGACTGGTATCAGCTGTTTAGATGTAAGCCTCTCTTAGGCCTCTATTAGTAAGTCTGGGTACATGGCTTTGGATACACCGCACCCGAGGAATCCACACCTCCATGAACCCTTCTAACTTGGGATAATTTCTGGATTGTATTCTATGCCTTACTTGGATTTTGTCAGGACTCAACAGTACAGCTGATCCTGATACCCTCACCCTGAGGCTATGGCTCGATCCCATATCATATACAAGTCCCTCTGAAGTTAAGAAAACACCCTTCCAAGATACCTCAATACAGGGACTTTGGATAATTCTATACTATGTGCAAATTTTCATTTGATGTCTCTCCAATAACATAAAAAACCCCACAGAAACTGCAAACATACATGGACTTAGAAGAAATTCTGGAATATGAATCAAAAATGCATTTGGTGAATTTCACCTAAATGAAACATGCATTCAAAATAGTGTATTAGCTAATTAGCATTCCTGGCAGACTGGAAGATGACTCTGCAAAGGTGTCTTTTTCTTGTAAAATTTCCATTACTCCTCAAGTATCAAGACAGATTCATTGTTGTCTTCTGGATTTAAGTGAAGAAATTATTTAACTGATTTGGAGTGACACTGACTAGTATATTGTCATCCCACGGTAAAGCTGCTTGCAATGGGTCAAAAGTATCACTGGTTTTCCTTGATCCACCTCTTTCTGCCCAAGGTTGGAGCCACAGGATTGCACGAATGTAGCCACAATCAGAAACCACACCTTATTGCTGAGTTGAAAAAATCTTCAGCCACAACTGACTGCCACTGAAGTAGGTTTGTCTAGGGCAGTAGGTCTGACCCATATCCCTGTTCCTTTTTTTTTCACTTAAAGAACAACCCATACCACTCAACTCAGTATGTAATAGAACCTCTGATCACCATCACCCCACACAGTGAAGAAAAATTAGAGATGTCATCTTCAGTTTTATGGGGGAAAAAAAAGGTTAATTAACTATGTAGTAACAAAATATGAGAGAGAAAAATAATCATGTCTTCTTTCTTATGAAGTCTTAACTCCTGTAATCAAACTTAGGCAGCTAAAGACAAGTAGAACTCAGACGATGTCAAAAGAAAACCAGCATGAACAAATAGGTTGCTGTAATAAAAGAGAATAGAGTAAACTGATTTCATGCTTTCCTACAGAGAAGAGAGCATTCCTTAGCAACCATGGATTGTCAGATAGCAACAACATGGATGGGCTGTAAGATCCACTGGAAAACTTCAAACCGGGGGAAAACTCACTGGATTGCTTGGACTCAAAGGGTAGTGGTCAATTTTTTGAAGTGTAGCCGGTGGTCAGTTATTTGAAGTGTCCCTAAGGCAGATGGAATAAACCCATGCAATAGTACAGACTGGGTGTCAGCTACATAGAAAGCAGTTTTGCAGAAAATAACATGAGGGTCCTGATGAACAACAAATTGAACATGAGTGTGCATGTACCTATGCAGCAAAGGCTAAATGCATACTGGGTTGTATTAGTAACAATGGGAGGTATACAGCAAAAGAACAAAAACCAAGAGACACATGTTCCAGCAAGGGAAATTTCAATCAGATATTAAGATTTTGCCGTTTTTTTCAAAAATGAGACTAGGTAGCCAAATATTGGAAGAAGTTGCACAAAGAATTTGTGGAATCTCCACCCTTATTGCATCCATTCAAAACAGGATAGTGAAAAACTTGATCTAATTCTGCAACTGGAACTAACTTCAAAGTTGGCCCTGGGGAGTTAGGCACCTCTAAATACCCCTTTAATGTGCATTATTTTGCTGCTTCTATGCTAACAACTGAAGCATCAATCAAGACTGTACATACTTGCAAGTAGAAAAGGCAATCACTCTTATGAAAGTCATTCTTGTTAGCAAGAAGTAAACTTGAAATCTGTCATGCCCTCAGCATTTTTGGTATGTTCAGTATTCCTTGATTCCCTTGTAATGCCTACCCTCTGCAGCCTATCTCCTGCCTATCTTGCAGCCTGTGGAGAACACCCACTTGTGCAATGGCAGGTTGCAGGTGAGTGTGTACAGACAACAGCAGGACACCCAATAAAAACTTACCCAGGTAGAAAGCCCTTACAGTAAATTATCCAGATGACCAGCTAGACTAATTTTCAAAGTTTCACAGAACTTTACATAGAGAGGAGGTTGCTTGTCTGATTTGTTTTCAAGAAGCACGTTGTAGTAAACTTTATGCTTTTCATTTTTCCAGCAGAAAAGTTAGTTATGATTCTTGAAGTTCTCGAGTTAGGAAGATACAAAAGCAATAGTCAAAATCTTTACAACTGCGGCCTGCTATGTAGAAATACAAGCCTAGGTTGTCTTGTCTGATAGAGGTTGGTCTACAAGATTGAATTTTCAGAAACATAAGACATTTCCATAGATTTAGAGAAGCTAACAGGGAAAAACAGCACTGGCTAGAGAGATGCAAAATTAATTATTGTTTGCACCTGACATAAGCATAGTTCCACATTACTGCTTGAAGATATAGAAAGTTTTGCCTAAAACTGGAATTTAAAGCATTCATCAGGATTAGGCCCTTCTTGTTCTCATTAATAAGAATGGTTGTGTTTGTGCTTCATGATTTCATCTTTCTGCCAAGGTCCTGTTGGTTATAAGTGAAAGCTGTACTGATCCAGGACCACAGCAGGCAGGCAGTGGAGCTAGTTATCACAAGTGGTTAAGAGATGTTTCCTTCCAACTGTAGCCTAGCAGATTAATTTTTTTGCTACCACAATCTATAGTAACTGTCTCATGGTCAAGTGACAACTGCCTGATTTTTGTAGCTGCAGTTCTATGATTGCTGCCTGTGGCAACAGCCTGACAGACCAAGGACCTCACTGCCAGACAAAAAATAGCCCTTTGTTTCATGGACCAGGGTGAGGGCTACCTTAAAGGTAGCTGGCAAGAGGGGGAAATACACAAATAAATAGCCCCAAAACTTAAGAGGATGGAAACCCCAGCTCTAACATCAAATCCCTCCTAGCAACAAATTCAGTAACCTTGACAACTCACTGTAGTCCCTGTCTATTCTTTTTTAGGTTACAATGCTAAATCTTCAGCACTAGACCGCTTCGATTTTTAAATAAAGAAATGCTGAAGTGACTATGTAAGACCACAAAAAGCATTATAATCAGTCTGCCCCTGTTGACTGTATCCTTGCAGGAACATCCTGCTTCTTAGCTCAATTTCAGCCAAGACATTACTTTTCTTGGTCACAGCAGGGATTGTCTTCTTTTCTTTGTAGGAAGCTCTTTCCATGATCTCTGAGGTTTGACCGATCTCTTCCCTTTTTCTCACGTAAGTCTCTCTGTTGTCATGTGATCTGCAAGCTGCAGTTCCTTGCTTTAACTCTTCTTCTTTGTCTTCATTCAGGCTCTCACTACAGTCTCCGGAACAGTAGTCAACCTGGCTGTCACTGTCATTGTAAAGGAACAAAATATGCAAACAAATCGGGCACTGTCAACCAGAGGAACTCTCCGAGATGAGCACACCTCTGCCCATTTGTACAGCTGAGATCAGGATCCATACCCATGAAACAGCTGTGTATGTTCCTCTGACTAGGCTTTTTCCAGAAACGACACAGTGTAATCTTTTCTTTCAATGCTCTACTTGGGAAAAATACTTTCCTTGAGTTTGAAGGCCCTGGTTAAACTCTAACCCAATCTCTAACAGTCCTTGCAGGGAATGGAAAAATATGCTGTACAAGAAAGAATATAAAAATCAGTAGCTAATGTCTGACTCTACAATCTTAATTCATTACTAAGAATAGACCTAACAGCTGCATTTTGGAAGCTCTTAAATGTTTTGTTCAATAGCTTCTTTTGTACAATATACTGTCTACCTGTTGCTTCAGACTTTCTGAAAACCATTAAAAAAAGAAGGCAAAAGTAAATTGAAAAATATCTTGAAGTATTGCCTATCATTGCTTTCCCAGACAGAACTAACCCAGAGAAGTACATTTTTAACTTCTTGAACTTTTCCCACATATATTGCAATTTTTTGTTGACCAGTATATTGAAGTTGTATCTATATTTATCGGTTTCGATATATCAAGTGTGCTCAGGAACTCTTGATGCTCATTATGCTTACTGGGCACCTCTTGAAGGCAATTCCAGTTTGTGGTCCATGTCCAGATTTCTTTCCATAAAAACAAATAATTATAGGGTGTAGGTTAGTTCTGTTTTTTCTGAGTAACATATATAGATGAGGTGTGGATGGTGAGTGAACCCAGGGTGCGGGCTGGAATTTAAAAGGTCTTCAGCATATCTCTAGATGTATTTGTTTCTCAAATAAACCCACCTAATCCATAAAATTATATGTTTCAAGAAGTGTTATTGCTACAAAATGAACACAATTTTTTCAAATATGCTTGAATAAAGACACTGAATCAAAATCACATGCATTATTACCATTTTGAGCAGTATCTTATTGTAAAAGAGACTTCTATGGAGACTGGCCTTCATCAAGTTAATTTTGTTTCCTGTTTTTAAAAAAATTGTCAAGTTACTGTACTTGCCACAAAATACCCAAACAGCAGTGACAAATGATGCTTGGCAATACTGGATTTCTGTTAAGATTTTGTGCTTTAGAAAAGGATGTTTTCTGAAGTTCAAAATTTGTTTGTTTCCATGCCGTCACTGGTATAATTAAAGTAATAAAGAAAAGTAAAAGTGGGAAGTTATAAGAACAGCAGCAGCCAGACTTCTGTTCACATTTTTGTCCTAACCTGCTGGGAAAATAATTCTCACTTTATAGGTAGCATGTTGTATTGTTCGTATTTTCTTTCTGAGAAAAACACATTTCTAATTCTAAAGAAAGTTTTTAAAGCTGCATCTATGTTTTTTATTAAAAGCTGCAAAAACTGTAAAAATATTCAACCAACCAAACAAAACCTTAAGTCAAATTAGCATAGCTCAAGGTTCGCAGTGGAGCATCTCTTGACAAGATAGCTCAGGATACAATCTTTCCTAAAAATGTGATTATAACTCTTAACACAATGTGCATTCTTATTCTTGCATGGTTTAAGAGCTGAAGAAAAAAACCTAAGAGGCAAAATGGAAAAGTATAGAAAGTATAACCTCAGTCAAGTCAAAATTTGTGGAAGCTATCATCAACTTTGTTATTCTGTAATAAAAGATTTATTTTTTTTTTTTAATAGACTTATGGAGGAAGCACTACACTACAACATAAGAAATGATGGATTAAGTTTCATATTGGACTACTGGATCAATTTGGTCATTCAACAGACTTTTTATGCTTCAGTTCTCCCACCTGTATAATAGAGATAACAATAATAATAGTTTGCTTTGTAACCAAAAAAATTGTTACCCCAGATATCAATGAAACACATATACATTATCTTGATTTCTATATTTTAAAGCAATAAAAAGCTATTGTCTTTAGTAAACCTAACTTTGAACCTACTGTTGTAATCAGGAATCCCCTATGCCTTACTGAAGACTTTTACTAAGCTGAAGTCAACTTGAAACCATGATCAAATTTGTTTCTTAGTTTTCTTTTTTTAAAAAAAGGATGTAAAGGAAGCTCCATCACATTACTAGCTATACCTTCAATTCAATCAGTGTCAATACTTGTCAAACAGTTTTTTAATTATACAATATCCTTCAAAACTACAAGAAGTGTCAACAAACTAATGCTGCCCAAACTGTCAGAGTTAGTTGGGAGTAAACTTTGAAATCCCTAGAATGTTTTTAGAATATTTTTATAATTACTATTATTGTTACATGGTTATTATGAGCTTGGGCTAGCTCTCCATTAACTCAGCTTCTACTCACAATTGCTTATTTTGATCTTTCAACATTTTAACATCCTAGGATATTTAGTTTCCAATTACCAATATGACTGTACTATTATTATGTTTCAGTTCCTCCCTATATACATAGATGATTGATTCCAGTATAACCTAACATGCACTGTTATCTGATATTTGTTCCTAAACTTAAATCTTACATTTTCTGTAAGGAAGTATGTTTTAAGCCAGTCAAAGACAAGTTTTTACATTATAACATGATACAAGTACATCAATTTAAATATCCCAGAAGCCAAATGAAATCTAAGACAATGAGTAATCAATGTGCATTAATTATTTATTATATTATGATCATAATAGTTACTTCTTTAGTCCTAAGAAAAATGTCCTGATGACAAACCCCATCAGTGTTTGCGTTTATTTATCCTTGATTTTTTTAAAATTTATAAAGAAATGTTCTTTTGAGAAATTAATCACTGCCAGCCTTGGGGATTATGCTCTCTCTAAGATAATATCACTTTTACAACATAATGAAAAGTTCCCTCTACACTTATCCAATACGTCTGATGTTTCTAAGACGGAAAGGAATGTTCAAATATATTTACTTCTCAATAAGGTATAATAGTTTATATGGACGTATACATTAAAATGACTAAGCTGCTTCCAGAATCTGAGTTAAGTCATTTAAGTCTAGCTTTGGTATTTCTGCATTGCAAGGTAGACATAGTTGTGGGAACTGCAGACTGAAATAAGTTCTAACATATTCCCATGCTCTTTACCCTGTAATCACCTAATTTTCCAAATTCACATAGCAACAAAATTAATGATATAAGTGCTACAACCTAAATATGAAAGGTACCAATGATCTTGGATTAAATTTGGGATATTCTGGTGTTACATGCCTGAGTGAATTTAATCAATCCCCTTTTTATAGACTTAAATTTTGGGTTTGTTTGGTTTGGATTTTTTTGTTTCTTCATTTGTTGTTTGTGTTGGGGGAGACATAAGAGCTGCATATATCTAGACACCTGTTTAAAAGATTTTCTAAAGCTATAAATGAAGTTGATGTAGAGAAACATATGACTTCTTCCTCTCAAACTAATTCATCCATCTGATACAACATGTTCATACCACTAAATTTACATCTAAAGGAACACAAAGTGATGCAATGACCCTTGAAATTCTAGTAAGGGTATAATGGAAGACACAAGATTATTGTCAAGTCACCAAACTTAGACTTCTCTTTTATAGATTTTATCTATAATGTTACTAAAAAGACTTGAAAATAAAATCCATTTTTAGAATATGATTGATATAAGCCTTACACAGTTGTTATCCTAAAAGTGGATTCGTTACCTGGTGTGCAGTAAAATAATTCCTACACACAGAGGAGAGAGACTGCTTTTTTTCAGGCCTGTGTGCTTGGTGGATTTTTCACAAATCAAGCACACGTAATGCAGGTACCATCACCATATTTAAACACAAAAAATAATAATAGAATACAGTCCCTGTTACAATGATTGGTTAGTAATCTACTTGAAATTATTATATTTGCTGTGTCATTCTCCTAATCACTGTGCTTGCTCTGTGTAGGTCTCTGGTGATCTTTGGTGGTCATTTAATGAGGATCCCCCAAAAGTTGCTTGCCATGGTTCAAACATCAGTCAGGTTCTCCGCTAGTTATATAGTTTTCTTGATTGCAACATCACTTTCTTTGGCATGCATCCACAAACTTTTATTAAACAACATACAGTTCCTAACTACCTTCAAAGATGACATCAATTTCTTTCACTCATTAGTGAAACTTTAATAATGTCAAGCTATCCATCAAGTGGGTTAATAGAACTAGGTCATCTTGACTAAAAATAGGGTTTGTAGTTCTGCTTCCAACATAGTGAAAATTTCATTTGCATCCACAAAATGCATGAAATATACATATTCTAGACTATCTGATGCATATTAAAGATATCTAATAGGATATCTGATTCAGTTTTAAAAAAGGGAGGGACCAGTTTTTCATTCTTCTGCAAGTAATGTAGTAAATATGGCATAAAAATGTAACATGAAATTTACAAGCATGTAGAATATGGAGTTCATTTTGACTTCATATCCCTTAGAATATTTGAAGGCAGACATTAAACTACATCATTTGTGGAGGCAGGAGAGGAACCTGTTAAAAATAAACTTAAAAGCTGCCCCCAAAAAATAATATAAATCTCTGGATATCTATTTATATCTATATGATCATAGAATGGTTTGGATAGGAAGGGACCTTTAAAGATCATCTAGTCCAATCCTCTGGCCATGGTTAGGGATATCTTCCACTAGGTCAAGTTTCTCAAAGCCACGTCCAAGCTGAGTTTGAACACTCCCAGGGGTGGAGCATCCACAATTTCACTAGAAAACCTGATCTTGTTTCTCTCCTTTCCATTGCAAAAAATTTCTTCCTTACGTCCAGTATGAACCTACCCTCTTTCAGTTCAAAATCATTGCCGCTTGTTCTATCACTACAGGCTCTGATAAAGTCTTTCTCCATCATCCTTGTAAGTCTCCTGTAAGTATTGAAAAGCCACTATCAAGTCTGTTCTCCAGGCTGAACAACCCCAACTGTCTCAGGCTGTCTTCATAGTAGAGCAGAGCAGAGAGGGAGAATGACCTCCCTCTAACTGCTGGTCATGCTTCTTTCTGTGCAGTCCAGGATATGGTTGTTTTTTTTGGTCTGCAAGCACATATTTGCTGGCTCCCAGTCAATTTTTCATCCACCGGTATCCCCAAGTCCTTCTCTGCAGGGCTGCTTTCAATTCATTCATCCTCCCATATGGATTGATATTGGAAATTGCTCTGACACAGTTCCAAGACCTTGCACTTGGCCTTGTTAAACCTCATGAGGTTTTCATGGGCCCAGTGCTCAATCCTGTCATGGTTCTACTGGATGGCATCCCTTCTCTAGAGTGAATCAAGAGGTTGTGTGGGACACATGTGCTGGCAATGTGTGCTTGCAGCCCTTGACTGCACCAAAAGAAGTGTGACCAGCAAGTTCAGGAAGGGAATTCTTCCCTTCTATTCTCCTCTCATGAGACCCCACTGGAAATATTGTGTCCAGTTCTGGTGTCCCCAACAAAAGAAGGATATGGAACTATTGAATCCAGTCCAGAGGAGGGTCACAAAGATGACCAGAGAGCTGGAGCACCTCTAGTATGAAGGCAGGCTAAGAGAGTTGAGGTTCTTCAGCCTCAAGAAGAGAAGGCTCTGCAGAGACCATTGGGCAGCCTTCCAGGATCTGAAGGAGGCTTACAGGAAAGCTGGAAAGGGACTTTTTATAGGGGCATATAATGATAGGATAAGGGGTAACAGTTTCAAGCTGGAAAAGGGTAGATTTAGATTGGATATTCTTTCTGCTAAGGGTGGTGAGACACTGAAACAGGTTGCTCAGAGGAGTTGTGGATGCCCCCTCCCTGGAAGTGTTCAAGGCCAGGTTGGATGAGGTTTTGAGCAATGAGGTCTAGTGGGAGGTGACCTTGCTTGTGGCAGGGGTGTTGGAACTAGATGACCTTTTAGGTCCCTTCCAATCCACACTATTCTATGATTCTATGATGACCAGGTGTAAGAAAACAAATTGCTTTTTCAGCCTAACATATGCAACTCAAATTCAATGAAAATATTGCAAAATTGGACTATTTGTTCCGAAGTTGTAATTCATTTATGAACAAATGATAAATACTGTATAAAAACAGACAATTTGTTGGAAAATTACAGAAAAATTACAGTTTACTTGCTTAATATCAATGTATGTAAAAGATACAGCTTATATAATCAAGGTTTAAATTACATCTCCAGTAACCTGTTCCAAGCAATATTACAGAACACCAAGTCTAAGAAGTTGCTGGAACAAGAGCATTTCAACTGAGATCATTCAAAGTGTGCCTTTTGAGATAATTTAATTAAATATTTTCTCTATCGGGCTGAATGACATGATAGTGAGAAGGCTTATAAAATTTGTGGATGACATCAGTCTCACAGAAGTAAAAGCAAATCAGAAGGCAGGATTAGAATTCAGAAAGATAAATTTGGAACAGAGATGATAATAATAAATTATTTTTTTTTTAGAAAAAGTGAAAATTACTGCATTAAAGAGAAAACAAATAAAGTTTAAGTGGGTAATAACCCAAAAGTAACGTATCAGTATTTGTGAAAAAGATTGAGATGTTACCAAATATCAAACTTGATTGTGAATCAGAATCTAAAATAATGTCAAAACCAGTAAATCTTCTGGGATTTGTTCGGAAGAGTATTGTATGTATGACATAGGCAATTTTATTTGGCTGATGGATACTAACTAGTATATTACATTTGCATCTGAGCACTAAAATAATAATTTTAAGTCTCAATAATAAATTTTTAAAATGTGAACAAGTTGGAAAAAATCTAGAGAAGGGCACTAACTGCACAAAATTTAAAAATTAGGCCTCATCTATGGGTAAGGTAGGATTTAATCTTGGAACTAGAAGACTAAATGCAAGGGGGGAAAGGAGGAATAGAATGGTATTTGATAACAATCTCAGCATGTAACAGACAGTTAGAAAACAGTCTGCTGATTTGTTGTGCTTCATAATCGATGGGTAGTACTAGAGAAAAATATCCAATTTACACTCTTCCCTTTATCCCTATAAAACAAGCTTGTGACTTTTCTTAAGCAATAACACAAGGGAAAGTTACTTGGTCATAATTTTCCATGTTTAATATGAAAGATGTCCATACAAGTTCTTATCAACATCTTCAGTTACACTGATAAGATATCCAGGTCTTCTCCATCCTTCATTAAAGGATAAAAATTATTTAATAGAATGATCAAAATTTTTTAAAGCAAATTACTTTGTGTAGCTATCTACCTACTAAAATTAGAAACATCCTATATATCTAATACATTACCTCTTTCAATCTTAAAGATTCTTAAAATAAAGGAAATTATTTGCAGAACATTCTCTACTTGTTTTTCTAGGTAGAGAAAAATATGTACCTGCTGAAATGCTTGATTTGTTCTTAGGCACAAATTGCCCTCTCAAGACTGTTCTCTCACACCTTCCACATATGTCTCTTTCCCTATTTCTGTTTGCTTTGAGGAAAAATTTTGATATCCATTGACACCTTTTGCATCATCTAGCTGTGCTCAATGCAGTGCTAAAGGCAGAACCTTGGCACACTTGTTCTGTAAGAAAATATTCAAATAGACAGCCATGGGACAGTCTGTACCTCACTGTGCCAAATCTTGTGCATAGTTACTCTTACAGGATGTCCTGTAAATCATAGTGTACATTAGTTTTCTTTTGTGTCTAGTGCACATAATTAGTGAGCTCTAAGACCTGAAAAGGAAGTTAGTACAAAACCAAAATGCCAGTCCCCAGACATTTTTTTTCCAGATTTTTTAACTTTCTTACTACAATGGCTAATTTTTACTTTCTCTTCATTACCAGAGGTCAAGCATCTATGCTGAGATTGGGATATTTATATCTATGTATTTACTGAGAAATAATTTTGTTAGTGTTCAATGCTAAGACTGGAAAATAAATAAACAAGGAATAATAATTACATATACATGTATTTTTCAACAAGAATCATCATTAATTCAGTTAATTGTTTGTAACACTGAAATTATTTTAATAACTAAAGTATAATTATTTTATATCTGAAAAAAATAACTTCTATTTGATTTTTTCTGTAACAATTCTTTAAAGCACATTCTTGTAAAATTCTTCATTTTTTTTGCATTCTTATATAAGAGGTAATACAGTAATGGTTATTAGTAATTTGATGTTCAGGAAAGTCATTTGGAGCACAAGTTTACATATGAAAGCTGTAAGACCTGACCTGCTCATTATAGTTTAATATCACTCTGTTCAACAGACTTGAGATAGATGGCAGATCCACAGCTCCTCTTTCCTGGCCAGGAAAGACTTTATTACAATCAGCCTGTCCAATTTAGGATCTTTGACAAGTTCCAGAGGGCATCATGTCCAATATACCACATAAAGGATGACAGGTTCATTGTCATGCAATTGAAGTTTAAAGTAGAATGAAACAGAGGTAATACCAACAGATAAAACCTACGTATTACAATTTTCTGTTATTAGGATCTAAAATAGATGCTTCTCATCTCCTGGGACAGCAGTTCCTAGAGCAAGAATTAGAAAACTTACAAACTTATGTTTTAAAACATGGCATTGTTTTAAATATTGACACTTGACTCTTCTCAATGTCCCTTCCTATAGAATTAGAATAATACAATGTGTAATGGTATAATGAAAACTATTTAGCTATTATGTCAAGAACTTAATTCACAGACTAATGCATAAACATTTTCACTGGCTGTCTTGCAACATAGATTCTAAAACTGGCCATTGTAGATGTAGCCAGGATAAAGACATTTATAAATAAGATTAAAAGATTAATTGTCACTGATATTTTTGCCCATTGTACTGTTTTAGTGAATATATAGGTGATTTTTTTTCCGTTAAATCAATGAAGTGTCTTATTCTTGTAATGTATTAGTTTTGTATTCCAATTGACATTGGAATGACATGGCAGAGCCTCTTTGCTTTCATAAAATAGTTAACAGCAATTAATTTATTTTTTATTGAAATAATAAACCTTAGTATAACTATAATTCTGAAATATGTTTTTCAATAGTACCCATGCTCAGTGCCTAGACTATAGTATGATCTGTAGTTTCACATATATTTAATGTCATAATTTGCTTTCATTTTTGTTTTCTAACAAAAATTACATTTTTTTCAAGATTTAATTTTATTTAATCTCTTTGAAAACTTCAGAAGAAATTCTAAATAGTCTACAGAACTAAAGATTACCAAATCCTTAATCAACATTACATGTGGATATTATTGGGGGAATTGAAAGATTTATACTAAAGATAGAAGGAATGATAGAAAAATTATTTCATTTCTGAATGATGATTTACAGAAAAGGAAAACTGATGATAGATTCTTTACTGAAACAAGACAGAATAAAGGAAAAAACCCTGATGATAACCTTGGTAACTGATCTTAAAATATCTTGCATAAGTTATGTATCAAGATTGAAGTAAAGGAACAATATAAGTGTTGACAGAAAACAACTTCAGGGAGATATGGTTAAAATCAGCAAATAATTAGGGCATTTTGCAGTGTGGGCTTGACCTGAGAACCTGCAGTCCAAAGATCACACAGTTTAAATACCTTTACTATGGTCTTAATAACACCATATCACTGAAAATATGGTATGGACACCTTAAGTTCATAGGTTGAAGATCTATACAGAGTGAGACGAAAAGCATTACTTTAGTAATTTTGAAGAACTGTAATTACCTTGCAAAGTATTATGGGAGTAGTAGGGGGGTTGTTTTGTTGTGTTTTGTTTGGTTATTTTTTTAACTGAAAAGGAAAATGTATTTGCTTTTCAGAAATGTGAAATATCAAACATTGAGAAATATCATATGATGTTTATTTAAAAAGCTTGACAAGAAAAGTAAAAAGCAGATGGGAGTTATGACAACCCTGAACTGCAGAACACTCATAGGTGATTCTATGTCCATTATAGAAAGATGGTATCAGATAATTTATGGGAATTCTGATGACAGGTATAAAAAATGTTAATATACATAGTATTACTAATAATTTTATAGAATATTGACTGGGATAATCTTGTGAAAAAAGACATTGCATGACACGGAATATTTAGATTATATTCCTGGTACTTCCAAATATTTCTTGTCTGACTTGCATTAATTAAATCTCTTAAGCTATAACTCCAACCATCATTTATGTACCCTAAAAAACCCACATACAATATAAAATTATATATGGTTTATAGAGTGTTGCAAGACTGAGGCTTATTTGTTTGTATTTTCTGTGCCTTCATTTACAAAATACAGACAGGAATACTTTCTACAAGCAAAAATCTGAGCAGTGTTCAAATATTGTGTAAGGGTGAGAATATAGGTGTAATACCTAGACAGATGTAATGGAATATATAAATTATGTATAAGGGACAGAAATACAATTTAATTACTCAGACTGCAGGTTCAGCAGAGGCCTTTCAAATCCATAAGAATAGAAACCCATTTAACATACTATAAACTACAGAATCACAGAATGATAGGGGTTGAAAGGGACCTCGAAAGATCATCTAGTCCAACCTCCCCATCAGAGCAGGACAACCTAGAGCAGGTCACACAGGAATCACAGAATCCTAGGGGTTGGAAGGGACCTCAAAATATCATCTAGTCCAAAAATGGAATGCATCCAGGCGGGTTTTGAATGTCTCCAGTGAAGGAGACTCCACAACCTCTCTGGGCAGCCTGTTCCAGTGCTCTGTCACTCTCACAGTGAAAAAGTTCTTCCTTATGTTCACATGGAACCTCCAATGTTCCAACTTGCATCCATTCCCCCTTGTCACTGGACATCACTGAAAAGAGCCTGTCTCCATCCTTCTGACACTCACCCTTTACATATTTATAAACATTAATGAGGTCACTCTTAAG
>VZRW01005375.1:78225-89478 GCA_013398125.1 Aegotheles bennettii
CCCAATACAGACCCCTGAGGGACTCCACTAGTCACAGCCCTCCAACTAGATTCCATCCCACTGACCACAACTCTCTAACTTCTTCCTTTCAGCCAGTTCTCAATCCACCTCACTACCTGATCACCCAGACCACACTTGCTCAGTTTAGCTGTGAGGATGCTGTGGAAAACAGTGTCAAATGCTTTACTCAAATCAAGAGAAACCACATCTACTGTTCTACCATCATCTATCCACCTAGTTACATCCTCATAGAAGGCTATCAGGTTGGTCAAACATGACTTCACTTTGGTAAAACCATGTTGACTGTTCCCAATGAGCCTCTTATGCCTGGAGACAGTGCCAAGAACAAGTTGTTCCATCACCTTTCCAGGGATGGAGGTGACGCTGACCAGTCTATAGTTACCCGAGTGCTCCTTCTTGCCCTTTTTTGTAGACTGGAGTGACATTTGCTTTCCTCCAATCTTCAGGCACCTCTCCTGTTGCCCATGACTTACCAAAGATAATGGAGAGTGGTCATCAGCATAGAGAACAATGACAAGACACGCTCCCAATCCTGCCAGTAGAGCTAGAAGCCAGAGCAGCCATTTTATACTGAGCACCATGGAAAGAATACTGTGATTGGTCCATTTGAGTCACCTGAACCATCCCTCCTCCTCCCCATAAGCTCAGCTGCTCCCTCTCTCATTGTAATTACCACATGGATATTTTGGTATCAGCTGCTGATGTCCTAGGCTGTCTCAGGTTAGTAATGTTTATCCTCATGCTCCCAAACCAGAACGCAGTTGAATATTTTGCTTTACCACATATTCCTCATAAGTTTTAACTCTGAGATATGCACTTCTCTTTAGCTGTTCTGAAGATGTTTATATGTGGCGTTAAAAACACAGAATTATACAGGTGACCTTACATTTGAAGTTATTTATGTTCCAAAAATCTATTGGAGAAGTATTTTGTTTATTTGAAAGCCCTACTGCAATACACAGAGATAAATGGATATTCCAATAGCTGAGCATTTAAAAATAAATATTGTTTTACAAAATTAGCAGCAGTCAGCATAAAGCTTAGACATTCACTAGCATATCAAAAAAAAAAAAAGGATTATTGTCTCCTACTAAATAATAGAAGACAAAGAGCAATGATCTTTTATAAAATGTAGTAAGTTTAAGGGTTTTAAGGTATTCTTTCTATATTCTAATGATTTTAATTATTATAACCATTTCATTATCTTTATGTAAATTATGCATCCCAAGATCATTTTTAATAGAATAGCTCTGTTTAAAGCTAACAACCCAAGATTATTTGGTATGTTGAATATGAATTGCAGATGTATAATACTGAGAATTTTACAGAGTTCCCACTATTTTACAATATAAGTTAGTGATTACATCTACATTTGTCCTAAACATTTCTATTTTGTACTTTAAGCAACATAAAATGTTGTAACAAGCATTTAAATGATATAAAACTCTTTGCTTTTTTAAATGAAAAAAGCTTTTGAATTTCAGTGGGAGTATCTCAGTATATTATAAGTTCACTGATTTTTTCTTTTAAATTCTTGATCATTTGGTAGCACAGTAGTAAGTCTTGGAAGATATCCTACCACTGCAATTGGGAAAAACTGAAACTAGTTGATTAATCTGTATAACAGATTTTAATTATAGAACAAAGGTAACATGTTCCCTGTATTCTAAGGAGAAAAGAAAAAAATATTCCAGTTTAAATTCAGAGTGCCATCTAGTGCTGAACAGAAATATAAAAACCTAACCATATTGAAGTTGAACATATACAACTTTTAAACCAATGTACGTCATCAAGATCTTAAAGCCCATAAAAATAAATTTAAGTATGTGTAAGCTTAAAATAGTACTTTATAGGAAATACTTCTTAAATTATTGTCTCTTAAAAGGGCCACAAAAATTTTATCTGGAAAATCTCTAATATAACAATGTATATTCAAAATATCTGACAACACAATATGTGGAATTCAAATATTTCATTGCCAGTATGCAGAAACCATACTAATTTATTATGGTCTCATACTCTGTTTTTCTTCCTTGATTACCTATATCAGAGAGTATTAACTTTTTTTTTTTTTCAGTTGTGGAACAAAGTTGCTGTTACATTGGTTTGGTTTTTTTTCTCCCAGTATCAGTGAAAGGTATTGAACCTCTCAATTTCTCTTATTTGGTATGTCTAATCAAATTCTGTGGTCAATAAACTATATTTCTTGAGAAATTATTATCCAATGTTGATTTAAAAATAAATAAATAAATAAAATCCTCAAGTCTTCGACTCAAATATAGCTGTAGAATTGTTTACATTGTTTATTTATTTTGTTTCAAAGTTTGGTAGCCAAAAGCTCTGTTATAGGATTCAGAATTCAGGATTCAGAAAAGAAACATTTTTCTGGAAGATAAGTCACAAAATCTAAAAAAATGGAGACCAAAATATTAATCTTTTTCTTTTACCAGAAAAGCTCAAAACTAAAGCAATAATGTTTTTGAAAAATATGCCCCTACTTTGTCAGTGAAGTTTTGGCTGTCTTTCATGTCCTCTGAAAATACCAAATATGCCAAGAGCTAAACAGCTTTCATTCTTTCCTGTTAACATTCTATTTTTAATAAAACAGCTCAAAACCAGCACTGAATGAAGAACTAAATTTTTTTATAATATTAGATCCTGTTTTACAAAGCTACAGTTAAATACTATGCTCAACAGATCTGTCTGTAGCCCTTAGAACAGCAGTCTCACTTTATGAACTACTCCCTCTTCTGCTTTCCTTCCATTCCTCACCATAGCTCACCAACACGTGCAGTTTCTGTTAAAAATACACAGAATTAAAATGAGATACAAAATAATTATGAGTATGTTCTCAAAACATTCTACATTTAAACCCAATCCTTTAATCCAAGAAAATAAGCAAGCTATGTGTATTTTTCAAGGAAAACAACATTTTTATTGGAAGGATATTTCAGGACATCAAGTAAATAAAAATCCTGACAGAATTATTCTTTATTCTACAATAAAAAACACTATGTCCAGTTTAGAACAGTGCATATTCAGGCTGGATGTTAGGAAGAACTTTTTTATGGAAAGGGTGGTCAGACGTTGGAAAAGGTTGCCCATGGAAGTGGTGAAGTGACAGTCCCTGGAGGTATTCAAAGAACATTTGGATGTGGCCCTTGGGGATATGGTTTAGTGGTGGACTTGGCAGTCCTGGGTTGATGGTTGATGGTTGGACTCAATGATCTTGAAGGTCTTTTCCACCCAGAGTGATTCTATGATTCTGTGTTTGTCTGGAATATCTTACCGAGTAAATATACTGGACCTGCACTACCTTCTCATTGATAAGAATATGCATTTCAGCCTTGACACAGCACTTTTTACTTTATGTTAAAAGTGAGTGGTTAAGAAAGACTGTAAGCTAAGTGCTGTAGGAATCCCATCAGAAGAATTTTAAAGACAGATGCAATACATCACTGAATCTGTTTCATAACAAGTTTCTACCACTGTCGTTCATGCACTTGCAAATAATTTATCCTGGAGAAAAATCCTGTTTCCAGGCAGACTGCCTCTTGGGGCCCAATAGGTGATAGATCATTTGGTATTTATTTATTTTTAAGTCCAAAATTATAACAAATGACCTGTAGCTTAAACTAACAAACAAAACAATCAAGACTTTCTTCCATATGTTTGGAACTGATTACAAGGAAACTGAAGCACTCCCATATGATTATCTTCAGTATCAGGAGGAAGTTGTGCAAATGGGCTCTACAGATAAACCAGCTGATCATTTAAACTCTGGCTCTTATTTCCCTGTTCTTTGAGAAAGATTAATTACTTCCAAACTTAATCTAATTAGGTTCCAATGATAAAAATAGTCATTAGTTCCATAATTTCTAAATTGAAAAAATCCTCTCCTTCTAAAATACAAAATGGATGTATTTGTGTAAACTATCTTCTCCTTCATCACTCAACTTGTCATTGTTCAAGTAAATAAAACAGGGAAGAAGGTATTCAGTTGTACATTCACCTTACAATACGTTTTATCATAATTGTTTTTATTTACACCACAGCAAGGCATAAGCGATCCAGGAGGTTCCTGGAATGTATTAATGAGAACTTCCTTCTGCAAGTGATAGAAGAACCAATGAGGAGAGGTGCTGTGCTGGACCTTGTTCTCACCAACAAGGTGGGGCTGGAGGGAACGTGAAGCTCAAGGACAGCCTTGGCTGGTGTGACCATGAGATGGTGGAGTTCAGGATCCCTGGGGCAGCAAGCTCACTATCCTGGACTTCATGAGAGCTGACTTCAGTGTCTTCAGGGACCTGCTTGATAGAGCAGGATAAAGGCCTGGAGGGAAAAGGGGTCCAAGAAAGCCAGTTAATATTCAAGGATCACCTCCTCCAAGCTCAGGAGTGCTGTATCCCGATGAAGAGGGAGTCAGGCAAAAATGCCAGGAGGCCAGCATGGATGAGCAAGGTGCTCCTGGACAATCTCAAACACAAAAGGGAAACCTACAGAGGGTAGAAGCAAGGATAGGTAGCCTGCGAGGAATATAGAGAAAATGGCTGAGAAGCAAGGGATCAGATTAGGAAAGCTAAAACCCTGGTAGAATTAAATCTGTCCAGGGACATCAAGGGCAACAAGAAAACTTTCTATACGTATGTTGGTGATACAAGGAAGACTATGGAAAATGTGGGCCCTCTCTGGAAGGAAATGGGAGATTTGGTCAAGCAGGACATAGAGAAGGCTGAGGTACTCAATGACATTTTTGCTTCAGTCTTCTCTGGCAAATGCTCAAGCCACACTGCCCACGTCACAGAGGGCAAGGGCAGGGACTGAGGCAATGAAGGACCATGTGAGGTAGGGGTAGATCAGGTTTGAGACCACCTAAGGGATCTGAGGGTGCACAAGTCCATGGGACCTGATGAGATACATCCTTGGGTCCTGAGGGAATTGGCAGATGAAGTTGGTAAGTTACTGTCTATCATATTTGAGAAGTCACGGTGGTCTGGTGAAGTTCCCACTGACTGAAAAAGGGGAAACATAACCCCCATTTTAAAGAAGGGTAAAAAAGAAGACTCAGGGAATTGCAGGCCAGTCAGTCTCACCTCTGTGAGATGCCTAATAAGATCATGGAGCAGATCCTCCTGGAAACTCTGCTAAGGCACATGGAAAATAAGGACAACCAACATGGCTTCACTAGGGGCAGATTGTGCCTGACAACTTTGGTGGCCTTCTATGATGGGATTAGAGAGCTAGTGGATAAGGAAAGAGCAACTGACGTCATCTACCTGGACCTGTGCAAAACATTTGATACTGTCCCTCATGACATACTTGTCTCTAAATTGGAGAGACATGGACGTGGTGGATGAGGAATTAGCTGGATGGTCACACTCAAAGAGTTGCGGTCAATGGCTCAATGTCCAAGTCAAAATCAGTGACCCCGCATGGAGTACTGTCTCCAGTTATAGAGTTGCCAACATAAGAAGGACCTGTTGGAGTGAGCCCAAAGGAGGGCCACAAAGATGATCTGGGTCTTGGAGCACCTCTTCTATGAAGACAGGCTGAGAGAGCTGAGTTTGTTCAGTCTGGGGAAGAGAAGGCTCTGGGTAGACCTTCTAGCAGCCTTCCAGTACTTGAATGGGGCCTACTGGAAAGCTGGAGTGGGACTTTTTACAAGGGTGTTTTCAAACTGAAAGAGGGTAGTTTTAGATTGGATATTAGGAGGAAATTCTTTACTGTGAGGGTGGTGAAACACTGGAAGAGGTTGCCCAAAAGTGTTGTGGTTCCCCCTTTCCTGGAAGTGTTCAAGGCCAGATTGGATGGGGTTTTGAGCAATGTGGCCTAGTGGAAGGTGTCCTTGCTTATGGAAATGGAGTAAACCTAGATGATCTTTTAAATCCCTTCCAACTCAAACCATTCTATGATTCCTTGAAGTCACCACACTATGTTGGACAACCATTTTGTGATAGGTTTAATCATTCTATGAAAATTAGCTCTTCCTACTGTTTAAACAGGGAGACTAAATGACCAGTTAAGCATAAAATCTAGTTGTATAAGAGCTAGAATTAAGTACAATAATTCACACTCAGTGTGTGGGGCTTCCTATAAACAATGGAAAAGGCCAGCATTATATACTGAATAATCTGCATACAATGAATGTCATGTAGTGAATAATTCTCTATTTTATGAGTGTAGTATGAAACTGTAGACAGTGACACTATCTTAACAGTGACTGACAAATTACATGAAGTACATATTATATTCCTGGTTTTCCAACCAATATTTGTTTGAATGCACCATAATCACTTCTTCCTCTAAGGAAGAATAAGGATGTGTGAAAGCAGGAGACCTCTAAAGTACATTATCATGTATCCAAGAAGGGAGGAGCAGACAGATGGAAAGTACTTCAAGTCTGAAAAGTTTAGAAGCAGATGAAGTTGATCTGAGGTCATCATAGATATCCTCTGACATCTGCACTAGTTTTGATGGAGATAGACTTAATTTTCTTCATAGAGGCTTGTATGGTGCTATATCTATGATTTGAGACCAAAATAGTGTTGATAACACAGCAGTGTTTTAGTTATTGCTGAGCAGTGCTTACACAGGGTCAAGGCCTTTTCTGCTTCTCACTTTGACCCACCAGTGAGTAGGCTAGGGCTGCACAAGGTGGGGACACAGCCAGGACAGCTGACTCCAAATAACAAAAGGAATATTCTATATGATATGACAGCATGCTCAGCAATAAAAGCTGAGGGAAAGAAAGATCCCAAGTAATGGTTACATGTGATGAAGCCCTTCTTTCCTGGAAATGGCTAAAAACCTGCCTGCCAATTGGAAATAATGAATGAATTCCTTGTGTTGTTTTGCTTGCATGTGCAGCTTTAGCTTTATCTATTAAACTGGCTTTCTCTCAAACCATGAGTTTTCTCACTTTTACCCTTCTGGTTCTCTTTCCTATCCAAATGATGAGAGTGAATGAAGTGGTGTGTGGTGCTGAGCTGCTGATCAGGTTTAAACCACGACAGCTTCCAGATGTGGATTGATAATACTGAATATATAAAAATGTATACAGGGAACCTGTGGTAGTAACAAAATCAATTCTGCAAACTGGTAGCACTTTCTTTTACCCCTGAACTGATCAGGCTTTTTCCAGCTTAGAAAAAAATGTAATTTGTGTATTTGTGTTTTAAAAAAGAGGCTAAAACAGAATTCTTAATTGATGGAGATAGTTGACCTCCTAGTCTGCTTTTGTTTTTCAGGTTCAGTTTCAATTTTCCTAGTTTATGTTTATAATTTTTAAGTTAGAGTTACAATGGTTGATCTTCCTATTTGCATCAGACATCCAATTCTAGTAAAAGGTTAACTTTGATCTAACTTTAGTCCTATAAAAGCTTAGACTTTCAGAATTCCAACACAGTTGATGAAATCCTTCTGGAGAACAAAGAACCTATCCTTTAACAGAGGAGTGAATTTTTCCTTGTAATCAACTATATTTCAAAACTTACACATTTTCTGGAAAACACATTCTGTGATGCACCTGAGAGACCTGATGACATAAAAGAAGAACCTTATTGAAGTCTCTTGCAGCTCTTAGGAGGCTGAAGGAGCCTGCTTTTCTTTCCATGGAAATCAAAAGAAAGAGTATACATAATGATACACAGGCAAGTTTATTCTCATGTTAATAGGAAATAGAGACATTATATAGAGAGACATACATATATGTTTGACAGGGAACTGCTTGAGAGAGTCCAGCGCAGAGCCACAAAGATGATTAAGGGAATGGAACATCTCCCTTATGAGGAAAGGCTGAGGGACCTGGGTCTCTTTAGCTTGGAGAAAAGGAGACTGAGGGGTGACCCCATCCATGTTTACAAATATGTAAAGGGTGGGTGTCAGGACGATAGAGCAAAGCTTTTTTCAGTGATGACCAATGATAGGACAAGGGGCAATGGTTGCAAACTGGAGCATAGGAGGTTCCATGTGAATATCAGGAGAAACTTTTTCACTGTGAGAGTGACAGAGCACTGGAACAGGCTGTCCAGAGAGGTTGTGGAGTCTCCTTCATTGGAGACATTCAAAACCCGCCTGGATGCGTTCCTGTGTGATGTACTGTAGGTGACCCTGCTCTGGCAGGGGGGTTGGACTAGATGATCCTTCGAGGTCCCTTCCAACCCGTAGGATTCTGTGATTCTGTGATATATATGTGTATATATATGTTGTTAAGGAGGTGTGAAGCTCTCTGAAACACAGCTATATAGACATAGCCTATCCAGTATATAGATGCTTACTGTGTCTGAGCTGCTCATCTTTAGAGCTGATGAAGTAAAATGTTTCCTCACTGTTCAATAAATTTTAGAAGCTAAATGCCCTAACAATGCTTATTTTTATGCACTAAGTAAAAATGAAACCTGGAGAGACTAGCTCTGATGTATATATCTACATTTAGTCAGCTAAATCTCACTTGTAACATGGAGAATTACGAACTTCAATATTGAGTCCCACTTTTAGACTTCCTGAGTAATCAATAGAGGAAGAACCTCCTATAGACATCTTCAAGTTCTGAGAGTCATTCAGATTTCTTTCTGTACTGCTTTTCAGACACATCAAGATTTTCTGATGACTACTAATTGACAGAACATTTTATTTACAAATGCAGTCATCCTGCTACCTAGTAAGGGCACAGAAATTTTCAATTTAAAAAATGAAATTATCCTACTATAACCCCCAACATTCTACAGGATGAATCACCCTACTTAGTGCTACACAGCTACACACTGTGGCAGATTCACATGCTTTAAAATGTTTTATAATATTTATATAAATAAAAATAGTGGTTTACTGTAGTTTTGCTGCAATTTATTTTACAATTCTTACCTCTAAGATCTCATATCTATTTGAAAACAATTAATTTTAGAAAACTTTTAAAACATTTTCATTTGTTACAATAATTTTATACTATTTGAAATACATAATTGATATGTCAGCCTGTATTCTAAATAAAAATGATGTTATGTATTTATAGCATCCATTTAATTTATTTTTCATTAAACATCAAAACCACCTATACTTTATCCTGACAATATAATCCTAGTTTTCTGTGTTTGTAATTCCTAGCATTTAAAATTGAATATAATTTTTATGTAACCTAAGCGATTTTTTTATATTTAATGGTCAGAGACATTTTTAATTCTTTATCATCTCAGTCACCTACATTGCTGAACTGAGAATGCAAATGTATGCTTTCATAGAAATATTTTACAAGCTTGTTCTTTTGTATCTCTGTCTGACTAAAATAACTTTTCCCACTATAAGAAGAGATAATTATTTGCATTTGTAAGTAAGGTTTGGGGGGCACGGAGTAGAGAGACAGAAGTTATATTCGGCTTTGAATGGAAGATGTGTGGAATCACTGGTTTTAGTGGAATATCTTTCAGTATTTTCAACTTTTATTACTAAAAATTGATTTTTTAAAAAAAAATAATTAAACCACACTATGATTACTCAAAATTAAGTAATGCATAATTTATAATTCAGAAATTGATCCTTCTTTTAATTCAGATTAGAGAAGTTCTTTGATATACTCTTCTTACAATGCCAGAATTTGAGTTAGGAAACCTATTCTTTCCAAGTATTGTTCCCAGTATATTTTGTTGATGTTAACATGGGTTTTCCAAAAAGGTTTCCCATGTCTTAGCAACCATAATATATTATTTTTTTTCCCTTCTATGTCGCAGATAACAGATGTCTTCTGTGTGGCAGGTAACAAGTGAGCAACTTGGTTTTATTTTAATGAGATAGGATGGTTAGGAATGGTATCCTTCTAAGGAGAACAGAGGGCTCCATATGCAGAACTGACCCTTCTCATTGGGAGGTCTTCTGTCTCCTAGGGGCCCAGGTTAAGGATGTTACCAGGAGACTTCCTAACCTGGTACAGCCTTCAGACTACTACGTGTTACTGGTTTTCCACATGGGTGGTGGTGATGTTGTAGGATGTAGTCAAACGGCTGTCAAAAGGAACTTTAGAGCCTTAGAACACTTGGTGAAGGACTCTGGGGTGCAGGCTATATTCTTCTTTACCCTGCCAGCTGTGGGTGATGTTTGTAGGAACAGAAGGGTACCATCTATTAACATGTGGCTTTGCTGCTGGAGTCATTATCAAAATTTTGAGTTCTTTGACAACGGGACTACCAACATGACATCAGGCTTGTTGGAGTAAGATTAAATCCACCTTTCACAAAGGGTGAAGAGGGTTTTTGCTCAGGAGATGGCAAGGCTCATTGACAGGGCTCTAAACTAAGCATAATGGTTGACGGGGGTGACATTAAGCTTACCCATGACAATCCTTGGCATGACAAAACAGAGTTAGAGAGATGGGACGCTAGTGTGGATTCTCACTTGGCGGCTCTGAAAAGTGTTGGTCACTGTGGAGCATGCTTGAAGTCTTATGGTGAGGAGCCAGGAATTCCTGAAACAGTAGTAGCCAGCAGGGAAATACAAGTAAAAAAAGTCAAAGGTATTAAGGGGTGTTCCTCTAAGAAGGTGTCATGGCTACTATGGTTTATACACCAATGCACACAGCATGGGCAACAAGCAGGATGAGTTAGAAGCCACCATGCTGCTAGAAAACTATGATCTGGGTGCAATTACTGAAACTTGGTGGAATGAATCCCATGACTGGAATGTGGTTACAGACTGTTTAGAAGGGACAGGTGAGGAAGAAGGGGTAGAGGGGTTGCCCTCTACATCAAGAAGTGGATAGAGTGTGAAGAGCTGTCTCCAAAGAATGAGCAGGTTGAAAGCTTATGGGTGAGAATCAGAGACCAAGGCAACAAAGGGAACCTTATGGTTGGTTTCTACTACAGACCATCTGATCAAGGGGAGTCTATTGATGAGGCCTTTCTACTCAAGCTATGAGAGACATCACGGACACAGGCTCTCATCCTGCTGGGGGACATCAATCACCCTGACATCTCTTGGAAAAGCAGCATGGCGAGCTGTAGATAGTTTAGGAAATTTCTGGAGAGTATGGAAGATAATTTCTAAACTACGTACTAGATAATTTCCTAAACCCTACTAGAGGGGATTTTGTTCTAGACCTGGTGGTCACTAATACAAGTGAGTTAATTGGTGATGTCAACATAGGAGGCAGCCTGGGCTGCAGTGACCGTGAACTGGTGGAGTTCACCATCCTGAGGGGTGTGGGTCAGGCCAGAAGGAAAGTCAAGACCCTGAATTTAGGAAAGC